>CM022760.1:8121974-8256974 GCA_012411365.1 Ameiurus melas | reverse complement strand
CAGTGTTCTTCACTTCACTTGTTCATGGTTTTAAAGTTATGGCTGATCTGTGTATATGTATATACAATCATGTGAAAAAATAAGTACACCCCATGGAAAGTGTTAGGGTTATTTTTGCCCCCCCAAATGTACAAGCAAACATTTGATCCTTTTTGAAACTGCCTATTAATAAAGTTGATACACTATCAAATGACACATAAAATGGACATTTTGTAGTTTTTTTTCACAATTTGAATGAACAAAAAACAGATCTGTCACATGGAAAAAGTAAGTACACCCCAACATTTATCACACCTTCAATTACATAAAATTAGTATCAGGTGTTCAAGATCGGGTACCAATGATTAGAACCTGCTTAAGGAGTGCAGATGGAACCTGTCTTATTTATACCCCTCACATATCTAGTGTCTGGTGTTCCCAGAGGTGTGTGGTGTCATCAAGCCAAGATCTAAAGAGTTCTATAATGCTTTAGAAAAAAACGTTGTGGATACCTATGACTCTGGCAAGGGATTTAAAAAGATCTCCAAATTATTTTTGAATACATCATTCCACTGTAAGGAAAATAATTTACAAGTCGTGCAGGCTTCAAACATCTGCCAATTTGTCCAGGACTGGCCAACCAAGCAAATTCAGCCCAAGAGCAATGATGCTCATGCAAAAAGTAGTCTCCAAGAACCCCAAAATTTCATCACAGGATCTATTAGTAAGTCTTGCAACTGTTGGTGTCAAAGTGCATGCTTCTAAAATCAGAAAGGGATTGTACAGATTTGACTTGCACGGGTGACGAGCCAGGAAAAAGCCTTTGCAAGATTACAGTTTGCCAATGAACATATAGGTAAAGACCAGGCCTTTTGGAATAATGTGCTCTGGACAGATGAACCAAAGATAGAGTTGTTTGGCCACAGTAACAGCAGATACGTTTGGTACAGACCCAAAACAGCTTTTCAGGAGAAGCACCTCATACCGGCTGTGAAGCACGGTGGTGGAAATGTTATGGTTTGGGGTTTCTTTGCTACCTCAGGGACCGGACAGCCTGCATTAATTTATTCAACTATACATTCTGCATCACGTCAGAAAGTGCTTGAAGATAATGTGAGGCCATCTGTCCAAAAATTGAGGTTGAACCGAAAGTTGACCTTTCAATAGGATAATGATCCTAAGAACATGAGCAAATCCACCTTGGAATGGATCAAAAAGAAGAAATGGAGAGTTATGGAATGGCCTAGTCAAAGCCCGGATTTGAATCCCATTGAAATATTGTGGGGGGGGATTTGAGATGGGCAGGACATGCAAGAAAACCCTCAAACATCTTGCAACTGAAAAAGTATTAAAGAGTATCCATAGTATTACATGGAAGAGCGGTCAAACATTCCAGCAAGCCTGGTGGACAATTATGCAAAATGCCTAAGAAGAAGTTATTTCTGCTAAAGGGAGCAATATTAGCTTCTGATACCAAGGTCATCACATCTCTTGATATTTCTGTTGAATAAATGATTGAAAAATTCCTTGGTGATACCAACTCCATTAATAATAAACAGTTTCCATGGAGGTTACATATTTGTTTTCCACCTGACTGTATATCCGGTCCATGTTGACATGATGTGTTTGTTACAGATTGGTAGATCATCTACAAGCTCATGCTCCAAATCTGCCATTCCACCACACCGCCATAGATTCACGGTGCTCTGTCATGCAAGAAGCAGCTATTATAAGAAGTGTATCCATAAAAGGAAGAACATGATCTGTAACAATACTTAGATAGGCTGTGTTCAAATGATGCTTGACAGTGTGTCCCTGGAAAACATTCCCCACACCATTACACCACCACCAGCCTGATCTATTAACATAAGCCCATGGATTCATTATGATGTCACCAAATTGGCACCATCTGCACGTCCGTCCGAAAATCGAAGATTCATCAGATCAGACCAGGAGACATTCTTCCAGTCTTCATCTGTCCAGTTTTGGTCGAGTCCTTCTGCTGTTGTAGCCCACACTCGTCAAGGTTTCATGGATGCGTTCCTTCTCACCACGATTGCAGAGAGTGGTTATTCCTGGTTTAAGCTGAGTAGAACCAGTCTGGTACAAGTGTTCCTAATAAAGTGGACGGTGCATATCCATGACTACGAGAAACCGCTTACTGTAGATGATTGAATCAGGTTCTAAGAAGTATAATGTAATAGAATAGTGACAAATTCATTTCTCTCTATTGATCAGTAAATAAAAAGGAATAATAAAATTCTATCTATCTATCTATCTATCTATCTATCTATCTATCTATCTATCTATCTATCTATCTATCTATCTATCTATCTAATCTATCTATCAAACTTTTTATTATTATTAGTACAACAGATTGGGCTTTTGGATTTAGTTTCAGTTTCTGGTGTCTGCAGTTTTCAGGTGTAAAAGCGACCTCTGAGCAGTCGTGTGTGTGTGTGTGTGTGTGTGTGGGTGTGTGTGGAGTTGCGGTAGAATTTGTTTGTGGGCGGAGTCATGGGGCAGACTCGAGCGCGCGCTTCTCCGCTGACTCGCGAGCGCTCGGTGGAGTGTCACACGCGTTCACGCGCTACCGGAGTCGCCTTCCGTCTTATGTATGAAGAAAGAAACGACAGAGCTCACAGGACTGGATTAATGTTTTAATATTATTCTGCTGTTTGGTTATTAGACTTCATCAACTTCATGTCGTGCGGTGAGTTCGCTGTCGGTAAACACCGTGCGTGCGTGCGTGTGTGTGTGTGTGTGTGTGTGTGTGTGTGTGTGTGCTCGCGCGTGCGTGCGTAGGAACGATTATATCTAGCCTGGAAAGAACAGCCAGTAAGTTTGTTAGTGTTCACACCTACTAATGTGTTGTTGTTTTTAAGTATTATATATATATATATATATATATATATATATATATATATATATATATATATATATATATATATTTATTTATATATATATATATATATATATTTATATGTATATGTATGTGTATATATAATATATATATATATATATATATATATATATATATATATATACATTATATATATATATATATGTATTTTTATTTTATTTTATTTAAAACTTGTAATTTTTTTCTTATAGACTTTAATGAAAAGTCACAGAAACGTCACGTGTGAATTTACACACGTGTTTTTTTTCCCCCCAGACGTGTTATATTTCACACACATTTCCTTTACACATAGTGTGCGTTTTTAATTTTCCCACCTGCGATTTTTCACGTGTAAGTGAAATGCGTGTTTTTATTTCCACGTGAAATTTGTATAGATTTTTCACGTGTTATTTCCTGTCTCGATTAACTTTTTTTTTCTTCTCCATGTTAACATTTTACACGTACGTGATTTTTACAATATATATATATATATATTTTTGATGTGATATGTATTTAAAAATTTTCATTTATTGTCACGTTACTGTTTCACGTGTAGGTTTCACGTGCTTTAAAAAAGAAAAAGAAAAATTTGCATGTGATTTCATCACGCGAACGATTTATTTTTGTACTTAATATATTGATGTGACTATTTCCACGTGTCATTTCCTCACGCGATTGGTTTTCGCTTCACGTTCGTTTTTCACGTGCGCTTTGTTTTTATTGCCACGCATGATTTTCTCACCTGATTTATCCGGTTAATTTCACAGTAATCTTCTCTGTTGCTTGCTTTCATTTTCCACGCCGTTTTCTCTCCGGATGAAGTTCTTTTTCACGCGCGATTCCGTATTTTCGGACGTGATCTTGCACGTGTGGTTCTTTTCGCAGGCGATTGGGTATCGTTCATACGATGTCACGTGCGTTTACTTGAGTTGACGTGCACTTTCCCAGTTTTACGAAAACTTACGATCACGAACTTCGGGTGGACTTCTAGCAGATTTCTCCCAGGTTAACGAGTCAGTCAACAAAAGAGCTTCGAGATATTGCTTTTCTCAGAAAAGCTGCATACAGTCGAGTCAAATTTGAGATCGCTTGCTCTTCTAACTGAACCCTGATGAATCTCATGAGACTCCTTAGAACTGGTTCTCATTTCAAACACTCAATCAGACGCTCTCAAATGCAGAGTAACTTTTTTTTTTCTCTTCTAAAGCCGAGGTTATTGATCCTGTCCTTAGGGACCTCCACCCAGACCTGCTTTTTTTTGTCCTGAACTTGCTAATAAAAGGCCACAGAGCGCTCGCTTACCTTTCTGAGGTGTGTTTGGACCTGAACGGCAGAAAATAATAGCCTGGCTGTGAGTCCTGGATCTCCAACCCATTTCCCAGAGAGCTACTTTACTCCTATTTGACTTCTCTTAAGGTTAGAGGAACCTGAGAGATCACAATTCTGACCGCTGACGTTGTTTATTATTGTTTGTTTTTTGTTTTTCTTACAGGATCTTCAGCAAGTTTCAGGATACAAGATGGTACTTGGTATAGATAAACAGGATGGGATGGATGGATGGATGGATGGAGCAGAGACCCTGAATAAGAAGACCCAGACCGTAGAGGTCGCCTCTGTTAAAGGAATTAGCGGCGAACGTGATGCTTGGAAAGCGGAGAGATGCGGCGTGTTGTGGAGAAACGAGATCACGCTCGTCTGAAGTGAGACTATAACTCGTCAGGGTTGGACAGCAGCCATGGGGAAAGAGCAGGACCTCCTGCTGGCTGTGAAGAACGGAGATCTTAACGCTGCTCATAAACTCCTCGCCAAGATAAAGGCTAACCGAAATAGTAAGTGAGTGAGTGCTCAGAAGTTGTGTTTTGGAAGGGAAGTCTTGAACTCTTTTATTTGATTAGTGTGACTTGTGTGTGTTGATCCTTTCTCTCCGTGAAGTTCATGCGAGCAGCTTAATGAAGGAAAAGGTGTTCACAGAAAACTGTTTTCTTGAATTTTGACTCAAATGACCACTTCTACATGTAGTATTTCTGTTATGTGATAGAGTTTTATTTATGTTATGTGATAGAGTTTATAGTGTTGGTCTTTATTCCTTTACACATCAAGAATTGGGGCATTGGGGGAATTGTGGATCAGGTGGTAGAGCGGGTTGTCCACTAATCGTAGGGTTGGCGGTTCGATTCCTGGCCTGGGTGACTCCACATGCCGAAGTGTCCTTGGGCAAGACACTGAACCCCAAGTTACTCCCGATGGCAAGCTAGCACCTTGCATGGCAGCTCTGCTACCACTGGTGTAAAGCGCTTTGGATAAAAGCGCTATATAAGTGCACATTTACCACGAATTGTAGTCGCGATGCTAGCGGTATCATTTCTCGTACACTTTGGATGATGATCTTATTTGTCACTCTAGATCTCCTCGCATTAATTCAGCTTATACCAGTCCGTACAGGATTTCTCAGAGGTTTTCTTTGTCTTTTCTTTTTGTTGGTGTTTGTTGCTGTGGGTTTTTTTTTTTTTTTGCGGGAAAACTACGCGAATTGGTGAAATTGCGGTCGCACAAAATTGCTTTCGCAGTGATGTTTGCTGCATGTTCGACGCACGGGAATCGAAGAGGGCTTCGCGTTGCGATGACGTCACATGATGTGTCCGCGAAAATCTGCAGTCATTTTGAAAAAAAAAACAAAAAACGGCAAGCTCCTCTACGTATCGCGGAGTTCGCTTGATTTTTGCTTTCATTTCTGCAGTCGCAAAATCGCTAAATGCTGAAAGGACTGTTAGACCACAGAGCTGTTGAAGTCTGAATTGTGGTTAAATAAGGTGTTTGGATTAAGACATTCTGAAGCTTGTGGACAGAAAAGTGCACAAAAAACAAAAGGTGGTAAATGAGTGTTGGGATTAAGAGGCCTGAAGCTTGATGACTGAACTAGAAGGTGATGCTCAGTGTTCATGTACTGCCCCTGCTGGAAGCTGATGCTCTTAGAGCTGTACTTTATCATCACTAGCCAGATTTTAGCCAGGAAACTAAATAAGATCAGCCAAACTCCCCCCCAAAAAAAAAAAAAAAATGGAGTAACTGATCGATGAACTCTGCTAATTAGTTTATCTGATTGTTAGTCACACACTTCACCTTCACTCTGGATGCTGATCAGGTGAAATTTCTGCAAAGGATGCAACAAAACATTAATTACGTAATGATTAAATGCCAAAAACCTGCAGGACACGCCGTGTACTCTCAAGGCGTCTTTGGTTAGTTAACTTCCTGGAGCGTTCTCTCTGGATTTAACAATTCACCGATAATGTACCAATACGAGATGAAGTACAAATCAGATCTACACTACAAAAGTGAGAACATCGTGAACATAGACAAATGTATTTAATATTATGGGCATTATAAAGTATTTCTATGGTTATTCATTGGTCCAGTAAAGCTGAAATGGTCTCTTTCAAGTATTCCTTTCTATAGAATATTTCTTGACTATTCAGAAATATTGAATTGGCCTATCTTTGGTTATTTTATTTTTTTTCACCTACTTTTTTACTATGCAATTTGCTTTGCGGTGTATCTAACTCCTGTCACAGGTTTAATGCACCAGTAAAAACTGTCCCACCCAAACAACAACAACAGCGTTAAAATCTGAGAGTCTTTGAGGAAAAAGCTGACACACTTCATCATTATATGTAGATAGGTACCAAATGATCGTATTAACCAATGAACATACCGTACTAAACACATATTAGAGAATCAGAGAATGGTTGTACAGTACTACTACGTGAAGTAATGTATCAGCAGACATCTTCACAGTTTGTTTTGATAGTCTTTGATAGAAAAATTGAAAAGGAATTCTCTTTGCGTACAGTCAAACCACTGAAGAAGAGTTCAGAAAGCATAATTTAGACAGTCCGGTAAATAGTAGCCTGGGGTTTCATATGCTTCTTTGGGGGAGGTGAAAGTATGTGGACACCTGACCATCAAATCCATCCTAATCCAGATTTAGTCCCCCTTTGTTGTTATAATGACCTCGACAGTTCTGGGAAGGCTTTCCACTAGAATTTGGAGTATGGCTGTTGGGGTTTGTGTTCATTCAGCTACATGAGCACGAGTGAGATCAGGCACTGATCTTGGGGTGCAGTCGGCGTTCCAGTTCATCCCGAAGGTGTTCAGTGGGGTTGAGGTCAGGCCTCTGTGCAGGACACTCGAGTTCTTCCAGTCCAACATTGGCAAACCATGTCTTCATGGAAATCGCGTTGTGCCCAGGGGAATTGTCATGCTGGAACAGGTTTGTTCCTCTTAGTTCCAGTGAAGGGAAATTGTAACTCTACAGCATACAAAGAGATTCTCTAGAATTGTGTGCTTCTAACTTTGTTGTAACAGTTTTGGGAAAGAACCACATACCGTATGGGTGTGATGGTCAGGTGTCCAAATACTTTTAGCCATGTAGTGTAATATCCTACTGATGACCCTTTGAATCAAAATGCCAACGTGACTCATTATATGGCTTTTGCTTCAAACTGACATTGTGGGAAAGCAGGCCTATTTAGCTGCTATTTCATGTTGTGAATAGACATCACGCTGCCATTCCCATGCATGTTCTCCTTCTGAGGAAAAGACACATATCCTGAAAAAAAATAAAAAATCACCTGCCAAAATGATCTATTTTCAAAGAATCCAAAAGACAAAGAATCTCCTATGTTGCTTACTGTAGTTCATCAACATGTATTCTTTTATAATAGTCTTGGTCTTCTACGTTTACACTAACGAAGTAGCTTTTTTGAGTGTTTAATGGGTAAGAGCATCTCAGATCTCACGTATTGTAGTTCACTCTGACTTCCGCAACGAACTCTTCTGGGAAAATTAGACAAACAGGGACGGCCCATGTCGCGGTCTTCCAGGGTAGCTTACACGGAAAGCGATTACGACTACCACGAAATGTACGTCGCTTGTTCTGGCTTGTTCTTATCACTTAACTTATTAGCACACCAGTCTTTTACTAGGCTTAAAGGATCAGCAACGTTGGATCACAACCGTTTTATCTCTATGAGGAAATGACTGCCTCAATCAGGAGCAGGCTGTTCATGCGAGTGCGTCTAGTTTTTAATCCCGATCCCATTCCTTTCAGAGCAGATGGACAAGCCAGTAAGGAATCTCCTCAGTGAGTCACTCCGGGGCTTTGTTTCAATGCTGTCTTTAACACGCCATTATCAACTTCCCCTTTCCATTTGTACCCTTGGGAGAAATCCCTATCACTTCGCGTCAACATAAGTGTAGAGTGCAAGAGCAGAAATCTTCCGAGAAAGCACTGTTTATGAATCTAAACAGGAACAGCAAGCATTGTTTAACATTGACATTTGGAAGATATTTGGGCTAGACTTGCAAGCCAGATGTCTCTAGATTGTACAGTTTGATAATAAAGAGACAGTTTGAGTGACGGGAGAGATGAGTCACTAAAGGTTTTACAACTTGCTCTGAAACAGTCATTGTGCCTTTCAGTGTTTCCTGGTGAACACTGTCTCAGAATAACGTACACGCAGAAATGAGAGGAGGAAATAAGACTGCAACCTAAAAGATTCTGAAGCTGAAGGACAGAAAAGTGCTAAAATGGTATCGAATACTCTGGAGAGTCTGAGGCTGCGGTTATATGTTGGCAGTTAGGAAGAACACTGATTGCCAAGCTAGATACTTAGCAAATCAACTCTTCATGATCAAGCGCCTTCTTACCTCAAAGATCTTCTGACTCCGCATTCATCTAGCGGATTTTTAAGATCTTCTGATCGCTTTTTTGTGTATGTCCCTAGCTCCTGTTTAAAACCTAAGGAAGTTAGAGCTTTTTCAGTCACCGCGCCTGGTTTATGGAATCAATCTGGACATCCGCCTCGCATCTTCTATTATCATTTGTAAAAAGAAGATGAAAGTGTATCTCTTCTCCCAGACGTTTTAACCTCATTTTTACTATTGTATATTGTCTGTCTCTATTTGGTTTTATTCTGTTTTGTACTCTTCAGCACTTTGGTCAGCTTTGCTGTGTTTAAATGTTACTTACTTACAAATCAGCCAGATAGCGTAGCTGAAATGATGGTAGAAAAGAAAACGTGCAATTACCAGTGAAGTGGCTTCAAGTGCTTCAACACATTATGAATGAAAAATCTGCGCCCACTCTTCCAGGACCTTTGGGGAAGTCAACAATGCCGTTTTAAGAATTGTCTTGACAAAGCATAGCTGTGTTATCGGTGGCAAAAATATGCATGTATCGTCTGAACGTACGATAACGTTGAACTCGTATCGGTATCCGCAGATTATTGTTTTCGACTGTATCAGCGTTGGGCCAATGCGTAGATGACGCGTGTAGTGTACTCGGTAAAATCAGATTCTTTACATTTGTCACACTAATTCGAGGTGGATTTGCATTTGATCCATCTACACGTGACAAATATTAAAAATCCCATTTGACTACATCTGATTATTCACTGATTTGCACTGATGCGAAAACGTGAGCATTTCAGACACGACCCATGTAGGCAAGCGTATATATATTTTCAGTTTGGCCTCATTTCAGGTGCATGCTGTCTTATTAAAGATATGAAATATGAGCATCGGTGCACCTTGTAGGCTAATTTAACCCAGGATAACTGCATAGACCTTCTCTGCATCTCTTTTCTCACTGGTGTTATTATAGAAGTGTGTTCTTTGGTGTATGATTGGAGTCCTGTGGGAATAGCAGCGTGCTGTAATGAATATCTGCATGAAGATGCTTTTGTTGTTGCCCTGCTCTATAGCTTTGATCCTCGGCATCCTTTCAGCTTTATTTTTCTCCTGTGTTATTGAAAATGATGCACTGAATAGAGGCTCTATGGCGTCTATACACATCATCCTATTATGTCTGTTATGTAACCAGGTGAACATAAGCAGGCCAGAAAAAAAAAAAACAATGAACAAAAACGGAGAAAGTACTCCTAGATATATAGTCGAAAGCTCATAGCGATCATCCGAGTCAGTCAAGTACAGAACTGTGTATTGTGTCTGAAATGTGTTGGATAAGTAGAGCAAACATCAAAAGTGACGACTAGCAAAATACAGCCTAAGTGTTCACCTTGTTTGAGCTTTTCTGCATTTTTGTAATGGTAGGGCCTGGAGTAGAAATGGACATTAGTGGGATTATATTTGATGAATCTACACAAAGTAATTAAAAGTGTGACGGGAAATCGATATATGTAGTTTGCAAAATATTTACAAATAGATCATAATTAATTGTTTGGAGTCCACTTCAAAGTATCACCTGTGTCATCTCAGTATAAATAGACCTGTTCCTGGAAGGCTCCAGTGTTTGTTAGAGAACTTTCCTAAATATACAGCATCCAAGCGGTAGACCAATCAAAACAAGTCCAGGACAAAGCTCTGGATTAGTATCACTCGAGGCATGGTTATTATTTATATATATATATATATATATATATATATATATATATATATATATATATATATATATATATATATATATATATATATATATGTGTGTGTGTGTGTGTGTGTGTGTGTGTGTGTGTGTGTATAGCCTAAACTGGCAGAGTGCCATAAAGTCCATCATTCCAAAAGGGAAAAAAATATGGCACAAACACTATTCTGCCCAGAGGAGGCTGTCCACCAAAGGTCGGTGACCAGGTAAAGATGGTATTAGTTAGAGAAACATCCAGGAGGCCAAGGGTACCTCTGAATGAGCTGGACAGATCCACAGCTCAGATGTGAGACGTTGTTTAGAAGACAATCATAGTCTGGAAAGAGGAGAAAAAAGCCATCTATGAAACCTGTTCACTGGTCTGATGAGACCAGACTTTAATTTCATAAACCCATATGATTTTGATAGAAACCTAACTCTGAAAACACTATCCAAACATTGAAGCGTGATGGTGGTAGCATCATGTTATGGAAATTCTGTTCATGAGCATGGAATGGGGAAGTGGTCACGGTTGAGTTCAAGATCGATGAAGCCAAAGACCGAGCATTACTAGAATACTACAGATCCTTGAAACTGTGGCAGAGGTTCAAATAACCGGAAGTATGCTGCCAAAGCTATACAGGAGTGGTTCAAAAGCAAGAACCTGATGTTGTAGAATTGAAAAGTCAAAGCCCAGTCCACACGTGGAGTTTTTGGAAAGAATTCCCTCCATCCGATTCCTTGTTGTAACACTACAAAAAGAAAAGGAGTGGGGGTGAATACTTATGCACGATACTTTAGACTAATAAAACCGCTTTGCTTTTTGTTTCCTTATCTTTTTCTTTCTTTCCAGCCATGTGTGCCGTTCAGTCCCTTCACTTCCTTCTGCGACCATACCACGTCAGAGGATAGGTCACAGAGCATTAGCCGTGTTTACATAGCCTCTTAGCTTCATACATCACTATGGCCATTATGCATATACTCCATCTGGGCCTGGCAGAACAAACATCTCTCCATCCTGTGCTGAAATACAAGAGGCGGGGAAGGTTCAACAATTCGCAACAAGTTCATAAAAAGATTCATTACTCTTTGTCTGCAGCAACCCACAACGTTCTGCACGGACACAAACAATAGTCTGTTCTAAGAACATTTATTTAATGCGCGTTTGATTAACACGCTCTCCTTCGATCGTGCAGATTTAACCATTTCTTTTCACATCCAGTCTTATCATATTCATGTGTTAACTGCGTCGACTTACAGATAAGCACAGGTTTCAGTACAAATACTTTCTGCTTTTGAACTAGGGTGATATTAAAGCACAATAATGTTTGCCTCATATTTGGTTGCTGGTGGTGTATATGTCGTAATACAGTTGCTTTAAATTACAGCAAAAAAAAAAAAAAAACAAAGGCAAAGGAAAACTTTAGTTTCCACTTAAAGAATGCTTTCCATCATGGACCAGATGGCTTGATTAAGTAAGCCATTGTTTTAGACAGGGGAAAGACTAATACTTTCCTGTTTTGCTGGAGATAATGTCATTGTGAAAACACTGTTAAATCCCACAGATGGACGAGGCTGTCTCGTCCCAGTCCCCCCTGTCCCGTCCCGTCCCCCCCAGTCCTCCTTTTCACAACAGGGACTTCTGACTTTGTCTTTATAAACATAATGTGGTCGACTGTTTGATTATTCTCAGCACACGCTTCACAGCATCATATCGTCTTACAGGTAACGATCAGTTAATGTTCAGACCAAGGAAGCTTCAAATGTTCAGATGTTCAGATGTTTCATCTGCTAACGAATGTTTAATCTTGTGCTGTTATTGTCAAACTGTCACGGCCGTATGCGACAGTTATGCAGTGTGAAGTGAATGATGGGCAAAGGAAGGAAGCTATGATTTTTGACCCAGTCACAAAGGTAGGGGTCAATTCTGTGAAGGTCTAGCTACATAAAATGAAGTACCATGGAAATGGCTTTGGACCTCAATTCCATGTGGACATTCTCGCTGTGGTTGCTGGGACTACGGTTGCTGCGATGGCCTTGGGACTGCAATTACCACATGCAGTTTTGCTAGTCTCAGCTCTCCTTTAGAGAACAGTGGACTAGTTCAACAAACAGACTTCATATAAAAACCATAAAGAACTTTTTTTTACTTTCACACTATCCGTCGTTACCCAGATGAGAACGGGTTCCCTTCTGAGTCCGGCTCCTCTCAAGGTTTCTTCCTCATATCATCTCAGGGAGTTTTTCCTCACCACCGTCGTCACCGGCTCGCTCCATAGGGATAAATTCACACATTTAAAATCTCTATCCTGTGTTTATATGTTTCTGTAAAGCTGCTTTGAGACAATGTGCACTGTTTAAAGCGCTATACAAATAAAATTGAAATTGAATAAAATTCCTTGCTTATAAATGCATGACTGAATTGACATTGATTTTAAACATGAAGCAAATATACGTGAGTTTTCCCATTGTTTTCTTATAAGGTATATGATGAGCCATTTGTATTTTCCACATTGGCGCAGGGCTGGTTTTGGAGTAGCAGGAGGTTTAGCTTTCGGGTATCACAGGGGTGTAAAAATGATGCGAAATTCTCCTCCTTTAAATCTCGGTGTGGATTGGAATCCAGCTCACTTATAAGTTCCTTTGGTTGCTATTCTTGCATTTAAGTAGGAAGTGTGAGCACTGAAGTGAGTTGCAGTATATATCGAGACGGTTTAATCACACAGCCACACATGCTCATGGATTTAGTTCGCTGCTCTGGGCAGAAAGCCAGCACTGACACTCAGCTGGCTATGTACGGATAAGGAATTACTCCCTGCCTCACTTCATATCCCAACCTGCAGATGCAGATTCCAGACTCAGTGTTTCATGCTGTAGAGTATCTCAGTGGTTATAGTAGTGCATTAGTGAACGGAAGATCAAAACTCAGGACTGGCACTGTGCTGCAGTTGGGTGTTTGAGCAAGACCCCTAAAGCTTTCCGCGGACTCTTATTCTGGAATTACATGTTGTTTCTGCTGGTAGTGAGGTGTGTCTAACCTGACCCCTTTGCCCATAATAGTATGTGGCAATTCCAAATTCTTGGTTGTGGATGGTTAACAGAGCACATTATACGACCGACTGATTAAATAATTAACCGGTCGACTGATTTGATAACTAACTCATTTACTGTATAAATGGCCAATTGTCTGGTTAACTAACTAACTGAGTGACTGACTAACTAACTAACTGATAAATACATAACTTGTTGACTGACTAGTTAGAGAAATGGGGAAAAAGGAAGTGCATCCTTCTTCAGTTCTATCTATTTAATGATCAAGTAACTGTGTGGCCCTCACCAACCTCTACAAACAAATAACCTCAGGTTATTTTGGAAAAAATCTCAGCAGTTTTCAGTATGACACTCAGAAACGAGGTGGGGGAAAAATAAGTACACCCTATATACACACGGTAACATGTAGAAGCACCTTTAGCAACAATAATGTGAAGGAAACATTTTCTGTTGGAGTTTATCAGCCTCTCACATTATTTTGGAGAAATTTTGGCCCACTATCGAAGTTTATAGAGGTTGGTGACAGCCACACAATTGGTATTTAGACACTGATTGAAAATAAATAAATAATAATAATAATAAAAAAAAGGATGTACTTCATTTTTTTATTTATTTATTATTATTATTATTATTATTATTATTTTACCATGACCAGTGGTGGCTAGAGGAGCCAAAAACACTTAAGTGCAAGTAAAACTACAAGTAGAAGTAATAATGTTAATAATTACCTGAGTAAGAGTAATAAAGTACTTAAAGAGATGACTACTCAAGTAGCAAGTTTCTAGTTACTTCGGATCTGATTAAAATGAAGGGAAAACCCTGTAAGTCACACCTCTCATTGAAAGTCTTTGTGTTCTGTTTATACGATATAAAACCTGGGTTCAAGATGTAGCAGCAAGTCCTGTGATGGGTCCAATAACACACAACCTGTCATTTTCAACACATAATCTCACACACACACACACACCAAAGAAGAAACACATTCCCAACATTTAACTGTCTTTATTTTCACAACATGTCCACAACACTAACCTGTCAGTGTCTGCATTTAAACAGCACAAAAGAACAGACTATGGAACAGAACAGAAGAGAAAGTGTGTGTAGAGAGCGAGAGAGTGTGAGTGTTGGTGTGTGTTATTGTGTTTGTGTGAGCATGTGTGGGTGTCCTGCCTCCCTCCCTCGACATGCCCGCTTCTTCCTCTCCCTCGCCAGGACTGAGCCTCTAAAAAAGTGAGCGTTTGCTGCGTCCACGTTCAGACCACTGCAGCGTATCGCGAGACTTGCAACATCATTATACGTGATCTAAACTAGCGAATTATTAAAACTACATATATTCATAAACATTTAACGGTAACTGAAGAACTCCACCGAATGTAGCGAAGTAAAAGTACATGACCGTGATCACAAACGAACTTGTGTAAGAGTATTTTTAAAAAAGTTATGTAACTAGTCAATGTAGCGCTGTTACAAGTCAGTGCTACATGAGTTAGTCAAATAGTTTGTTAATATGGTCAATTAGTAAGTAAAATAGTTAGTTAGTTAGTTACTCACTTAGTTACTTACTTAGAATGTCAATCAATCAGCCAGTCCATTAGATAGTTATCTATTACCCACCTCTGACCATGACTGTAACTGACTAATTAACTGGCTGACAGACTAGATAACTATCTAATGGACTGTCTGACTGATTGACAGACGGACGAACTAACCAATTAACTAACCAACTAATTAAATAACAAACTAACTAGCCAACTAACCAACCACCAATTTTCTGACTAACTATATTAACTAGCTATTTATGAACAGTTACTTACTATGGTTGATTGGTCAGTAAAACAGTTAGTTGGTTTGTTAGTTGGTAGTTAGTTAGTTAGTTAGTTAGTTAGTCAGTTAGTCAGTTATTTAGTTAGTCTGTCAATCAATCAGTCAGGCAGCCCATTGGATAGTTATCTTGTCAATCAGCCAGTTAATTAGTTAGTTACAGTCATGGTCAGAGGTGGGTAATATATGACTATCTAATGGACTGTCTAATTGATTGACATATTAAATAAGTAAGTAAGTAACTAACTATTTTACTGACTAATTAACCATATTAACTATTTGACTAACTCGTATAGCATTGACTTGTAAGCATTTGCACAGAGCCCATAGTATAGTATAAGGCTGTTGAATTCCACGTGGTAAATTCACCCTGTCCTTTCACACTATTTATCTTTGTGTGTTGTAGATACAGGATAGTGTTTAGACATCACCAGGGTATTTAACGCCCCTACAATAGGAAGTAAAAAGGTCAGTATTAGGTTCAGGTCACATGTTCATTGTGTGTGCATTTCTGTACCAAGTGAACTTTGTTAATTGACTGCGGCCCATTTCACAGAGAAATGCCCACATGTGATACAGCACTCCATCCAGTGAGAAAAGACCACTGTTGATTGATACAAAGACTGTTTGTGTTAGTGTGTGTGTGTGTGTGTGTGTGTGAGTGTGTATGTATGTAAAGGAGATAAAGAGAGATAGACAAGGGGTGGGTGAGCAATGTCTGGAATGTTGGATCATGTTGAAACTTGAACTCTTTTCTCTATTTTTTATTTTTTTTTAAAAAGGCCCACAGCAGCCGTTTCAGTGCCACATCTTTTCCATCCCCTACTGTAATTTGTAAAGTTCAGGCGGGCGTCTGTAGATGGAGTGCCCACTGCCCGCCAGCCATGGCATGCAGATTTATAGGGAGGCTCTGTCACAGCACAACAGGCTCTATGATCAAGCCTTCGTGAGTGGGACGAGGTCCAAAGCGTGCACCCAGTTTTCTGTCCGTTTGTCCGAGTCCCCCCGCCCCTGCCCATGTCTAATTTGTATATACGTTTATCTATAAATAGAAAGAATTCCAAGAAAATTGAAAGAAATTCAAACCATAAAGTCGAAATAGACAGGGAAATAGTGTGAAAAGAGGTGAAGAGATTGGGGGTGTATTCCTGCTTCATGCCCAATGAATGTATTACTGAACATATCACATGCTGATTCACATATATATATATATATATATATATATATATATATATATATATATATATATATATATATATATATATATTAGTATATATGTATATATATATATATATATATATATATATATATATATATATATATATATATATATTAGAGAACATTCCTAAACATACAGCATCAAGAAGACCAAGCAGTAGACCAATCACTCAAGGTCTGGTTATAGTTTTATTTATATATATATATATAGGCAAGAAAAAGTATGTGAACCCTTTGGAATTTCATGGTTTTCTGAATAAATTTGTCATAAAATTGACAAATATATTGAATAACACAAAATAAATTCTGATCTTTCATGTCTTTATTGAACACACTCATTCAACTTTCAAAACGGCAGTGGAAAAAGGAAGTGAACCCTTAGAATTAATAACTGGTTGACCCCCCCTTGGCAGCAATAACCTCAACCAGGCACTTTCTGTAGCTGTGGATCAGACCTGAACATCGTTCAGGAGGAATTTTAGCCCATTCTTCCTGGCAGAACTGCTTTAGCTTGGTCATATTCTTTGGACATCTCATGTGTATGGCTTTCTTCAAGTCATTCCACAGCATCTCTATTGTGTTGAGGTCTGGGCTCTGACTCGGACACTCCAAAAGGCGGATTTAGTTTTTCTGAAGCCATTCTGTTGTGGAATTGCTCCGGTGTTTTGGGTTGTTGTCCTGTTGCATCACTCAACTTCTACACAGTTTCAGTAGACCTACAGACATTCTCACATTATCCTGAAGAATTGTCTGATACACTTGGGAATTCATCTTCCCTTCAGTGATTGTAAGCTGGCCAGGCCCTGATGCAGCAAAGCAGGCCCAAATCATGAGTTTCCTCCACCATACTTTACGGTTGGGATGATGTCATGATGATATGCCGTGCCCTTTCTACGCCAGATGTAGTGCTGTGTGGTTTTTCCAAAGAGTTCAATCTTAGATTCATCAGTCCACAAAACATTTTGCCCATACCGCTGTGGAGTGTCAATGTGCTCTTTTGTAAACTTCAGGCGTGCAGCAATGTTCTTTTTAGTAAGCAGTGGCCTCCCTCGTGGTGTCCTACGTGGTAGATTCCCTGCTTGTTCAATGTTTTACGTATTGTAGACTCATGAACAGAGATGTTAGCCAGTTCCAATGATGCCTTCAAATCTTTGGCTGTCATTCGAGGTTGTTTCTTTACCTCATTGATGAGTCTTCGTTGTGCTCTTGGTGTCATTTTGACTGGGCGCCCACTTCTTGGTAGATTAGCAACAGTCCCAAGTGTCTCCATTTGTAGAATGTTTGCCTAACTGTAGACTGGTGAATTTCTAAAGTCTTTGAAATCACTTTGTGACCCTTGCCAGCTTTATGTAAATCAACTATTCTTGATCGTAGATCCTCTGAAAGCTCTTTTTGGCGAGGCACGGCTCAGATAAGCGTGTGCTTCTTGAGCAGTGCAAACTCCAAAAATTTGAGGGGTTTTAATCAGTCAAAGTAGCTGTAGTCCACACCTCCAAACTCATTTTCTTAACGAGACTCCAGGTGTGTTAAAACCTGACTCCAATGAGCTTTTATCAGGTCATTAACTCAAGGGTTCACATACTTTTTCCACAGGCACTATGAGGTTTTTTTGGAGACCAGAATTTTTTGTGTGTTATTATTTTAGGCACATAATATTTGTCAATTCCCTTGACTAAATGAAGATCAAATCACATTTTATGACAAATTTATGCAGAAAACCATGAAATTCCAAAAGGTTCACATACTTTTTCTTGCCACTGTATATATTGCTGTTTTTTTTTTAATGTCAATACTTTTTCAAGGTGTTCTGTAGAAAACTGGTGGCCTCTTATGTTAACTTTGTGGTAATAATCTGGAGTTTAATGGTGATTTAGTGGATCTGTCACATTCCATTTTTACTTACGGCAAGTCAAGGACTGACCTTCATAGTTATGTAGATAGAACTGGCCAATATTTATTTTATAATATATAGCAATCCAATAACTCCTGTACCTAAACTGACCCTTCTGATGTGAAAAACTAACGGACTAACTAAATCATTAGTTTTTTTTGATTTGATAACTAACTCACTAATTTACTGATTAAATGGTCAATTAAATAACTGGTTAAATCTCTCTCTCTCTCTCTCTCTCTCTCTCTCTCTCTCTCTCTATATATATATATATATATATATATATATATATATAACTTTGACTGACTAGATACAGTAACGGGGGAAAACACCCTCCTTCAATTGTATGTTTTTATTTATCAGGACATAAATAACAATTGTGTGGCCCACACAAACCTCTGGAAATCAACAAATAACCTCAGGTTATTTCGGAATAAATAAATAAATAAATAAAATTATATGTACATATATTATTATTATTATTTTTTTGTCATCTTTTCCAAAAAGTAAACTGACATTCAGAAATGAGTTGGGAAAAATAAGTACACCCTATAACTACTTTAACCTTTAACGGTAATCAATTATGTCATTTCCCATTATGAAAAAAAAACCAAAACATTTCTATTCTGGGAAGCTAAGCAATATCCACATTCAAATCCTTTCGCATTTTAATCACATGTAAATATGTTCCAGTCCACTGTATTAAAATGCCATGCTGATATCTGCTAGCCTCAAGGGAGTGCCATGAAAAATGTTCCACACGCACCGGAAAAAAGGAAAAGTTGACTTAACTTTAAATTTCAAGGCAACTTGCTGCACAGGTTTTCTGATTTTAGATATATAATTTTTTTTTTTACAGTGCGTGATGTCCTTTTTTTTATCTACCAAAGAACTGCTACATTAATTGGCTTTTAAATGTTGACATTTCATGTTTTATATCACTGTAACTGCCTAACATTTACCGCAGTCTAATCTACTATTCTAATATTACTACTTTTACATCTAAAGCTTCTTGTTGGAGTTCTTACACAAATCCTGATTGCATCATATTAATGATTCAGCTTAGATAAACGGATCGCAGCAGTGAATATAGTGATTATACGGTAGCGATATGGACTGACAAAGTGTCCTGATATAATACCAAAATCCAAAGAGGAAGGTTGTTATTTTCAGATTTCAGCACATTTCATGGGTTTTATCTTGCTTGTTTAAAAACTCAGGCCTGTACATGTTTGACTTAGTCATAACCGAATGATATGTAAAGCATTGTTATTTCATGTAGCTAACATTATGAGTCACACCCTCAGGTTAACATAAATATAACAACTGTTGCATAAATATAGGCTTAACCTTAGCTGTTATTTACACTCTGTCATGCTGACATTTCACAAGATGCCATCAGGAACAATATTTAGAGCGGAGATAAAATTTTTTGACTGGAAGTACTTTACAGGAACCACAATTTAAGGATTTAATGCACGGCTGTGATCAGAGGCTTTGTTGTAACATCACTGAAGCGATTATTGGCACATGTAGAAACACGCATAAAGAAAAACACACAAAACAGATGCCCTTAGGTCAAAATGGAGAACACAAGGGAATTTTATTTACAGCAACAAGACACTTCGTGTGTTCGGTTTCCTAAACGTATCACAACCCCAATTCCGAAAGAGTTGGGACGGTATGGAAAATGCAAAAAAGAGTCATTTGAAAATTCAGTTGACCCTGTGCTATTTTGAAAATTCATGATTAAGACATTATTTGATGTTTTAATTTGTGAATTTAATTATATTTTGAAAATATACACTTTACATTTTATGACTATAGCACAGTTCAAAAAAGTTGCGACAGTCGACTGTTTACCGCTGTGTCAAATCAGGTTTTCTTTTAATAACACTTATTAAGCGTTTGGACGCTGAGTGAAGACACCAGTTGGTTAAGTTTAGCAAGCGGAATTTTCCCCCCATTCATCCATTATGCATTTTTTCAGCTGCACAACTGTACGGGGCCTTCGTCGCCTCATTTTGCGCTTCATAATGTCTCACACATTCTCAATGGGTCAGGACTGCAACTGCTTACACAACCGTGCACTTGTAATCAGGGCAGAATGTGGATCGGCGTTGTCCTGCTCTGGATGGCAGCACATAGTGCTCCAAAATGTGTACATATCTATCTGTATTAATGGTGCACTCACAGATATGCAAGTTACCCATGTCATGGGTGCTGACATGCCTTTATACCATGACAGACACTTGGACCTGATGCTAAAATCTTGGATGGTCCTTTTCCTCTTTGGCCCGGAGAACATGACGGCTGTTTTGCCCAAAAACTATTTGAAATGTCAACTCGTCGGACCACGAAACACGATTCCACTGTGCTATTGTCCATCTCTGATATAACAGAGCCCAGCGACGTCTGCAGCACTTCTGGACAGTGTTGATGTATGTCTACTGCTTTGCACAGTAAAGCCTTAACTTGCATCTGTGGATGCAGCGGCGAATGGTGTCGATTGACAAAGTTTTACCAAAGTATTCCAGTGTCCATGTCATGATCTCCCTTACAGTCTGAGGGATCGGAGATCACACGCCTTCAGAAGTGGTTTTCAACCTTGCCCTTTACGCACCGAGATTTGACCAGATTCCTTGAATCTTTTAATTATATTGTGTACTTTAGAAGGTGAAATATCCAAAAGCCTACCGATTTGTCTTTGGGGAATTTGTTGGATTATTCGCTGATGCACCTAGACTAGATGCTTCCCTCCCCAAGTCCAAAAGCATGTGTTGTAGGATAGTTTCCAAATGGTCACAAGTGTGTGAATGTATGTGTGTGTGCGCGATGGTGCCTTGCGATGGGTCGGCACCTCGTCTAGCGTCTCATGGGGTAGGCTCCAGACTCCCTGTGACCCTGTGAAGGGTAAGCAGTACAGAAAATGGATGGAAGGACTTGTTTTAAGACGCAACTACTTACCCACTTTGGATTTGAAAGCTATTTAATTACTTTTTTTTATTATTATTATTATTTCTAAAACATTTCGGAATCAACAACAGTTGGGTGAGTCCATGGCTAACAGTGCAGGGATTTGTTTGTGATGCGCTGTGTGCCTGACAGTGTGGGGTGGAAGAATTTGTTGCGTTTTGGGTTTTTACTCCCACCAAATTTTGAAAGAAATGGTCATAGAGGCACAGAGTTTCTTCAGTGTGCGTGAGGAAGAAGAAGAGGGACGTTTTGTCTGAAACCAGAGCCGGAGTCTGTTTGTGACGAGGTTAAAGCAGGATAGAGAAGGGTGTTTGAGCAAGTGTGGATCGCGGAAGAGTGGGGGTGTTTGATGACTGAATGAGGCCTTGGAGTAGACAGGATGGGGCAGGTGGCTGTGTGTGTACTCACTGGTGAGTAAGTTTGCAGCTATGTATTTTAACCCAACGTGAACGTTTCACGTTTCAACTCTTAATTACGTGCAGCAAGTCTGAGCGTATAAAAATGAACTATTTTTTGACTAGCCTGCACGGCCGATCTGCTTTATACCTGTGCCAATCATCGCATATAGCTTTAACATTAACACAGCAGAAGTTTTATAGTGACTTTTATGAGGACATCCATCAGTTTGTCTAGGATGAAAGACAGACAGTGTCTCATTCCATTTACAGAGAAGAGCTTTACGAGTCTGTGTGTGAAACGCGCGAGGGCTTTTCGAGATGAAAGCTCGAGAACTTAGCAGCATGGGGACTAGCATGCTGTGTTCAATCGCTCACAGATTCAACACATCACTTGTTCAGCATCTTTTCACTCAGTGACCTAGATCACGTTTCGGATTCTGTTATAGAAGTCATTTGTGTGCAGGCTGTTTCTGTTCAGCTATTTTGCACCACGCATTGCAGTGCTAACTTATTAAACATTAACATGTTTTATTAATGTCGCTGTACGAACGCGGTGGAATTCTGGTAGTATGATTCAAGCTCAGCTTCATTGGCAAAGCCTAGGACAGTAAATCTACTAGGTCAAATATGGTAGTATAATAGTGCCAGATGTCCTCAAGGGAAAATGGCATGTTCAATTACATAAATTGAATGGAAACATATCGCAATAACAATACTTACATTTTTATGCCCAGCAATTTGATGCAAATTGAAAAAAAAAAAAAACCACGCACAGTAATAACAACGCTTGAGTTAGTTTCCTCTGAAATTCATTGGGTTTGTATATTTTTTTTATTGAAAACAAAATTCCAGCATTCAAATTCAATGCACACATATTCGCCTTCCTAAAATACAGTTCCAAAATGTTCAGTTGTTAAAATACCATCTGTTATTCGTCTGGTAATATTTCAACACATTATCTTTCAACCTCACAAATTCAGGTCTTAAAATTCGGGTCTTAAAATTCAAGTCTTCACATCCGGGTCTCACAGGAAGAGCTATGGTTTGCCGATACTATTGTAACATGTTACTCTGGGCCGGCCCCCTAGTGGTGGGATTGTGCTGACAGGCCACCAGAGAAGATGAACCCAGCGGACTATGCGCAAATTAAGGTACTGTCTGTAAAGTTCCATATTATATTGCATAGTATATTTCTAACTTCAATAGCATTTGATTTTCAAGTATTGTTATTGCGATATGTTTTTATTCTATTTATGTAATTCAACATGACCTTTTGCCTTGAGGACATTTGTAACTATTATACTTCCATAGTCAAATCAATGCACAAAAGATGAAAAGGGCGTATGTTCTTCAATAATAACAGTTTCGTATGCAGTAAATTGGGCAGTTGGACGGTGAGTACTTTGAAAGTGATAGAAAAAGTAAGTACGTTTAAACAAATGTCTTTTCTAGTGTTGTAGATATTTGCATTCTTAGCAAATAGCGATACTACCAGACATTGCGCGCTGGACAAGGAATGAATCATGAGAGAGTTGTGCTGTTATAGGAAAATAATCGGTGACGGAATGGGGTGATCTGGCCTCATGAAGTGGCGTTACTGTTACTAACCTGAAGCATGTCCTGAAGTGCTGGTTCCACATCGGTTTGCCAACAGTGACAATTTCTTATTACTTTTACACATTTACAGTTCAATTAAAGTGAACTGGGTTTCATCTAGGTTTTGTTACACGTAGGTTATAGAAGCTACAACGGAAATAGTCTTGTCAAGACGGCAATTTTAATACTTTTTTTTCCCCTCATTAGATGGACATGAAAAAAAAAAGCCCGATGAGCAATTTCACCACATGATACATTCTAGGCGATCGCCATAAATGCAAAATGAATAAATAACAGTATGTTTTCACAATAGCACTGGGATTATAAATTACAGAGAAGATCCGAGTCTTGGCATTTTTTTTCCCCCCTCACAGAAAATACAAACAAACTATAACTTAAATATACCCAAGCTGTCGGATTTCCTCCAGTCTTGGCGGCCACTGTGTGCTTAGAGAGCGGGCTATTCATAGCCGATCCTTTATAGACTTGAAACAAACTTTAATAGTTGCTGGAATAACATAAACATTCGTTTCGAAGCTCTTGGCGTGCAGGGGAAAACACTCCTCATTTGGTTAGTCACACACCTACATGGTCATGGAGGCAGCATTGTTTGGAGAGCATACAGCACTGAGGCTATGTGCAAGCGCTGGCTTATCCGTCTGATGACACTGCTAATGAGTTTCAAATACGTATACCCAGCATTCCTTTAACGTTTAATCACGTGGCAGATATTTGAATCCAAATGAGTTTACACACCAGGCAGAATCAACGGCAGTGTTTTCGGCGCTGTTACAGAACCGAGCATCATTGGCAAATTTAAATGTAAAAAAAACGAGGAATATCCAGGCATCTACAAATGCACGATAAGAACACTACCTTCTTCCGCGTCATCTGGGTGGAACCCCGATGAGCTGTAAATGTGAAACAAGTGCGTTCATGCATGCATGAATCAGACGTATCTTTCTTTTTTTTCTTTTTAAACCAGGAATCCGAGGTAACGGGTTTTTTGTATATGTCTTGTATGGTTGCATTTATATTTATTATTACCTGACATCATCTTTCCTCCATCTTCTCCTTGTGTTTGCAGAGTTACTCAGCTCAACAAAGAAACTGAACATCAACTACCAGGACACAGATGGGTGAGTGTTGGACGTGACCGTATGAAAAACCTCTGGATTTGTCACCTTATTGATTTCCCTACTGCACCAAAACCTTGTTTTGCTACAAGTCATGTCTGGTTACTGTTCACACTAGACGTCATTGATGGGAAATGGTGGCAAAGCGAATTTGGTGCATGAGAAAGAGCAACTCATGTCGCCTCACGCCGGGTTTACGTAGCTGAACTTTGACCTGCGATTTCTAAAGCCGCAGGGTTTAATAACGACGAATAAACAACGAATAAAAAGAAGGCGGGGCTCTGTGCGGAATGAAAAATGGAAGAGGTCATTATTATTAAGTAACACTCACACCCCATGACGGTCACACGACAGAAACTGATAGATATTGAACATAAGAAACAAATGAGGAATACGTTTCATCACTGTCCTGTTTACAGAGGAATCATTTAAAGAGTGATTCTCTCCATTATTTGCTCAGTCTAAAAATGCAAGCTGCAGTATAAACAAGTTTATTATTATTATTATTATTATTATTATTATTATTATTATTATTATAGAAGAGTACAGGTTCCCTTTCCCCACGCTCACAGGCTGCTCCAGAACCAGAGTTAGGAACGTGTGAAGAACAGGAATATGTACCGGGTCCCGTTCCTCAGGCAACACGGAGGCAGAGGAGATTAGGGAGCGGGAGTGGTGTTAATTCGAGCGCTAATTTGTGATTTCATAAGCAGAGCTGAGGAACAGCTTCCTCGGGGAGCAGGAGCCGAGGAGAGGAGCGAGGGAAAACATTTTATTATTCATCAGTGCCACTGGCACTGTGCAGCTCTTTTTCCTCTTCCCTTCCTCACTTTCTGTACTGCGTTTGCTCTTCTTCTTCGCTTTTCCTTGTTCAATTATTGAATCCGTTAATGATCTGGGTCTGTGTGGGTTGTTGTGGATCTTTCTGGAAAATGAAAAAAGAAAAGGGGAAAAAAAAAAGGTAGGAAGTACGGTACCTGAGGTAATGCTGCTCACTGTCTCGGAGATTAGTCTGCATTCTTCAGATGTGTGTCAGGCGTTAATCACATTTGCTTAGAGACTTAGTCTCTCTCTCTCACTCTCACTCACTCTCATTAGCTTTTTTCCTGTGGAATTGAGTGTGTTATTCCAAGGAGTGTTACACCGAGGAGAATTTGTGTGTGTGTGTGTGTGTGTGTGTGTTGGGTTATATCGTCTTGTTGACCGAATGTCCCCACAAAGATAGGAATATCTGACAGTTTGTACGTTGTACAGTCCATACAGGAAACTTCACAGAGGTTTTTTTTGTGATTATTGCGGCCAGAAATGCTTGATTAAAAAAAAAAGTTTCCAAAATTTGTGATGCGACCTGCAGAGTTTTTTTTTTTTTTTTTTTTCTTCTGGAAAACTACTTCAAATATTACGCAGTTTGCTTGATTTTGTGTTAATTTCTGCAATCACAAAATCCTGGGGACTGATTGTGGGAACATTTGGCTAGTCTCCATATGCAAAAAAAATGTTGTCAAATGAAGGTTTGGTGTGTGGGAGTGTATATTTGTGTGTGTGTGTGGGTGTGTACAATTTTCAGCTCTTAATAAGGACCAATGTCAGTTGAAGGATCTGTGGGTGTGGGTGGGGGTGTAGGTGTGGGTGTAGGTTTGTGTGTGGGTGTGTGTGTGTATGTGCGTGCAGTTTTCAGCCGTTAATAAAGACCAACATAGATCAGAAATCCTCACAATGATAGGACAGTGTCATGTTTCCTCAGAATCACCCGGTCCTCACAAAATACTCTTTTTCTTTCTTTTCTTTTTTTTTTTTTTTTTTTTACATAAAAAAAAAAGAATAATAATTTTTACAGCATTTATCATTTAGAGGTTCTGCTTGGTGTGCGTGTACATGCTGGATCACTTTATCAAAGAAGTGTTACAGGAGAAGGGTGTAAAATAGGGGCTACAATAAAACATGTTTTGTGTGATGGCTTGTTTGTGTGTGTGTATGTGTGTGTGTGTGTGTGTGTCTCACCCTGGCTGCTGTTTGGTCTAAAAGCCTTGTTGAAGTATTGAATATAGAGAAATACTCTCTACAGTAATATAATATTCCAACACACACACACACACACACACACACACTTATGTATACACATACGAGAGACTAGAATAACGCTAGTAAGATTAATGTGTATGTAATTTAAGATTATTCAGCCGAAAACAAATCAAACCGTGTAAAGATTTGCTCTCCACTCCCGACTCACACACAGTCCGAGGAGCCGTTTTTCTCCCAGACAAACGGAGGATTGTACTCTTTTACTTCGCCCGACGTTTTCGGAACGCTTGAACATTGCAGAGAGTTGCGTCGGCTTAACGCGCATCTAAAACCACTACAAAGCCTTCGCTTGGAAATGTGTCCCTGTCATCCCCGATCTCCGAGTCCTTTCATCACTCACGGCTGTTTTTTTTTTATTGTACCACACAGTGAAAGTCACAAGTGTTGAGATTATAAAAGCACGCCAATGTCGAAATCATCAGTAGAGCACTGACAGGAAATGAAGTCATTCAGGCTCATGTTAAAACGTGTTTATTATTGCCTTTGCTTAACGCTGGAAATGACCACCAACACCGATGCAGTATACAGTACGCCACTCCATCAGTCTGAAGCGCAAGCTTATGGTTTGAGGGTTATAGAACCCTTTAGTGTGCCAGATTGAACCATTTTCTACGCGTTTATACCACAGCACTGTCGAACCCTCGATTCCGATTGGTCAGAGGGTGATGGTTTCTATAGTAACAATAGTAAGGTAGAAATAGTAAGACTCCGCATCACTGACTGTAACTATAAATGGATGAAAAGTATGATGTGGTGTTCTTTAATAGTTCACAATTTTTTTTTTATTTAAAAAAAAGAATTGTAATCGTTGGCATATCTGACATTGGCAGTTCCTGTGCTATAAAAGGAATAAAAAAAAATCTCTTCTTGTGCTGTTATTGTCATTGTACAGTTGAGGTCATAAGATTTGCAGAATCAGCAAAATGTAAATAATTTAAAACAAACAAACAAAAACAAAACAAGAGGGATCCTGCACATTCTTTGCTTTTCCAGCATCTTCTGCATATTTGAGCCCTTTCCAACAGCGGCTATATGATGCTGAGATCCGTCTTTTCCCACCGAGGACGACTGAGGGACTCGTACACGACGATTACAAAAGGTGCGAACGTCCGCTGATGCTCAAGAAGGCAACACGATACATTAAGAGCCTTGAGGACGGGGGTGGGGCAGGATAATCAGTGTAAATTTGTTATTATGTAGTTTAAAAAATAAAATTATTTTCATTTAGTACCACCCTTCAGAGGCTACATAAGATATGTACATGTTTCCCCATTAGACCAAATAATAACAATTTACCCCGATCATCCCGTTCAAAAGTTTACACCCCCCCGGGCTCTTAATGCATCGTGTTGCCTTCTTGAGCATCAGTGAACGTTTGCACCTTTTGTAATAGTCAAGTACGAGTCTGTCAGTGTGAAAAGATGGATCTCAACATCATATAGAGACCGTTGGGAAGAGGTGAAATATACAGAAGATGCTGGAAAAGAAACGAATGTGCCGGACCTGGAGGATTTTTTCTGAAGAACAGTGGGCGGTTTAACTGCTCAGGACAAACAAGGGACTCATGAAGAATTCTCACAGAACATATACACATCATGTCGTCGATCATCCAGGTAACGACACACAGGATTAATTATCACGCGTGTGCAAACTTTTGAACTGATTCAATTTGTGTAAATTCAGTTATTGTCGCGTCCTGTGGGCTATATGTAAACATCTGTTATGTGAAATAGCGTATACAGGCCAGGACTGAATATAAAAAAAACACAATGCAATTTTTATGATCCCTCTTTTTTAATTATGAACGTTTTGCAGATGTAAACTTATGACCTTAATTATAAAATAATCAACTTTGTGGTGGTCATTGTAACCCTGTTGTTGATTTATTTTCCTATAACAGCAAATTCCCACGTGTTTTATTCCTTACATAAACATGTAGTGCCCCAATTTCTGCCAAGTTCTGCATTTCTGCACATATTTAATGTGGAAACCACATCAAGCTAAGAATTCTTAGAAGAAGAAGTCCTTTCTGTTACGAGTCGAGAGAGCAAACGCATCTTTTTTAAAATCACCAAGTAGCATTTTTATCACATTCGCACAGCTGGGTTTTGTTGGGATTACTTCTGTTTCACAAGCGATTCTGTCTCTTAAGGCTGAAGAAATTTGAGTGTGGCTCCACAGAGGAAAAGTCAGCTTAATCTGGGGATTATTATCCAGCTATTAGTTTTAATGATGTGTCGCCAGTTATAAAACATCGTGGGTGGAGGACATAAAGTTTTATTAAAGTTTTATTGTTCGAAAGCTTTAAGGCGCTTAAAAATTGAGAATCTATCCTCTGTGTTTTTTTTTTGTTAGTTTTTTTTGTTAGTTTTTTTTACCCAAGATCAAGCAATCTCTTGTTCATGAGACTCCAGCGGTGTCCGTGCAAAGAGCACTGAAATGGTATTTTCTTCTCTCCATCATTCAGGTTTTCAGCTCTTCACCATGCGGCTCTCACAGGCACCACTGACCTGCTGTCTCTGCTTCTGGATGCCCAGGCTACAGTGGACATCAAGGACCGCAACGGTGACAAACATCTCTATAACATCATATTCATTTAGTTATTCGAGCAGGACTAATGGCAGGTTTTTGTTAAAAAAAAATAAAATAAAAAATAAAAAAATAAAAATTATATATATATATATATATATATATATATAAGAGCCAAATTTTAAACATAAGCCTTTACCAAGTCTTTTGGTACCACGTGCGGTTATTGGAGGCAGAACGCAAGTGTGTAAACACGGTGCGTTATTTTATTTAGCGCAATCCAGGAATCTTGTTCAAAGTCCACAGGAGGGGTTAGAACACAGACATGTTACCTTACATAAGGTTGATCAGTATTACAAGAAATGAAAACATGTGCTTTACCAGACAAAAGACACGAAAAGACTTTTCAGTGCGGAGCAGAAACAACAGGGTAGAACTAACCAGGCTAATCAAGGTGAGACACAGAACAGGTGAACACACAAGGGTAGTTATACAATGACTTAAAAACAAGAGCACATGGAAATGTAAACAAACGCTCATGACATGACCCCGGGATATAACTAAATGAACTCCGAGCTCGTCAGAAATGCTGATCTGAAGAATGGAAATTTGGAAATACATATTCATGTTACATTTTTAAAAGGTAGTGTGAAGTTTATAGTGGTATCGAGTTGAAATGTAATCAGGATAACCATCACGCCTGTAAAGATTCGCAACAGCGTCTGAACAACAGACGCTTGCCCAGAGTCACTGTTAGGATCAGATTGTATCAGATATCAGTATCAGATCGGTCTCGTGTATAGGTCGATACTCTAGTATCGGCATCGTGTTAAAATTGGGATTGGTTTTCATCCAAAGTCATAATGCGCTGCGGTCTGATTGTAGGAATGCGACCGCTCCACTACGCTGCCTGGCAGGGAAAGGCAGACTCTGTACTGATGCTGCTGAGAGCTGGAGCTTCTGTTAACGGAGCGTCACAGGACGGACAGATCCCTCTGCACCTGGCTGCTCAGTACGGACACTACGATGTGGTGAGTACTGTACTTGAGGTGTCTGTGGTGGAAACAGTGTAGAAGGGACATCTCTGCTCCAGTAAAAGTGCACACTGAGTAGAGCTGGACTATAAGTATAGTATAATAAGCGGATTATTTCATACAGTGGTTTCTGGTATAGGGGGCACGGTGGCTTAGTGGTTAGCATGTTTGCCTCGTACCTCCAGGGTCGGGGGTTTGAATCCTGCCTCCACTCTGTGTGCACGAAATTTGCATGTTCTCCCTGTGCCTTGGCGGTCTCCTCCGGGTGCTCCGGTTTCCTCCCCCATTCCAAAGACATGTGCTTTTGGCATTTCCAAATTGTCCGCTGTGTGTGAATGGGTGTGTGCGATGGCATGTTTCCTGGGATAGGCTTCAGGCTCCCTGTAACCCTGTGTAGGATAAGCGGTATAGAAAATGCAAGGTTTTCCTGTATATCTTTTGATTCTGTTAAAGAGGATTCGAGTGTCATACAAAACTGCAGCAGAAGTAAACATGAAATCATCAGCAGCCTTTATTCCCAGTGTCACACCCGCCTTCATCATATTTAATTCACTGTTTTATGGTTGCAAATTGTGCCTGATTAGTTCTAGATTCAGACATGGAAGTTGGTTTGTAATGGCTAGACAAGCACAATGGCATGTTTTGAACGCATGTCAACACATCAAATAAGCCACACCCCTTGTTCATAGCACACGAGTTAAGTCCAATACCAACTAAACTTTTTGTTCAGACGTGATCAAATATAATACAGTTTAAGATGATGTTTTTGTTTATATTTATAGACATTACTGCCGTTTTAAGGGAATATCATAATATATCAACACGTTACGGTGATGCGTGTAGTAAGTTAGGAATAAGACACGCCGAGACATGCTGTTATAGGAAAATCATCAACGATGGGGTGGTGACACAAATCGAAGCTACTGTTATTGTCCTGTTGATTATTTTCCATGAAATCCATGTCCCAAAGATTTTATTTCTTTTATGCCACAGCAATTTGCCAATGATTCTAATTGTTTGGTTATATATATATATATATATATATATATATATATATATATATATATATATATATATATAGTGTATATATATGTATGTATATGTATATATCATATACAAATTAAATTACTTTTAAATGATATATAAACTATAAATGAATATAATGTGGAATGATTGCAAGAGAGTTAGACAGTTACGTCCTTCATCAGGATCTAATTTTTATCCAATCATACACTTATGCATTCAGAATCAGGCTTTCGGATGCATCGTGGAATAATTTTATATACCTGTAAAAAGAAAACCATGTTCTTTATGGTATTTTTTTCAACCTTTATCTTGAATCATAAAGATGACGGATTACATCATGGGGACAAAGGTGTAGCTTTTTTAGGAGACATGTAACACTGCCAGTGGACTAAAGATGACTATTATGGCCTGTGGTGAAAGAGAAAGAGAGAACAAAATGGAAAACGAGACATGTCCTTACCTGCTCAAGGCTTAAGAAATGTCCTCAGTAAAGATGGCGTTACTCTACTGGTCATTGTTTCTGAACAATGGCTTTTTGAGCTAGCACCCAAAACTAGGTGTACAGTGGCTGCTTCACGTACAAAACACCCAGCGTGTTAGCTTTCTCCGAGTCCTGGACTTTCTCACAACATATGTAAGAGGATACTCTGATCACTACATGTCGTCATACATCTCTGAAAGGATCTGACACATTTCTATGTCCTTGTATTTTTATGCTCTGGCGTGCAACCAAAGGACTTTTTAGCGTGATCGCTTTCACGGTGTGATCGTAGAAACCTGATGCACGTAGTAACAGATCTGCCGCTAAATGTGATTCTTTTTTCTGTCCATCTTCCTGGCCAGTCTGAGATGCTTCTCCAGCACCAGTCCAACGCCTGTACGGTCAACAAGGCCAAGAAGACTCCACTGGACCTGGCTTGTGAGTTCGGCAGGCTGAAGGTAAGCTTAGTTCATTATGTCATGGTACCAGAAAAAGGTTCAACTTAGTACCATAAAGAGTTCCTCTCTGTGGGAACCTTTAACTGATTTCATTCTTTACTTAGAGGGTTCTAAGTTGAACCCGAAGTATCCAAAAGCTAAGAATGGAGAACTTCTAAAACCTCTAAAATCTAGCAAAACAATCAAACACTCTTTTCCCCAATAGTATTGTATATATTTTTGTTACTTTTACTTAAAAGTTTTAAATATGTTGTACTTATAACTTAAGTTGTGTTGGAGATGCGCTTTAATCTGTCATCTCTAAAAGCAAAATTAGTTGCTTTTAGAGTTCTTAAAGGATTCTTTTTGTTTCCGAAAGGGATTCTATTTGGAACCCTGTTCGAGAAACCCTGTTATATATAAAAAGACAAAGAATATACAAAGAATTTTTAAAGGTTCCTTCAAAAAGACAAACTAAAGAAGTTTGTGAAGAACTATGCGGTTCTAGATTTACCCTTGTTTATAAAAGTGTACATTTGCTTCTTCTGCTACAGTTGAATCTTCATGGTTCCAATTTATTATCTATCTATCTATCTATCTATCTATCTATCTATCTATCCATCCATCCATCCATCCATCCATCCACAGTATCTATCTATCTGTCTGTTTATCTGTCTATCTATGTATATATCTTAATTACTTAAGTTACTGACTGGTTATTTACAGTTATTAACTATTGATCGATCAATAAAGCTAGCTATATATATAGACACTGCCTGGCCAAAGAGAGGTCGCTGTTTGGATTTAAATAAACAAATACTTAAGTAATTAAGAGCCTATAATTGGATCACTGTTGCAGTGATCAATATGTTTTTAACCCTAACCCTCATTTCTTAAACAACCATGTCAGAAGATGTATCCCACGGTCGTGGAAAAGATGTCACTGTGTTACTGAAGGTTCAGATTATTGGCCTTCATCAAGCAAAGAGGCTAACAGGATATCGCTAAAATCCCCGGAATTGGGTTAGGAACTGTCCAGCACATTATTTAAACCTGGATGGACAGTGGTGAACTGTCAACTTTGAGAAAGAAATGTGGTCGGAAAAATGAATGTTCAAAGTCTTGAATCATCTTGATTGGAGATCTTTAAAACGCTTGGTGAAGTCAGATCGTAAAAAATCAACAGTACGGCCATGTTCAATAGCGAAAGTAAGAGCGTTTCTACACGCACGATGCGTCGAGTATTTACAGGATTGGAACTAAACAGCTGTGTGGCCTAATCAGTGTGAGGCTAATCAGTGTGAGATAAAACTGACTGTAATTTGTTCGGGAGTATAAAGATTGGACTGTGGAGCCAAAAGGGAAATGTGGTCTGATGAGTCCAGTTTCACACGAAGCGATGTACCCATCATGCATAGTGCCTAATGTACAAACTTCTGGAGGCAGTGTTATGATCTGGGGTTGCTTCAGTTGATCAGGTTGAGGCTCAGCAACATTATGCGGTGATAAAATGAAGTCAGCTGAGTACCTGAATGTACTGAATGACCAGATTATCCCATCAATGGATTTTTTTTTCATCGCTGGTAGCACAGGCATATTCCAGGATGATGATGCCCAGGTTCATCGGGCTCAAATTGTGAAAGACTGGTTCAGGGAGCATGAGTGCATGAATTAGCCACCACAGAGTCCTCACCTTAACCTCTTAAGAAGACATATATATATATATATATATATATATATATATATATATATATATATATATATATATATATATATATATATATATATATATATATATATATACACACAGAAAAGTCGACAAAGGTACCAGAAGAGCATCTTGAAAGCCCTAGTCTATAAGAACTCTAACTGTAACACTAGTCAAACTTCTAAAAGCAGAGAATGCTAGACGTGACGTCAACATTCTTTTACAAGTGATGTTTGATGACGATACGTGAGATATAATCATTTTTGTCTTTACAGTGAATGTTTTTTTTTTTATCTCACAATCACCAGCACTGCTTGTTCTGAAACAGATTTTGCTTGTCTGTAACATAGCGAGTCATTTTTTACAGTATGTCTTTATGTGGGTGACAACTTTATCATGAGTACTTGTGTGTGTGTGTGTGTGTGTGTGTGTGTGTGTGTTGTTTTTGTAAAGATATTAAATGGCACAAAAACTGCAGCAGTAGGGAAAGTATTAAATCATTCCGTTAGGAAAGCTGCTTTAATATTTGTTTTTCAGTTGACTTGTTAGGAGGACTCATCTTAGACTTCAGTAGTAGAAAAAAATAATAATATGTAGACGATACACGTTTCTCTCATTTTCACCCGTTTTGTTTGTTCTGCAGAAAGCACACAACTTTGTTTAAAAAAAATAAATAAAATCTGCATATTTAAAGTAGTACTCTGCGCCTACATTTTTTATTCTCATTATCTGGAATAATGCTATCAGTGTAACTACCTCACATTATGTTATTATGATGTATATCCATATCAGCCACCAGCTGCTGGGGGAAATGAAGCCTGAATATTGTGCATGTGTGATATTTCAGGACTTATTCGCTGCGTTGTGTAATCCGAGGTTGGGAAGTTTCAGATAAGTGGTTATAACAGCCGTCTGCGGGGGCCTGTCGGTGTGTGAAAGGCTTTCACTGAGGGCTTTTCTTATGCATAAGCTGTGTTTTGAAGTCTTTATTTCATTTTAATCTAGATTTGCCTGGGTAGGCTATTTCTGTTGAATATTTCGCTGTAGAGCATATGCATGCTCCACAGAGGCAGTCTGAAGCAAAGGCTTCTATTTTTGCACCCTGCTGCAGACTCTCAGTTGGATGCTTTGTACCAGCTGAAACGTGACCTAATCCAGGCGAACTGAAGAGCCCGAGGGGTCTGGGGTCATGCGTACGGTACATCATTAACTACACGTAGTAATTGTACGACTCGACGAAGTATTCTTCATTTATCCCAACGAGGGGGCCTTAAAACAGTCCGTACAGGATTTCGCAGAGTTTGCTTGATTTTGAATGCGTTTGTTTTGCGCTGTCTTTCACAGTGATGTTTGTTGGTAAATAAGACCTTTTAGCTGTACTCGTGTCCGACGCACGTGAATCGAAGAGTGCTTTGGCGGAAGGCGCGTCGTGATGACGTGTCTCGGCCCAAGTCTGCGGAAAATTCCGGGGTAGTTTTGAAAAATTGCAAGCTCCTCCGAAAATTGCGGAGTTTGCTCGATTTTGCGTTCATTTCTGTGATCGCAAAATCGTGAAATCCTGGAGGGACTGTTAAAACGTTCTGTGTTGAACCCCATATCAGTGGGAACAGCGAAGTAGGAGGCTACGAACTATTTAGAACTATCAAATGACCTCTTATAGAACTTTCAAGAGTGTACCAAGAACCAAGACCGTTAAAATCGAACAGTTCCAGGTAGAAAATACTACCTGTAATTTGGAGTTTGTACCACAGACTTACCCAATTTATACAGTACATACACTCTTCGGGTTTTTCAAGGGTTAATTGGAACGCTTTTTGGAACCGTTTCCGAAAACATTTTGTTGTAGGTTTCTACATAGAAACTTCAAGGCTTCCACAACCAAATTAAGGGTTCAACCTTAACGTTAAGAGTGTAAAGAAAGAACCACGAGAGGGTGCGTGTTACAGTGGTTGCACCATGGGTAAAGGTGTTACAATAAACAATGCTTCGGTGCTTCCGGTGTAGTCTATCTGTAGGTTTTGGTTGCTAAGCAACATAAGAGGCAAAGATTAGGGTATTCTATGGACAGAACAATGGGTTCATTTTTGTTGGTTTAAAACCTGGCGCATTAATGCACAAATCGGTTATTGTGATGTGGTCTGGTGAGCGGAGATGGAGGATTACAGTGGCTTGGATTATGTGGCTCAGCTAATTTCACAACCAAACCTATTTGTTTTATCATTTAAAGTGGATTATATTTAAATACATTTTTTATAAGAATGGACCAATCAGTTTATTTAGAGTATCATAGTATCATATGTGAGATTATGTAACTAGAAATACTCAATGTATAGCATGAAGAAGAAGAAAAGTGCAATTTATTTTTTTTATTTTTTATTTTTTTTACAACTAGCATTTTGGTGTCATGATGTAACGGTGAAACAACTCAACGATGACGTTGTTTACTGATACAATTTCATGAAAATTCTACAATAAATGATGATCACGTTATTAAAAGTGTATTATTCAAACCTATAAAGTCAGATATCCGTGAGTGCAGTCTGATCCAGGTGTATTGAGAGTTAGGAGAACTTTAAACAGCTCTTTCGAACCCCTGGACTAAGTAATAGTTTAGTTAAGTTTCTTCTCTGTGTGTGTGTGTGTGTGTGTGTGTATGTGTGTGTGTTAGGTGGTGCAGCTGTTGTTGAGCAGTAACATGGTGGTGGCTCTATTGGAGGGTAACGGGAGAGACAACACACCCCTGCACCTCGCCGCCCGCAACGGCCACAAGGACATCATCAGGTTCTTTACTTTCTTCTTCTTTACCATCTTCTTTTTCTGGTGATTTTTAGGCATGTCATGTGTGAGTGTGTGAGTGTGTGAATGCAGGTGTGCCTGTAGGCATACGCTGGTCCTCTTGTTCATGTCTGACGTGTGTTTGTAAAGGACGTGAGTTGTTGAGACAGAGGAGTGTTGATTGAGCACACGGTTGAGTGAATGAGTTCCGCGCGTGTGTGTGTGTGTGTGTGTGTGTGTGTGTGTGTGTGTGTGTGTTTGACCGTTCTCATCAGCACTGTGTGGGATGTGTCCTATGCTGAGTGTTGACATGGTGTAGGAGTGAAGACAGATCGGCTTTCTCCGGCCAGTCAGCTGCTCGGCCGTCACACACCACTCCACTGCTTTCCATTTACGAAAGCTCATTCCTGCATTCCCAAACATGCATAACACCCCCCCCCCCCGTCCCGTTCCCAGCTTTCCTTAGTTCTGAATGCTCCGCCAATATCAACAGACCCACCAAAGCTGGAACGGTGCTTCACGAGGCTGCCCTTGGAGATAAACATCAGAAAAACTTGCATTCAACAGAACCGGGTGGGGTGGGGGTGGGGGGTGGGGGAGGGGGTGTATGCTGTTATGGAGAAACTATCAACAACAGGGAGTTGTGATGCTATACCTCCACAATCTTTACTTATGTATCTAATTTTGTGGAACTTCTGCGAAACACGCTTCTGCGAAACAGTTCCTGTTATAGCAGATATAGACCATCACTTTCTCTTAAAGTTAACAAAACAGAAAGCAGACTTTCCTGTGTCCTAAAGACTTTTCTGTGGCGGAAAACTTAAAGTAGCTTTCCATCCGATTGTTAAAGCGCACCTATAATGGTTTTGAAACGCGCCTAGTTTTGTTTTAAAGTTCTCATACAATACATTTACATGCATCCGAGGTTAAAAAAAAACCACTTTAACGTGCTCGTAATTTAAACTGCAGCATTACCTTTTCTCCCCCAGTGTCACAAACGACTCGTTAAATGACCCGTTCGAAATGATTCACTCTAAACTCCTCCTTTCAGAGAGCAAACTTTGCTCTGATTGGTCAGATGTCCCAGTCTGTTGTGATTAGTCTACCCCTGTCAGCGTGTGTCGAAAAGGAAACGCCCACTACCGTAACGAGTTTCAGCTCCGTCTGTTCACGAGCAGCCGATGAAGACACAGAGGCGGGGCTTTGTGGGCTTTGTGTTGCAAAACCTCCGTAGATTCGTAAGCGAATCGTTTCAGCTGGTCAGAATCGATTCCTTCTTTTGAGAGTCGATAACTCAGTTTGTCGTGCGCTTTGATTTTTGAAACTTTGCAGACTTTTTCCATTCACAAACAGCTCTATAACGCGCTACACGGAAGGCAATTTGTCAACACTGCTAATTTATTTTTTTCAATTTAAGAACGACACATTGTAGTGTTTATCTGCTCGCAGCTGTGTTTAATGCTGTGGAACGTCTGTGGGGAAAAAAAGAGTTAGTTCTCACTTACGTTATAGCAGCTATAATTGGTTGTTCCTTCACCATCCTCTTTTTTTTTTTTTTTTTTAAATCTCCTTACGTTATTTAAAAAAAGAACTGCTCTCTTGGAATACCGATAGCAAACACGGATCACAAGGATAAAGTCAGCTTCCTTTTTTTTGCCTGCTTCCCAATATCAACACACTTTACATCTGAAGTGATACAAAACGACTCAATTTAGATCATTTGCAAATGGTTCTAACGTGGGTTTTTCTACCACCATGTGAAGTTATCCCCCCCTCCTTTCCTTCAGATGATCAGAACGCCTTTAATCCGTTCTAAAAGGAGAGCCGAGTTTGAGCGCAGGCTCCGGCTCAGAGAGCTCCATTATTAAAGCGTTATACTGATTCAGCAGAGCTCCGCTTAGAGGACTACCTGCTTACATTTGCATTACATCTTCTGGGAGATTCAGTACATAATCAGGGTGCTGTTACATCTAGCTGATGGGTTTAAGGTTATTTCTCAAGAGTGGCTCTCTGGTGTCTCACTTAACTTCTGGCACCCGGATGTTTTTCCACTGGACATCGATATAGTACAACAAATTCTAGTTCGATGGCTTTTGTTAGGTGTACCTGCTCAATGACTGGCAACGAGGTGTTAGGTAGTTTTAGCTAACGTCATTGTTTGTCACTGGTTTATTTAATCATCTGCAATACCATCCATCCATCAATCCATTTTCTGCACCACTTATCCTACACAGTGTCACGGGGAGCCTGGAGCCTATCCCAGGGGACTCAATGTGTGGGACACCCTTGACCCTCGCAGGGCACAATCACACACACGCACTTTCACACAATTTGGAAATGCGTCAGTGTTATAGATTTAACAATCGAAAGCAAATACTAGTGTATGTATAGTATAACTCATTTAATGTTTACAAGTGCTGCTGTGTTTACTGCTGATGCTCTGAGCAGCCATGCTGATTTGGCCTGATTTCTCTTGAGTTCAGAAGACCGTCCTGAGATCCCAAGTAGTAGTTGAGGCAGTGTTTTCTTTAGGTTTTTCCGAGTCGGAGGGCAGAAATTATACGAGTTATAACCTTTAGACCAGTGGTCGCCAACCCTGTTCCTGGAGATCTAGCTTCCTGCAGGTTTAATCTCCAACCAAAATCGAACACACTTGTTTTAGGTGATCAAGAACTTCTTACAGCAATGATTTACACGGTCAGGTGTGCACGATTATGGTAGGAGCTAAAGTCTTCAAACCTTCCAGGAACAGGATTGGTAACCCACTGCTTTAGAGCCATGCAGCCCCACCCCCTTCCCCCAATTTCATGTGCTCTTGTGAATCGTGGGCTTCCTCGCTTGCTGTGAATGCAAATGAAGAACGTTTTGAATTCGTGCATGTGAAATAAAATCTATTTAGGCCAAAAAAAGTTTGAAAGAGAAAAATGAATAAAGATTTTGACCAAAAAAAAAAAAGATGAAGTAGGCCTAGTGTCAGATAATACGAATACGTTAATATTAATGGTGGTGATCATTAAAAAAGTGATTTAATACGCAGGGTTTTTCTTTTTTTCTTTTTTTTTTCAGTTGCTCAACACTGAGCCGCATAAACAGAGAAAATATCAGGCATTAGACAACCAAATTTGAAGAAGGATTATATCAGAATGTACTGTTATGAGTTTTTATTTTATTTTATTGCACATCACTGCAGAATCACTTCAAAATTTCACGACTCTCCGTAAACATGAAATGATGGGAAAGCTTGTTTTCTGCTACCAAGCTACCGGTTGTAGACGATTGAATCGTTCATCATGATTTTTTTTTTTTAAATATATATTGAAATGAGAATCACAATCAGGGAACAACTATTTTTTTCATCATCACAGATTTTTTTCTCTCCAGATAGATGTATTTAAAAAAAAAATAAAAATCATAAATCTTGTTGAGTTAGCAACTGATTAGCAGCTGTCTGCTTGGAGGCTGTGTATCAAATGCCATAGATGAACACAGCTGGAGTGTTTGGAGCAGAGTGGTACTCCCCTGGATTAGGAGCATATTTGCGAGTGTGGGAGTTTGAGTTCTTATTTTTCTTTCCTGGCAATTTCTCTTTTGTTTTCATTCTCCACTGCTGTTTGGATGTCTAACACACACTGAACATCCCTGCTACCTGAGACCTGTATGAATTTTTATCTCTGTGTGTGTGTGTGATGGGGGGGGATGGGTTGTGTACGTGCTAGTCCTCAGTTGTTTATCTGGAATGAAAGCAAGAATCGAGAAGACATTTGAGACGGAGGTACGTGTCCGAACCCATAGTGGAGTTCATTAGGCGTACTTCCTTTTACAAATATTCTGCCGTTGAGTCATTACCAGGAGAAATGAGCTCACATTACGCATTGGGCACTAAAAGCATGAACACTGGTATGCCAAACAGAAAAAATGCTGATTTGATTTTGTTGTTCCACATAACCCAGGTTGCTCCTCAAAGCGGGAATTGATATCAACAGAACCATCAAAGCTGGAACGGCACTTCACGAGGCTGCGCTCTACGGCAAAACCGATGTCGTCAAGCTGCTATTGGATGTAAGCAAAACAATTTTATAAAGAAAGTCCATGATGAAATGAATAAACTCAGATTCTGAAGCATGTGAAAATATTTATAGAGAGAGCATTTATTAGTATTATTATTTAAAACACAGTTGCACACCTCTGGCTGTTATGTTTTATTCTATAGGCTGGGATTGATGTGAACATCCGGAACACTTATAACCAAACGGCTCTGGACATCGTGAACCAGTTCACCACGTCCCACGCCAGCAAAGACATCAAACAACTGCTCCGAGGTGAGAGGCTCCACACTTACGCACTCATTCATGTCCATGCAGCATTTTAGCCCCCAAAAATCTCAAATTGTAACGTTTACTCTCGTAATGTTGCTCTCGCAGCTCGCCTCAGAAGGCCACTTCTTGCTGAATGGATATTCAAACAGGAAATAGAAAAGATCCTCACTTACAGAAGAGCACCTTACCTGAAAATAGATATATTAGAGATATAATAGAGATCATCACAGTCTTCGCAATTTTACGTAGAGGAACATTATTCTGAAATCGTTCCACAAATTGTAGACACAGTTTTTTTTTCGCAGATTGGTGAACCTGTGCCCATCTTTACTTCTGAAAGACTCTGGGTCTCCAAGATCCTCTTTTTATACCCGATCATCAAACCCGATGAACCTCCAGCCGTTTCTTTTTTCTAACACTTAACCTTTCCAGCCTTTTGTTGCCCCCGTCCCAACTTTTTTGAGACGTGCTGCGGCCATCTAATTCAAAATGACCTTCTTTTTCCCCCCTTAAAATGGTACATTTCGTCAGTTTAAACATTTGCTATGTTTTCTGTGTTCTGTTGTGAACGTGTGGGTTTCTGAGATTTGCAAAATCATTGCATTCCGTTTTTATTGACATGTTACACAGCGTCCCAACTTTTTTGGAATTGTGGTTCTACAAAATCTACAGTTCGGACTATATTATGGACACAGATTGTCATAAATGTGTGTTTTTCGTGCTAGTTAGAATAGGATATAATATAGAATATTGTCAAAGTCGCTCAGATCCTTACGCTTGCCCATTTTTCCTGCTTCCAACACATCAACTTTGAGAACTTTGAGACTGCTCACCTGCTGCCGAATATATCCCACCCCTTGACAGGTGCCTTTGTAACAGGATAATCACTGTTGTTCACGTCACCTTTCAGTAGTTTTAATGTTATGGCTTTTCAGTGTATTTTCCAGGACTTCGATATTAAAAAAAGATGCTGCTGGCTTTACTCTGCTTCTCGAGACGGTTGACTCGAGTGTCCCGTGAACTCACAACCTTCTCCTCGATACCTCAGAACTTTAACGTATTCGATTAAAAAGCAAAACCTTCATAGAGTCGAAGAATCCAAATCATTTGCCTCTTGGCATTCAGTCGGTGTGTTATTGAAGCTGACGCTCCAATCAGCATGCTCAAAACCATTTTGTGTTTCTTTACCTGTTTAAAACCCAGAGGGCTTTCTGAGGAGCCCCATGTTAAAGCCCCCAGGTACAAACACTTACTGTGTTGAAATATTGGCGGTGACAAGAAAGCAAGACTGCGCAATCCATCAGGGCGTGCAGTGGAAACTATATGGTTTTCTCATAATGTGGCTGAAATTGCAGTAGATAATCATTTAGAAAAATATCTGTTAGAAAAAAATCTGCGTAGAACATTTAATAGCTGCTCATACTTGTCTTAAAGGCTGTTTAAATGTAAGGTGTGTGTGTGTGTGTGTGTGCACGTGCTGTTAGAAGCCTCGGGAGCAATGCAGGTGAGAGCGCTAAAGGACTACTGGAACCTCCACGACCCTACAGCTCTGAACATACGTGCCGGAGACGTCATCATGGTAAGCACGGAGTACGCAGATCGTACATGTAAATAATCAGCCGAGACGTGTTTAATCATCGGTCTCGCACCTCTCTGTGTCTTCCATGTCTCGATAGAGTTTACGTAAGGTTACATATGGTGGCTTAGCGGTTAGCACGTTTGCCTTTGTACCACGGGTTCGAATCCCGTCTCTGCCCTGTGTGCACGGACTTTGAATGTTCTCCATATGATTTGGGGGTTTCCTCCGTGTACACCGGTTTCCTCCCCCAGTCCAAAGACGTGTGTTGTAGGCTGATAGGCATGTCTAAATTGTCCGTAGTGTATGTCCAGGATGCCCCGATAGGCTTGTTGGCAAAGTGCTGTGGTGTAAGAAGAATAAAACACTTCTGCATGTGATGTTGTAGTAAAATAGTCAACTCTGGGGTGGTTACATTAAGTCCAAGTGATTGCTGACAATGTGTATTTCTGTTTTGATCTATACTATACACACTACATTGTACACACAGAATTTGGTGAGTAGTACGTGTGTGTTATAGATCTGTGGTCCGCGTGCTGCAACAGGCTCCTCTCAATCACTCAGTTATGAGGGGGTCGAGCGATCGGGACTTGGCGGACAGACACATAGCACAGACCCGCTGTCATGCTCGTTTGTTTTGTTTTTTTCCCTCTTTGGAATTCTTCTTTTCCCTCCGGCCCTCAGACTTGTTTTGTACTTACACGAGCTGCATTGGAAATGTGTGCCCTGAAGCACTGCACTAAACACATGGCAGGCTGTGGGTGCGGGCTTTTGGGCTTTTGTGTAAGTGCGTGACTTTGTGTTTGTGAGTGTGAGGTGATATTTATGCCAACTAGCTGTCATCCGATGGGAGTTTACGAAGGCTGTACCGAAAAAAAAAAAAAAAAAGTAGTTTCCTGTTTGTTAAGTAGAGCTCGTTTAGGGTCTTTAAATAAACAGACAATTATCTTAGGAACTGCTTAGGAGTGGTGATCACGGTGGGAACCACATGCTAACTTAGCGGTTAGCATGTTTGCCTGCACCTCCAGGGTTTAAATGAGGTTCCCATCTGTGTGCGTGGAGCTTACATGTTCTCCCCGTGCTTTGGTGGTTTCCTCCAGGGTACACTGATTATCTCCCGCAGTCCATAGACATGTATTGTAGTCTGACTGGCATCTCTAAATGGCATCTCATAGTGTGTGAATGGGTATCTACAGGCGATCTACAGGAAGGGGCAGAGTCAGCTGTAGTTCTTGTAAAGACTGAGGTCCTTCATGTGTGTAACAGGATGCTTCACATGTTCTATCAGTCTGTTGTTGTCAGGTACTTGTTCTATGTAGTGTGCTGGGGCACTAGGGTTAAAACTAAAGAAGGCAAACAGCTGAATAAGCTCACCAAGAAGGCAGGCTCTGTCAGACGTGTGGTCTTGGACCCCCTAGAGGTGGTTGTTGAGAAGAGAATAATGTCTAATTGTGAATTGTGTATTTTGTGTAATTACCTCTGTTGTCCTGTAGTTTTGTACTATATGTGGTACATTTGTGGCTCGTACAATCTTAATGTCTTGCTGCTCATGGACACTAATTTCCCCACTGGGGATGGTTAAAGTACTTACCTAGCTGCCTACCTACAGTGTCCTCCACTAATATTGGCACCCTTGGTAAATATGTGCAAAGAAGGCTGTGAAAAATGTTCTTTTTTGTTTAACCTTTTGACATTTTGCTTAAAAAAAAATTTACATCACAAAAATACTCTGCTCTCATGGATATCAAACAATTGCAAAAAAAACACGAGTTTATTAAAAAAATATCTTTGTTAAATATAGGTGTGCTACAATTATTGGCACCCCTTTGAATTCATAGGAGAAAATATATTTGAAGTATATTCCGATTGATTTAGTTCACCTGGGTGACTGGGAACAGGAAATTATTCAACCATGACTACCTGTTTCACAGGGGCATAATTATGAGGTAACACATAGGCCAAATTACCTTAGTCATTCATAACAATGGGTAATACCGAGGAATAGCTGTGATGTGCGGCAAAAGGTTGTTGAGCTTCACAAAATGGGAAGTGACTATAAGAAAATAGCACATGCATTGAAAATGCCCATTTCCACCATCAGGGCAATAATTAAGAAGTTCCAGTCAACTAGAAATGTTATGAATCAACCTGGAATTGGACGTGTGTCTATATCGTCTCAACACACTGTGAAGAGGACGGTTCGAGTGGCCAAAAATTTACGAGGATCACAGCTGGAGAATTGCAGACGTTAGTCGTGTCTTGGGGTCTGAAAGTCTCCAAAACTACAATCCGAAGTCACCTACATCACCACAAGTTGTTTGGAAGGGTTTCAAGAAAAAAGCCTCCACTACTTCAAATGGGATCGGGTTCTGTGGCCAGATGAAACCAAAATTGAGCTTTTTGGTAATAAACACCAGAGGTGGTTTTGGTACACAGAGAGGTAGCCATATGGAAAAGTACCTCATGCCCACGGTTAAATATGGAGGTGGATCTTTAATGTTTTGGGACTGTTTTTCTGCCAGAAGACCTGGACATTTTGTTAGGATACATGGCATCATGGACTCTATCAAATATCAACAGATATTAAATGAAAACCTGACTGCATCTGCCAGAACGCTTCAACTGGGCCGTGGTTGGATCTTCCAGCAGGACAATGATCCAAAACATACATCAAAATCAACACAAAATTTTTTTACTGACCATAAAATCAAGGTCCTGCCATGACCATCCCAGCCCCCTGACCTGAACCCCATAGAAAACCTGTGGGGTGAACTGAAGAGGAGAGTCCACCAGCGTGGACCTCGGAATGTGAAGGATCTGGAGAGATTCTGTATGGAGGAACGCTCTCAGATCCCTCGCCATGTATTCTCCAACCTCATCAGGTATTATAGGAGAAGACTCAGAGCTGAAGCACACATATTTAACATAAGTTTAATTAAACATTTTTTTTGGATAAATCTGTGTTTTGTTTGCTATTGTATATCCATGAGAGCAGAGTATTTTTGTGAATTATTTTTTTTAACAAAAGATCAAAAGTTTAAACAATAAAGAATTTTTCATAGCCTTCTTTGCTCATATTTACCAAGAGTGACAATATTAGTGGAGTGACACTATCTATCTATCTATCTATCTATCTATCTATCTATCTATCTATCTATCTATCTATCTATCTATCTATCTATCTGAAAACTTGTTTTGTGACACTCAGTAAAGGAGTAAGGTTTATTTAATTTACGACTTGTTTGATCTATTTCTCCATCAGGCAACTATGAATGAAAGTCTAATATCCTGTATTCAAAAAATCTGCACCAAAGCTATGGATTTGTCCACCCCCATATCAGTTTGATCGTTAAGCACATGCTCTCTGCTAAAATTTAACCCTGTGTAGCATCCATGGAATGCTAATGGACTCATTTGCTCAGCATGCTGTGCTAAATCAGGACTGGAACACGAGAGGTTAAGCCGTAAGGTTAGAAACAGTGTACCAAGAGACTTTGACTAACATTTGATAGAAGATCACAAGACCAGAGTTGTGTTTTGAATATTTAATGTGTAAGAAGATTAAAAAAAACTTTAGCAACTTAGTAAGCGTTAGTGAGAGGAAATGGCATAAACAAATCAGACTCAAACCCTTCATGCTAGCATCGGCTCTGTTTCGGGTTTAACGGGGTCACTGGTGTGTTTTAGGTTTTGGAGCAGCACGTAGATGGACGTTGGAAAGGACACATCCATGACAGTCAGAGAGGCATCGACCGCGTGGGATACTTCCCTCCGTCCATCGTAGAGGTCATCACTCGGAGATCTGGTAAGTGTGAGATTTACACTCTTGCACACTACGGTGAACGGATCGAAATCGAGGCGCTTTATTGAGGCCAGTGTGAAGCGGGTTGTAGGAATAAAGACGCTCAGCAGTTCCTGTGGATTGAGAGGACCGCAACAGTGCAGCCTTGAGGCAACTGATGTATACACACTATTTCACATACAAACCCGCATGCTTTTGCTAAAAATGTATTTCTTAAATTTGGGCCAAAAATGATTTGAATTAGCTTCTCGAGAAATGAACAAAAATATACAATGAGAAAGAAGAAAAACTCTCTGAAACTGGGCGGGGCTTAACAGCGGCTCGCAGCTTATTGGCTAGTGAGATTTTCATTGTCAGCTTGAGTGACAAGCTGAAGAGGAGGAGGATGACGACGATTCTCCATGCTGCTCCTGAGAGCTCATCTCGAAAAAGTAGTCTTATGAGACTTCCCAATCCTCAAATATGAATTACGAACTAATATACTGATGGAGTAAGGAAGGAAGGAAGAAAGTCATTTCCACTACAAAGTACAAACACTATAACTATACAGAGAACCGCATCCAGAACGCGCTCCAAAATTTGCGACACTGAAGACTCTCACTTCCAGGTCAGGGAGCTATCGATCCAAATCGCACCAGCCAATGAGTGTAGATCACATGTTAAGCCCCGCCCGCAGGGACACAGGAGCATCACAGAGTATCTGGAAATTAATATCGGATTACGAACCGAAGTGATTAGCATGAACTTGATCAAAACGTGACATTCACCGGGTGAGGAAATCACACGTACTGTCTCTTAACACAGCATGATCTTAGGAGGAAGATAGTTAATATAGTAAAAAAGTCATCAATTTGGTCAAAACCGTTTTTTTTTTTTTCTTTTGTGGCTGTTTTTCCAGAATTCAGCCTTGACAACATCTGATAGGTTTTCCTAGACTGCCACATATGTATGCGTACACACACACACACACACTAATAGGATTAACAAGGATATAATCAGCTGTTGGCGGAACTGAGCTGAAAAGGGCTGAGTACAAAATCAGAGCTGAAATGAAGAGTTGTTGACATTTTGTCCTCGTGTGTGTGTGTGTGTGTGTGTGTGTGTGTGTGTTTGAGAAAGAGAGAGAGAGAGAGAGAGAGAGAGAGAGAGCTGATGATCAGAATCAGCAGTCTGTCATGTCACATTGTCAGCGTCAAGTAAGCAGCTTCCTCAGGTTTGCTGAACCATGCGCCCTCCTGTCTTTTCATTTCTTCCAGCTGGCAGCGAAACACTAAAAACTAAACCCAAACCACAAACGATACAAAAACTAACATTAAAGACGAAACCTAAAAACGACAGTCCCATCACTACAAACTGAAAATAAAAAAATCAGCATCGAGACTAAGCACTATAAACTACAAGCTAAAAACTAAGCACTAAACATGAAAACAACTCTAAACACGATACACTAAAAGCTAAACATTAAAAATGAGACCAAACGTTAAATACTAAACACCAAACACTAAAAATGAGACAATACAAACGAAAGCTCAAACACCAATGAATGAAGACCACACACTAAAAGTTAAACACTAAACCCCAAACTCTGAATGCTAGACACTAAAAACAAAAACAAAAAAACTGAGCACTACAAACGAAACATAAATTAAGCACTAAACCATCACTTAAAAACTAAACACTAAATACTAAAATAATAAACATGAAACACTTTTCAAGTGCCAGGTTTAATTGTCGTGTGCGTAAAGAGTGCTGTAAGTATCTACTGTACACACAATCAAATTCGACAGTTGCGTACTCCTACAAGGGGAAAAAAGTACAAAATAAATAACAAGCTGTAAACATTGAACAAAGAACCAATAAAAACTAAAGATTAAAAGATAAAACTAACCCAAATACTAAAAAAATAGCCACATGAAACACTTAAAAAACGTAACTGTAAAGCTAAACGTTAAAAACTAAACAGGAAATAGTCAAAATTAAATACTAAAAACTATTCATTAAGTATGCACTAAAAACAATATACTACAAATGCTAAAAACTAATCACTAAAAACTACCCGAAAAACTAACCACCGAAACTAACCACTCTAATCAAAGCACGGAACCCCTTCCTTCTTGTTAAAAATAGAAATTCATCACTCCGTGTGTTATGTCTGCAGGGGGCTTCCTCTCTCGCCAGGCCTCCCTGCCCAACCAACGACATCACACTCTAACCAGAGCTCCGCCCCCCTGCAGCCCTCACCCCGTCCCCCACACTGATGACTCGTACACCCTGTATTCACCCACTCATCCTGACTCACCACGCCCAAACGGCCTGAACCAGCACCCAGGTACTGTGTGCTCTTCTGCTCACACACTCATCAGAAACACACACTTTCTGGCTTTTAGAGTCATCGTAAAGGTTTCTTCCAGAGCAAGTTAACGTTTTGCTTTATAAAGGGGGTCTACTTGTAACCCTCTCTAAATTTAAAACTCTCTGTATGTTCTACAAGTTCTACATAGAACATCTAAATCTTTAAATGTGTTCTCGAGTGCAAGGGTTCTTTGGATAGCTGAGTGTTCTTAAATTTCTCTGGGGGTTACACTTGGAACTCTCTGGCAGGGAAACCTTATCTGTTCTAAATAAGGTTCTACACAGAACCGTTAAAAAAAAAAAGAAGATAAATGGTTAAAGGTGTTCAAAAATGTCGGTACACTCGTAGAAAATATGGTTCTTCAAGGGTTCTTTGAATAGATAAGGGTTCTTAGCTTCCTAAAATGGTTCTACTTGGAATCCTCTGTGACAAAACCTCTGTTGTTGGGTTCCTTGTAAAAATTTTAAATAACCAAAGCAAAAATCTTTAATGGTCTTATAGAATTGTTTGCACAGAATCAAGCATTAAAAACCTAACCCAAGTCAGTATAGTCTTAGAAAAAAGAGTTCTTGAATGGTACCTTGGATAACTGTTTTGATTTGTAAATGTGTTCTACTTGACGTAACCATTGGAGAAGCCATTTTTGTAGGCTTCCTTAAGGGTTTCCACCAAACTAAAGAGCTGAAACTGAAATTTTAAGATGTCGTTGAGCTAAAACAATATCAGTACACTATAGCTTCTTTGGAGCCCAGAGGGGTTCTAGATTTAACATTTCCCTGTGAAGAACCTTTCAGGCCACATCAACACCAGTACCTGACCCTTTCCAGTCCGGTGTCGATGACCGCACATTCCACGCAATTTTACTCACCTCGTGTCTCCTGAAGGTCTTTTTTTCGACCAGCTGGTGGTCCACAGATCCCCTCAGTACCCTATAAAGTATGTGTGTTTGCTAGGTTCTCCTCCTGACAGTCCCAGTGCCTTGTGTATTCCAGCTAGTCTCATAGAGCCAGAGGATATTTGGGTACTCAGGAGCTCGTTCACTGGTAAGAGTCACCCGAGTCCCCATCAGCTGTCCTGTCTATCCTCGTGTACCCCCAGCCTGTTGTCCTGTTCCCATTGCTTCCTGTCCAGCTGGTTCTCATGTCTCATGCTCAAGGCCAGTGAGCACTGAGCGCTACTAACTAAAGTGTACGTGATGATAACTTTAAGGTCTTTAAGAGCAGGTCTTTGACTCAACCAGTTACCAGACTCACCTGTGATCTTCAGCGTACTCACTCATTAGTTAGTTCTGTCTCTTCCTCTTCTCATTCTCTACAATCACAACATTTTGTGTATGGAGTCTTGTCCCTGCTTCTCCCTCTCTCTCTCTCTCTCTCTCTCTCTCTCTCTCTCTCTCTCTCTCTATATATATATATATATATATATATATATATATCTCTCTGTATATCTGTATGTCTCTTTCTCTCTATTTGTCTCTCTGTATGTCTCACTATATGTCCATCTGTGTCTCTGTATGTCTCTCTGTCTTTCTCTCTGTATTTTTCTGTCTCTCTATATGTCTCTCTCTGTCTCTCTGTCTCTCTGTCTCTCTGTATGTAGGCATCTCTTTATTTCTCTTTGTCTCACTCTGTCTTGCTGTATGTCTCTCATGGTTTCTCTATATGGCTCTCTGTCTGTCTCTCCACAGGTCCATCTGTCTCTCTATATGTGTCTGTCTGTCTGTCTGTCTGTCTCTTTCTGTCTCTTACTTACTTTTTTTCTCACCGTGTTTCTGACTTACTCTCACAGCCACTCTGTCTGTCTGTCTGTTTATCTGTTTGTTAATCTCTTTGTCTCTCTCTCGCTCTCTCTCGCTCAGGAGACAGGAACAGTGTTGGGAGCGCAGGCAGTGTGGGGAGCAGTCGTAGCGCTGGCAGTGGACAGAGCACTGAGGGCAACTTTACCCACAATGCACAGCATCAGAACAGCACCACCACACAGGACGTCAACAAGGTATCATATGTGATTGGTCGGAAGGTGCTGATAAATTTTCTAAAACTAATTGGGACTTCTATAGCAGACAGTACACATGAACAGGTTTGAGAAGTGTGAGATTTTTGATATAACTCATTTTCTGTGAGATTTTGAACAGTTTTGGAAGTCGTCTCTAATTTCAGCACTATCAGAATGAACTCTAAATTGATGAAAAGTACGATATGCCATTGTTTAACACCAGGATGAGAGAGTTATGCTGTTTGTGGACTCCAATCATGCTTAGGCTTAAAACACCCTCAGTGATTTAAAAAACAAACAAAAAAAATTGTCAGGTTGATAACTGTTGTCGTTATTGTGCAGGTCTCGCCCTCTGGTGGTGAAGTGGTAGAACAGCATGGCCTGGCTTCTGACGTCATTAACGCTGAGCCTGCAGGTCAGTTTGGTTCCAATAATGTGCTCATACACTGAAATGTTTTCCCATTTACTCAGATTCTCCTGGTTTTAGTACTAACACTAGTGTGAGTTGCAAAAACAATAGGCGATCTCATACAGTTAAACCTGCGTATTGGATGGTGCGCTGGATTGACGTGTATTCCGCTGGCACTTCTGGAATGTGGAAGGAAAACACAATTTATTTCCTCACAAAAGTAATAAAAAAGCAATAAAAAAGCAGAAAGAGATGGGAGTCAGTCCTGCCTAAGCTGTTCTAGGCTTATATGCAGCGTGGGATTCCTGCATGGGTGGAGAAATGAGAGAGAGAGAGAGAGAGAGAGAGAGAGAAGAGAGAGGAGCTGAGAGTGGTATAAATCCTGAGATACTGATAAGAAGACTGAAGGATGCTCTTCGTCTGTTTTAGAGGATCTGAAGTTTAGGCATGAGATCAAGAAACGTTCCGAAATTCGGTTTATTATTCAAAGGTAAGATACGACACCTAAATGTGCGTATGATAATCAGTAAGATCAGGCTTTTCATGCTCGGTGAAAGATTAAGTTTAATAGATGAAGCGTTGTTTGATTTTTAATAACCGATCGCTCTGGGTATAAATAAATAAAGTGATTGTATGTGGATATCGGTTAGATTACAATATAGTAAGTTGCAGATTAGACCTATAACTTTTTTCTGGAGGAAATGTCATCGCTTGCACGATATAACCACATGTATTAATCTGCACGGATATAGCTTTAACTACCAAAAGATACTCCTATGTTTGTTTCAAACACATTTGGTCAGATTACACATGTGTCTTTGGTGCAGACCAGTGATTTGGGGTGTACATATTTATTTATACGAATAGTAGCACTGGTGTCAATACTTACGATCGAGTAGCTGTCTAAAAGCTGAACCTTATACCGCAATCTGTCACCAACTGACAGTGTAGTGTAAGTAAAACGTTTATCACCCAATACGAGCATCCGATGGTTCAGAAGTGCATCGTTGTCGCTAAATAAAAAAACACTTACGATTGTTTTTTAAGTCGTGTGTATGCTTTTTGTCGATCTGGCAACCCTTATAGTCCCAAAACATACGCCTTAACAAGTCGAAAAACCAAAAAGGACGATTGTAACCGAAATGTACGCACTGTATTGAATCACGCTGTGTGTAGTTGTGTCTTGTGTCAAAATAGCTTTGCAACGTTGACTTCTTTAAATCGATCTAACGCACAATCAGATTGCGGGTCATGTATCATGATGTGTACTGTATCGTTGTATAAATAAAGACTTGTTCATGATGAGGTGAAAAACGTTCTTCTCTCGTGTGTAATCTGTTCACTGACTCATAAATCCAGTGAAACAATCACATCATAGATTAAACAAAGACTGAAGACAGACCTCTTCACTTTGTGCTTAAAGCAAGCACTAAATCTATACTAAAACATCCCTGACTGTGTGTGTGTGTCTTCGTCTTCCAGGTCGCAGGCCGGATCAGAACAGCTCCAGAGCCAGTGAACAAGCTGTCAGGCCATATGTTATCCGTCCAGAACAGTTACTGGAGGGCAGGGTTCGTGCATTACAAATATTACTTTATGTTTTAAGTCATATACTAATTTTCCAACATGAAGCAATTACCTGCACGGAGGGGCCAAGAACCCTTTCTACACTGTCATTATTGAAGGAAGCAGGCAGTGGACTGTTTGCTTGGCACGGCACAAGTGCGTAAACTCAGGGTGTCATTTATTAAAGCTAATCCAAAACTCATTGTCATAGCCAGGAGATCGATCACAAGCAAGCAGCAGCAAAGAAGATGACCGTATAATTCAAACACGAAAGCACGCGGTAAACGCAAAGAATCAAGGAATAAGGCTTGGGAATGGATGCTCACAATGAACGCAACAATAAAGACAAACTATTCAACTCAGAAAAGATGCACGTAAAAACAATATAATAAAGTTTTTACGATGTTTTTAGTCTGCATGGTAAAATGGTGGCCAAAGAAATGCAGTTGATCATATTAGGATCGGTCAAGTTCAAGAACAAGTCATGTTGCCATTGAATTTAATAATATGATTCAGTTTTTTTTTCCTGTGACATCAAATCTCTCTGCTGGAGGTTCCACGTCTGTATTTTTTGCGTGGTAATTGCTGACACATATAAATAAGAAAATATCAATTTTCTCTCGAGTTCCTGTTTATATGTGTCAGCAATTCTGACAATAGAACACTCTTCAATCCCTACAGAACTTTCAGTGGTCTCATTGTGAAGGGTCTAACCCTGGGGTGTCCAATCTTATCCACAAAGGTTCGGTGTGGAGGCAGGTTTTCATTCTAAAAACGCAGAAGCCACAAGATCAAGGTAGAATCAGGTGTGGCTCCTGCTTGATTGGAATGTAAAGCTGCACCGACATTGGCCCTTTGTGGATAAGATTGGACACCCCTGGTCTAGCCTTTGTTGCAGGGTACAGTAGGGCATAGTCATGATTACTTCAGAATGGACACAGACATAACATTGTCTCGTTTTATACTCGTACAAATATTCCACTTCAGTGGCTGTAAGAAGTTTAAAAATAAGTGAAAAATAAATAGAAACATTTTAAGGGAATTTTTTTTTTTTTATAATAACCTGGTTGTGTGTACACACCCTGTTTATAATGGGGCATGTGACCATACTCAGAATTAGCCAATCACATTCAAACTCATGTAGAAGACTCATGATTAAGATCAGATGTTTCTGTGGGACTTTCTGTGGGACATCATCTTGGTTTCATCAGACTTCTGCAAAGAGCGTACAAAGCATGTAATGTACGGGATCTCATAGTTGAAAGGTATTGATAAGGAGAGGCATTTCCAAACCATTTAGATGTACCATAAAACACTGTGAAGGCCATCATCAACAAGTGGAGAAAATAGATCACCACAGTGACCCTTCCAAAATTGACAAAAGGACAAGAAGAAAACTTAAAGGGAAGCTGTCAAGATCTCTTGTATTCTTCACATGTCTGGGTTATGGGGTAAACTGACTCAGAAGAGGGGGAAAAAGGTCCAAACTCACCTAAATTTTGCCAAAAACATGTGGGAAAATGTGTTATGGTCTGATAAGACCAAGGTAGAACATTTAGGGAATTATTCGAGAAGCTTTGTACGACACAAAAACAAGACCGCTTATCACCTTTTGAACACCTACCCACAGAGAAGCATGGTGGTGGCAGCATCATGCTATGCGGCTGCTTCTCTTCAGCTGGGACTGGGTCTCTAGTCAAGACAGACAGAGTCATTGATAGCTTCAGATGCCCATCTTTTCTGGCACAAAATCTGCAGATGTCTTTTAGCCACAAATCCAAATCAACAAAGGAATGGCTTCAGAAGACGCGAATCAGTGTTATGGAATGTTCCAGTCAGAGACCAGATCTCAATCCTATTGAAAACCTGTGGAATAGCTTGAAGAGGGCTGTGCATAGGAGATCTTTTCACTAGTTGATAGATCTGGAGTATTTTTGCATGGAAGAGTAGAATAAAATTGCCCAAATGAAGATGTGCTAAGTTTGTAGAATCTTACCAAAAAGATTGAGTGCTGTATTACAAGCAGACATTGCTTTAACAAAGTATTAGTTAACTGGTGTACACACTTGTGCAGCCAGGTTATTATATAATTTTTATATCCACTGGAAGTACAGTATAGCTGCTTCTCAGGTGGAGTAATGTGTGTCTTTATCCCTCAGGATGCCGAGGCCATCTTCCACTGGCTGCGTGAGTTTCATCTGGAGCAGTACACCACAAACTTCCTCACAGCTGGCTACGATGTGCCAACCATTAGCAGAATGACTCCTGAGGTGACCTATCTTTATCTTATAGTAATCATATTACCCCTATAAAGCCTGAGTTTATTATTTACTTATTCAATTGAATGAATATTGAGCAACTGCTGGGAATTATTCAGTAGATGCAGTGACGCTAACATGAAAGAGTAGTTAAGAGAGTGAGTCATGTACTGTATGTCTGGATCTGCTTTTCCTTGGGACCACATGGTTTGGACAGTGTTCTCATTTATTTATTTATATTCGCATTATCATGCCAGGATCTTACGGCCATTGGTGTGACTAAGCCAGGTCATCGCAAGAAGATCTCCACTGAGATCAGCAAACTGAACATCCCAGAGTGGCTACCAGACTACATTCCGGTAAGGTTTTTAATAGTTAGCCGTACAAGCTTTCATTATATCCGTTCAGATACAAAAGGGCATCTCTTTAAAAGGTAATCAAGAGTTCATTTAGCTATAATATTGTAATGCCTCTGTCTTTGTGTTTCAGGCCGACATTGGTGAATGGCTTGGTATCCTTGAACTCGCTCAGTACCAGAAAAGGCTAGCGGAGAATGGCTATGACTCCATTAACATTGTGCGAGATATTACATGGGAAGATCTGCAGGAAATTGGCATCAATAAGCTGGGTATGAGGAGGTTAAAATTAGGAACACCAGTATTGATACCGATACTCGTATTGGTTATTGGTCTGGTATCATGCTCGTTTACTTTAGTATTTGTAAAGATGCTTTGATACCATGATACTATGTGATGTAAGCCTAGTGTGCTTTGCTGCACTCATGAGCAGATATTCATGAAAAGACCTCGCATACAGTAAATACAGCTAAATAAAATGTTCCATGATGCCCCTAATTGCTTAATACTAAGTAGGTTATTCATTTTGGTATCAGTATCGACACGTGCCAAAAAACATATACAGTGCATCCGGAAAGTATTCACAGCACTTCACTTTTTCCACATTTTGTTATGTGACAGCCTTATTCCAAAATGGATTAAATTCATTATTTTCCTGAAGATTCTATAAACAATACCCCATAATGACAACATGAAATAAGTTTGTTTGAAATTTTTGCACATTTATTAAAAATATAAAACAACAACAACAACAAAAAAGCCTTTGCTCAATACTTTGTTGAAGAACCTTTGGTACCAATAACAGCCTCAAGTCTTTTTGAGAATGATGCTACAAGCTTGGCACACCTATTTTTGGGCAGTTTCTCCCATTCTTCTTTGCAGGACCTCTTAAGCTCCGTCAGGTTGGATGGGGAGAGTCAGTGCACAGCCATTTTCAGATCTCTCCAGAGATGTTCAATTGGGTTCAAGTCTGGGCTCTGGCTGGTCCACTCAGACATTCAGAGAGTTGTCCTGTAGCCACTCCTTTGTTATCTTGGCTGTGTGCTTAGGGATATTGTTCTGTTGGAACCTTTGCCCCAGTCTGAGGTTTGGTACTGGTTTTCATCAAGGATGTCTCTGTACATTGCTGCATTCATCTTTCCCTCGATCCTGACTTGTCTCCCAGTTCCTGCCACTGAAAAACATCCCCACAGCATGATGATGCCACCAGCATGTGTCACTGTAGGGATGGTATTGGCCAGGTGATGAGTGGTGCCTGGTTTTCTCCAGACATGACACAAATGTTTCTGTACCCTTCCCCAGATCTGTGCCTGGATACAATCCTGTCTCAGAGGTCTACAGACAATTCCTTGGACTTTATGGCTTGGTTTGTGCTCTGACATGCATTGTTAACTGTGGGACCTTATATAGACAGGTGTGTGCCTTTCCAAATCATGTCCAATCAACAGAATTTACCACAGGTGGGCTCCAATCAAGTTGTAGAAACATCTCAAGGATGATCAGTGGAAACAGGATGCGCCTGAGCTCAATTTTGAGTGTCGTGGCAAAGGCTGTGAAAACTTATGTACATGTGCTTTTTTTGTTTTTTTGTTTTTGTATTTTTAATAAATTTGCAAAGATTTCAAACAAACCTCTTTCACGTTGTCATTATGAGGTATTGTTTGTAGAATTTTGAGGAAAATAATGAATTTAATTCATTTTAGAATAAGGCTGTAACATAACAAAATGTGGAAAAAGTGAAGCGCTGTGAATTCTTACCGGATGCTCTGTACTTGTACTCGTACTTGGTCAAAAATTATAATGGTTCATCTGTAGTTAAAAGTTACTGACCATTCCCTTAATATAATGTGTACTCTGTGTTAAAATATGTGGTTTGGATGCCCCACAGGCCACCAAAAAAAGATGATGCTTGCAGTCAAGAAACTTTGTGATGTGCAAAAGGCTTTGAGGAACCAAGCAGAGGGCGGTGGGACGCTGCAGAGGAGACACCCTCCCACCCTGGAGCTGGTAGCTATTGAGTCGGCCGACGGTGCCGATGGCCCTTCCTCACCCCTCTCACCCAAGATGCTCACCTTCCAGGATAGTGAGCTAAGCACTGAGCTACAGAATGCTATGATTCAGAGTGGCTATAGTGGCTGCCAAGAAGGGTTTGGTGCTGGGCTAAGTGGAGCAATGAACGTGTCTCTGAGTCAAGAGAGTATCAGCACACGTTCACGGGGCACTGGGCACTCACAAGAATGGCCTTTGAATTCTGTAACTCCCCACAGCCACTCAAATGAGAGTTTGGGCAGTTCAGACTGCAGTGCCCTCAAGGATTGCCCAGTTCTGCCTCCCAAGATGGCACCACCATTACCTCTAAAAAAGCAGCAGTCTACACATGGAAGCCCACCGATAACACCAAGTAAGACGGCTCGATTAGCCTGCCCTGCGGTCCAGTCCAACCCTGGAATCTCCATAAAACCAGATGGTTCCTCCATCCAGAGAGGATTTAGCTACCTCCAAAACATCAATTCAAATCAGACTTGCACTGCTCAATCCAGACCCGGTCGTGAGAACCGCCAGCCAAAGAAGCGCACACAAAGCCTGTCACGGTATGCCCTCTCTGATGGGGAAGGAGAAGAAACTGAAACACCTGTATTACCACCCAACCTGGTCTCGTATGCTACACTCACACGCAAGCCTGGTCATGGTCAAACAATTTCTGCTGCCAATGACAGGCAAGTGGGCCGGACTCAATCCTTTGTAATACGTGCCAAGAGGAAGGGGCCACCCCCACCTCCTCCCAAGCGGCTGAGTTCTACCTCGAGTGCAGGAAATAGTGGTGGGGTGGAAATCGAGAGTGCTGGGAGTGTTCGATTCATTGCAGCCAGGCTGGAAAAGAGTGGAGATAGCCCCACTAAGACCCCCAGCAGATCCTCATTCAAATCTCCCTCACCTGCCACCCAATCAAAACCTATAAGCATTCAGACAGAGACAACCAGTGAGGTCTCTCTGTGTCAAACTGGTCATGCAGAACTCAGTGGAGTAAAACCTGAGGAGCAAGACATGAAGCTTCAATCAAGCCAAGAACATACTCCTTCTATGTCCCTTCAGGGAACTTTGTGTGAAAGCATTCCATTTGCTCAAGAGGGCAAAGGGACCATAAAGCAACGACCAAGAGTGGAAGTGGCTAAAATGGACACAGAAGTCAGCTTCCAACCCCTGAATCCTGCTCAGCTGCATAAATCATCCTTAAAATTACCAGAGTTCAATCTAAAGGAGTCAGACACTGTCAAGAGGAGGCATAAACCCAGAGAAAAGGAACTGCAGCTCACCAATCAAGACCCAGTCCCAGGATGGGAGAGTTCCCCGGCGGCTGAGAAGATATCATTCTGCATGCCAAATGGTGGACCAATAGGGAACCTCTCTCCACAGAAACCTCCAACACCCTGTAAACCAACAAGGCATTATGGTGCAGCCCCATTGGGTAAGACACCTTTCGTCATCAGAACTCTATTCTCTAACCCAAAATTGGGAATTTAATATTTGTTAATTTGTTTAATGTTAATAAAATGTCTATATCTATCTTATAGTAGTAGAGGGAACTCCTCATATTGTGACAACCAGGATGGGGCAGGACATTGCCTTCACTGTCTCCTCTCCAATAAGAAGAGAGTTTCTAACCATCAGTGGACCCCAGGACCAAAAACAAGATGAATTTGTCCACAAACGAATAGAGCAGACCAGCACTTCCCTGGTGGCAGCCCTTGAAGTGGTGGAGAGAAATTTAGCTCAGACGGATCAGACTGACAGGTAGCAGATTTTCTTCTCGTCATTCAAAATAACGCTTTGAGTCGTAAGACGTTTAATTGTTACGCTAATTGTTCACCGGGTTTGTTGTAACCAATCCATAATGAACTCAAGAAAAATGACCAAGGTCAAAAATTAAGTACCAAACACAATGAGGCAGAGAACTAGGCAGCTAGGATGCTAAGAGAAAATTGGAATAAAAGAAATGTAAGCTGTATACTTATTGAAATTGGTACCTTGGTACTTGAAAAGCAAGAAACATGAAAAAAAGTAGCTGACAAACATCGAAATAGAAGGACAGAGGACAATAGAGGCCTATAGAGACGCACAGTAAACTCTGTATGATGGACCATTGACTGAATACTTCAAGTAACGAAGTAAAATTTGCTTAGAAAGAATATTAAATAATAGGAGACATTGTATAAATACACAAAAGTGTATATTGGACACACTGGATTACATCAAAGTAGTACTAAAGTAGATCAAATAGATGTTTACTTTCAGTATGAAGACAGCTGCTCCGATATATTCATATATAAATATTGCATATACGTATGACTCTGATCTTGTTCTTGTTTTTCTACTTTCTCTGGTCACAGTGGTGTTCACACTGTGAGATCAGCAGGTAACATTCTGGATGACATCGGGAACATGTTTGATGATCTTGCTGACCAGCTGAATGCCATGTTGGATTGACCCCATTCTTTCATATTGTACTGTTTGCGTATCATCTTCGGCGGGGACAGAGAGTCTTTTCGGCACGCTGTAAGAGTGTCAGATCTTTCTAAAACCTTCAGGTCCGTTGAATTACTGCTTCTGAGTGATGCTTTCCTTCTGGATGGTCAATAAATCACTGGATTCAAGATGCCATGTAGCTATAGACTGTGGACTCGCAATCGGAGAAGTAAGAACGAAACGAGACACCCATCAGAGGTGAGCTTCTTCGCTCTGTTGGCTCACTCAGACAGGGTGTGGTCGATTTGCTCCTGCCAGGACTTTATAGCACTTACTGTTTACTGTGTTCCAGATCTGTGAGGAGAAAGATTTTCATTTCCTGTTGCACACAAGGAAAAAGCTACTTTATTCAGGCCCTAAAGTGCACATCACATCATTTGTTATACTACTGTATAACAGCATGATATCTACTACTTTTTATGTGTGTTTAAAGTTTGTCTTCTCATCTCGGAGAGTCTCCTCTTATGAAAGTACTATATTTTCCAGATTATAATTCGCTTCAGAATATTACATAGCAGTGTTTTAATTGAAAAACCTTCTAATTTACTCTTAATTAACTACGTAGCTTTTGTTTGTCTGATCACTGCTGTTATGATGATGATACTAACTTTCTCTAACACTGCTATAGGATTTGCACTGTTATGTCGGTGGCAAACTAAAGGCACTTCTGATAACCATCCATAAGCACTGTACAAACACTAACAAATGGATAAACTCCCGTAATTGCTTAAAAACATGGCTGCCATAAATACAGTACAAATCGTCACCCTTCTGTCACTGCTGGAGTAGCATGCCCACTGTAAAAACGAGAGGAAATGGCCATACACTACCATAATTTATATTTTATATTTACTACAAAAACCACAAAGAACGAGCAACATTCCTACAGTTAACTAAAGTAATCACGATATTAGCGTACTATTGGGAAATAAAAACCAAAACAAAACGAAAAAAAACAAACTTGTATAAGTGCTGGAGTATTTTGTCTACCAGAATACCATCAATAGCTTTTGGCCAAACTATTACAACATCTAGAGCAGCATGTCTAGGTTAAAAACACTAACAAATGGTAAATGTGTTTGAACTAATGGAGTAGCATATCCTACCATTAAAAGTACAAAATAAAAATGAGAAACCGTCATTTCTATTGTAGCATGTCTACTGCATGGGCAAACAACCTTAACTGCGACCATCAGAATAATACCAAATGCCTAAACTGCTGAACTACTGCCATCATAGTACATCTATCATAAAAACACCACAACTAGAATGATTGCTAGCTAATCGTGGCTATTGTATAAACACCACAACATGGGTAAACATGGGTAAAAATGGCTGTAAGTGCTGTCGTAGTACATCTATGATATAAAGACACCTTAAACTACTACCATAAATGTTGGGGTAAAAAAAAAACCCCGCTAAAAAATACTAAAAACTACCATAATTGCTCTGACAATTAGGCGTATGAGTGTAAAATAATTTTAATAGCCTGCCTTAAAACCCCATGCCTGTTAAGATTATAAAAAATGATACGTCAATTTCTTGTACACGTTTGACGGAAATACATCTTTGGTTCTTTAAAAGATATTAAGTACCAGGGCCCAGGATCTGGTCAAATGTGAGTAATGATCTGGAAGTGCTGAGATTTCTAATAGCACATAAACTCTATGGACCAAATTTGTCAGATACTGACTGCAGAATTAGGACCAATGCTTTATTTGTACAACTACTCGTAACACTTAGTATGAACCTTGCATTCAAATGCATTTACAGCACATTATCTAGCATACATGATACCTATGCCAACAATTGATTGGTTAATTATTCATTAACAATAGCATGCTTTTTTAAAAAAAAAAAAAGGTTATTAATTAAAGAACAAGACGTCATAGCTAAAATGACGTCATAGTCAGTTTCTTATTACTTGTAATGTTGTGGGACATACACAAAGCAAGTTCGTATCACGTACTCATTCCCCATGTCATTCCGCTCACAGCAGCCTCATTTTCTCACTCTCTTGTCGTTAATAAAATGCAAACTGGGGGGAAAAAAATAGAAAGCGCAACGTCCTCCGTCCCGAAGACTTTCCAGTGGCGGGAAACTTACTGACTGTTACAAAGCGCTGACACTGGGGAAATGTTTCATAAAACATCTCCTAACAGAAACTTCACCACATCAACAGCTGTACAGTTTTTCTTTGTTGAGTATAGTGTTTTTTTTGTTGTTTTTTTTACACAATTCCTTTTATTATTAGCCTTAGATTACGTGGAGCGTCTTCCATCCGAGGTCCTGTGAATGAGTTGTTATGTTGAGTTATGTTGGGCATTGTAAGGTATTATGTATGCGATGTAACAAATAACATTTCATAAATGTGTTTATCATGCATAAGGAATACACGATTCGTCACAAGAGTTACCCAACTATCTATATCGAAAATGACTGTAAATAAAAACGAGCAACAAACAGCACATTCATCTGAACCCACAGATTCCCAGTATGAATTGTTATAAATTGTTATAAATAGTGTTAATAATGAATAGTCATAGTTTTCTATAGCGAGAGACAGTATTGGTAGCATTGACTGCATGTATAGTGTTTCTGTTTGCATCCTTCAAAAAAAAAAAGAAAAGGGAATTTCAGTTGTAGTTTTCTAGATCTTCAGTTCCTATAGGGCCATATTCAGAGCCGAGTTATGCATGGATTTAGTATTTACTAAATTAGACAGTCATATGATGTGCTGGATCATGTGCTGTTTTATAAGCTGCAGAATAATGAGGGTGAAAGCCATGTTGTTCGATTTGATCCAGTGGATTTTCCCTAATTATCTGTGGATTATCCCAAATATATATATATATATATATATATATATATATATATATATATATATATATATATATATATATATATATATATATATATATTTTTTTTTTTTTCACATGCCAGCATTGACAAGTTAAAGCCATGATTGATGTTTGCAGTGCAAAATCATACCGAAAGGATAAAAATAACGGTTAATTTCCGTTAGTTATGTTCCATCCGGGTCGTTAGATCTAGAGTTGTATGTTACTATGGTTAGAGTTGCTTATTTAGAACGGTGATTAAACTGACTGAAACTACCTGTGTAAATTCAACAGTGTGAACACACGCCTACCAGCCAATCAGAATCGAGTATTCAGACAGACCGTGGTATAAATGAGTAATATACTCGACGTACTAGATGTTTATTGTATTATTATATGCATGCCATCTTCTTTTTTTCTATGTATCGTCATACTAGTCTTTTTTTTATTTGTTGTTTTCATTGATAAATTCTCTAATTTTGCCTTGAAAAAAAAGAATAATTATGTCCTTCTTCCGTCAGCATTTTCTAGCCCTGATTTATTATTATAATTTATTTTTTTTGGATGCGACTTAAAGGAAGAGCTTATGTTTAAATACTCTGATGTTTATGCTATAGAATAACCCTCTCATGGATATTTAAGTCAAATCTGCCAAGCTCAGAGGCACCACTTACCCACAGGTGGTTTCCATAAACGGGGAGCTTAACTTAAGCACGTGCTTAACCGGACTCTGAATACCAGGAATTTTCGCTGTGTAAATATTGACATAACTTTTTCAACTCAAGTCACCAACTCTGAATACGACCGACAATTACAAACTGTAAGCATAAGCACAGAACCACTTTGGTGAGAACAATGTACTACACACAGTTTAACCAAAAGGATGGAATACATTCAGTTGCTTTACTGCTGAATTTCAACAATCTTAAAGTAATAGTCAATCAAATAGGCTCTTGTTGTCTTTGCACTGTGTATCTACTGTATGCACTATACTGTATTTATTTTTAGATGATTGTATACAATGCATGTACAGTACAAGCTAGCTTACCAATACCTGACTGAAAAAAAAGAAAAGATTTTTGTTATATTTGTGTAATGTTTTGATATAAACTTACTCAGTCCAACAGATCTGACTGCAAGAGGAATAAAGCTTCCTAAACGTGCATGTTTTTATGTCTAAGAATGTCAGTGGCGACGGATTTTCCATATCGTTTACATTTTTTATCAGATTTACAAAAGCAGTCACTCAGCCACTTGATGTTTTAGCATATAGCTTGTGTATAAATGCTGTATGCTACTGTGTGAATGCTTTGACGGTCAACTTCAAAATTATCGGCACCCATCGGGTCTACTTTCTGAAATGATTTGAGTGGAAACATAGGTTTGGGTATTTGGTTGAATTACTTTCGCCTGTTCTCTTGAAGGGTGCCAATAATTCTAGAGCTGGCTGTGAATCCTGTAGCCGCTGGTATGGTCGTGTCAGTGCTAAGGCACACACAGCATTAGCAATGTGTGTGCTTGTGTATCAATGTGAGACCATAAAACTGACTGCTGTTTTGAAGAGGAAAGCAGCTCAAACACTATTTAATAATAATAATAATAATAATAATAATAATAATAATAATAATAATAATAATAAACTAAATTAAAATAATCATAATAAAATATGTTGTTTTTGTAATAGAATTTATTTCTAAATAAAGCATGGCCTGCTAAACTCACATGTATGCCAAGCTCAAGTCTGTACATGTGTTTAAATCGGTAATAAGGGATGTCAGAATCGCAGCTCGAGATGAAGCGTTTAATCCGCTCAAATGAATTTTTGGAATTAAAATCATTTTGCGGACTGTAATTAAAATGAAAGATTTGGGGTAGGGGAAACCCCAAGCTAGTCTCTGTTATTCCACTAGGGGGCAAAATAGAGCAATGAATTCGGAGACATAAACTCAGCTACTAACAAAATATCCTTATGATGTCATTGTTCGATGGCAAGCTAAAGATTTGACGCTGTACTCGTACCTCTTAACTAATTTAAGGGTTTCACCGGAAGGGGGGCGGCGGGGTTGGGTGAGTACTGATGCAACCAGAACTTTTACTTCGTTTTTTTTTTTTTTTTTTAAACAAACTCGATGCCCCTCCCCTTTAATATTATTTGCGTAGATTCATGTCATCTCAGTAAAGTCCATATCAGTTCCTGGTTGTAACACTACAAAAAGTTCAAGGGGGTGAAAACAACAGTCTCTTCACTCAGTCATCAGTAAATTGTTGGCAAAACAAAGCCTGTAGCAACTATAGGGCTTTACAGTGTCCACACACACACACACACACACACACACACGCACTCAGTTATACTGGTAGACCTGTTTTTTTTGTGTGTGTATCTTACCTTCATTAACTCAGTTCATTATCTTTTCATGTTCTCCTCTAGTCTAATGTACAGTATATTCAATCAATACACATTAGACTAGACGTCTTTTGCAATGGGGTACACTGTGGTTAGCACATTCGCCTCACACCTCCAGGGTTTGGGGCTTGATTCTCATTGAGTTTGCTTGTTCTCCCCGTGCTGTGAGGGTTTCCTCCCCCAGTCCAAACACATGCATGGTAGGCTGATTGGCATGACCATAGTGTATGAATAGGTGTGTGAATGATTGTTCCCTGTGATGGATCGGCACCTCATCCAAGGTGTGCCCTGGCTTGTGCCTGATACTCCATGGGATAGGCTCCAGGTTCCATGCGACCCTGTGGGATAAGTGGGATAGAAAATGGATGGGTGGATCTATTGCAATGCCTTCAACTCTTGTCTTATCCTTTTTACTGAGCATTCGAGTTTTATATACATATACGCCATGTGTGCTTTTTGAACATCCCGTTCAAAGATTTAGTGTCTGTTAGAATAACCTCCACTCTTCTGGGAAAGCTTTCCACTAGATTTTGGAGCCTTGGGGATTTGTGTTCATTCAGCCACAAGAGCATTAGTGAGATCAGACACTGATATTGGGTAAGGAGGCCTGGGGTGCAGTCGGCGTTCCAGTTCATCCCAAAGGTGTTCAGTGGGGTTGGGGATGAGGTCAGGGCTTTGTGCAAGACACTTGAGTTTCATTTTAAAAGACAACAGACCTACACCACCCGTGGCTTTGTGGAAAAAGCCTTGCCGCTGAGGTTAGAGGTTGCTGGGTCAAATCTAGCTTGTGCCCCTGGTGGAGTGGGTGGAGAACTGTAAGCAAGTAGGTGATGCAGGGGCCTGGAGAATGAAAGCATGGTTGAAGGAAATGGTGCTTCAAAACACCTCAAAATGTGGAGGTGATGGGGTTTTCAGCACTCCCTATATATGCAAAACTAATGTCAACAGGCAGCTGCCCAGATATGACCTCCCATCTCAGGTAATGCCCTCCAGCACCTTCTTCAGTGCTTGTGCTACCAATTCTAAGCCAGCTACACTCATATCCTGGAGATCTGGTTGGGGTTTGGACCAGCAACCTCTTAACCCAGAGGCAATGCTCATCCAACTGAGCTACAGGATCTCAAGTTAGAATCTTGTTTTGAATCTGAATTAAAGATAATGCAAAAGCTCAGCAGCAAACCCGGTACTTCAAACACCAGGGACCAAGACACTAACCACTGCACCAGGTGCAGCACTTACTTATTGGTCTAATAAATGACTCAACAGTATACATCCAATGAGATTGTTGTTTCCTTTCAGCTTTCCTTTCCCAGCGGTTCAGCGCTCATCACTTCCCATTTTCTCTTAGAAACAGGAAACCACAAATGCACCACTAACCAACACACACCATCAATCTAACAGACTGGTTCATGTGCTTTCTGGGAATTATTTAAACTTGGGGTGGTTTACATAATTAAGTCTTATTTTTTTATTAACACTGATATTTATTTGATATATTATTAGTTATTTTTACAGAATAAATTAAGTCACCACTCAAAACACCCATTATATATATATATATATATATATATATATATATATATATATATATATATATATATATATATATATATAAATATATATATAAATATATATATATATAATATATATATATATATATATATATATATAAATAAATAAATAAATAAATTTCCATTCAGGTTTTGTAATCACCCACAGTTCATCACACCAAGCCGTGGGAAGAATAGGGCAGTGGTAACTCAGTGGTTAAGATGTTGGATTAGAAGGTCAGGAGTTCAAATCCTAGCACTACCTAGCTTCCACTGGGCCCAGTTGTATAAAGGAGAAAAATGTAAGTCGCTCTGGATAAGGGTGTCTACAAAATGCCATCAAATGTAAAGAAGTTATTAATCAGGCCAAAAAAGCATGGCTGTTGGTATGACACTTGCAGGCAGTCTTGATCATGCCCACTGAGCCACCGTTACCTCCAGAGGAAGGTATTTATCCAACCAAAACACAGCAATGATATGTTCCTCATGATGATAAAATCCTCACATTTCAGTTGTATTGACTGAATGCAGGTTGTAGGATCTCAGCCTGTCTCTATTCAGGATAAACTCTTTAAAAAAAAAACAACAAAAAAAAAAACGCAAGGGTTTGTGGCTTTATAGGAAAGTTCTTGCTTCCCTTCCCTGAGGTTCCTGATTCAAATCTAATATTATTTCCTTTTCCGGTTTAGAAAATGTCACTGCTGCTTTTGAATGATATATTCACTTAAAAAAGCCCAGTCAGTTCCAGTGCCTCAGCAAGTAAGTGACCGTTTGTGTATAGTACTGAAAGTAAGAACTGGAAATCAAGGACGTGAGCGTTTGTGAAGGAATGCAGTAGAGTTATTCTGATCTGTCTTGAAAGGTTTATTCATTTCTAACATGGAAAGCAGATAGTAATGTATATACATAGTACAACAAAAAGAATAATAGTATAGTTGATATAAATAGTATAGTATAGTACATACAAATAAAATAGTATAGCATGTAGTAAGAAATAATAATGTTTTATTTCTATAGCATGTTTCTTACACCCAGGCTTACTTTACTATTACAAGAAACAGACAATCACAAAAAATAATGCTTGGCATGATCTAATTTCATTGGTGTAGCTCCTCATCGTTAAGCAGAAGCCCGAGCAGCCCCGAGACGGCTCGGAATAATGGCATGACACGCTCTGCCATCGACACAGGTAACAGGCACGCTGTACTCACACAGTACCCGAAAAAATATCAACGGGTAGTGAAGTAAACAGTTAAATATAGTAAGGAACGGATTGAAAATATGAAGCAGTGAATGAATATTAACATTTATTACCAGATCATGGGCTACTGCAGTGTAATGCTTCTTGGGTGCAATTCAATTCATCCATCTTCTACCGCTTACTCCTTCTTCAGGGTCACGGGGAACCTGGAGCCTATCCCAGGGAGCATCGGGCACAAGGCGAAGTACACCCTGGACAGGATGCCAGTCCATCGCAGGGCACAATCACACACACACACTCACTCACACACTCATTCATACACTACGGACACTTTAGACACGTCAATCAGCCTTCTGTGCATGTCTTTGGACTGGGGGAGGAAACCGGAGTACCCGGAGGAAACCCCCGCAGCACGGGGAGAACATACAAACTCCACACACAGGGCCACGGCGGAGATCGAACCCCGGCATTTCAATTCAGTTTGATTTGTACAGCGCTTTAAACAGTGCACATTGTCTCAAAGCAGCTTTACAGAAACATATAAACACAGGATACAGATTTTAAGTGTGTGAATTTCTCCCTATTAATAGAGCCGGTGGGGACGGTAGTGAGGAAAAACGAAACCTTGAGAGGAACCGGACTCAGAAGGGAACCCGTCCTCATCTGGGTAACGACGGATAGTGTGAAAGTAAAAGAAAGTTCATTATGGTGTTTATATGAAGTCTGTTTGTTGAACTAGTCCACAGTTCTCTAAAGGAGACCCGAGTGTAAAACTGCATGTGGTAATTGCAGTCCTAAGGCCATCGCAGCAACCGTAGTCCCAGCAACCACAGCGAGAATGTCCACATGGAGCTGAGGTCCAAAACCATTTCCATGCTACTTCAACCGGTACTGTACTACTAATCAATCTCCAGAATGTAGCCTCTGATGATGAGATCTCAATCCAGTGATAGGGCGTCCGAACGGATCAGGCCGGTCCGGAGAGCAGAAAGGGTCAGGATCACTGGCATCTCCATAAAATCATGATGCACACATAATTGAGTGCGTACACATGCTGAAAACAATCTGATGATGAACATTAAATAAAAAAAAAAACATTCAATGATGCCAAGCATCCAATACAAGTCCCTTTTACTTTTATAAAAGATAACATTATGACGAGTGTATTAATATAAACATGTGACTGGAACGGCTGTCATAGCTGAATCGACACTTTCTGACCAAATCAGACTGGAGAATTCAGCAGCGCTACATTAAAGTGCAATAAAGATTAAATTAAAATACTTCTTTTTGATCTGCAAGGCAGATCGATACGATTGCACAGCCTCTTACCGCAGACTCACCGAGGAGTCACAATCGACCCAAAACCCTGCGTAGAGCGGCTCTGTGAACCTGGCGTTGTATGTGTGCAGGTGTGTGTGCGCGTGTGTGTCGGAGGAGACGCTGTAGAACGACAGAGAACCCTTCAGCCAGTCCAGATACACTCCTACCCTGTTCGAGCAGGACGGAGGTGCAGGTATGTCCGTCCTCTTCTTGTTGTGCCAGGCGGTGTAACTGTTACTAGAGCAGTCCAGTTTCCAAGACTTGTCGGTGGAGCCGAACACGCAGTCACCTCTGCCTCCTTTCCGGTGAATTCCTTTATAACTCATTGATATCACGGCTTCCCCGCCGGCCCACTCCGCCTCCCAGTAACAGCGTTCGCGCAGACTCTCTGTACACATCACCTGCTTCCAGTGATCAAACCTCTCCGGATGGTCAGGGTACGGCTGCTCGTCTATCACGTGCGTCACCTTTCTGTTCCCCTCAGACAGGGCGAGGCGTGTGTGTGCCGTGTTTGGGTCCAGCGTGAGCTCACACGCATCTGCACGCGAGGAGACAGATTAGACAGGAGTTCATTTACAACACAGATAGTGTGTGCGCGAGTTGTGTGTGTGTGTGTGTGTGTGTGTAAGTAAACATTACATTCAAGACAGTGAACTTACATTTTCTTAACCCAGGTGTGAGACTAATCTTGCCTGCATGCTCCAAACTAAAGAGAAAAAAACAGAAGAACACACACACACACACACACACACACACACACCTTAATATCCTTGTGGGGACCTTGGTTTGACATAATTATTAATTCAGCTACACCTAAATCTAACCCCGACCTTAACAACAGTAACCAAAAGTAAACACTGTGTCTCTTTTTGTATTTTTTAAATAAAAGCTGCATTATTATTATTATTATTAATTTATTTATTTATCAATTATATATATATATATATATATAAAAAAGCCTGTTTCCTCACAGGGACCAGCCAAATGTCCCCTCAGAAGACCCAGACTATTAGATATTCCTACCCTCAAGGTATTAAAAACATCCAACACACACTCATTTCATTCAAAAGCTTTATACAGTTGATTATGCTGTTCTATACACACCACTAATCTGTGATCGGGTCATCATTTTTTTTGGATCATGCACTCTTCCGTCCTTCTCTATCTATCTTTATCTTTTGCATGAATGCAATTATTCATTTGATTTATGACGTTATAACGTATAAACAGGTAAACTAATCATGGGTGAGACACAGAACAGGTGAGCACAATCAGGCAACAAACCAAACACAAACAAAAGCACATATTACCGTACTGCAAATAAATAAAATCCGCTACACAGTATACCTGAGTGTCTCCAGGTTGCAGTCTAGATCTTCCAGTTTGGCAGAGAGCATCTTCACTCCCGAGTCTCCTGGATGGTTGTAGCTCAGGTCCAGCTCTCTGAGGTGTGATGGGTTTGAACTCAGAGCTGAATCCAGAGCAGCGCAGCCTTCACCTGTGATTAGACATCCAGATAATCTGCAGAAGGAATGTTTAAAATAGCAGACGGACAGAGTGAGCTTTCAGGAGTTTAGTTACAAAAGGTTGATTTATGTTATATCAGCTATAAACCATTACGAAAACAAATGTTACGTAAACGTCTCCTAACAGAAAACTTCACCATACTATATAAGCAATTAAAACCCTGTTTATTATTATTACTCTTATCATTCATTGTCATTCTGCCTGAATATAAATCTGTCATCTAGAGATGGCACTACTGTCTGAGCTGCTGTCATAGAAAGCTAACCGACGCCTTCTGACCAATCAGATTCAAGGAATTCATTCAGGAAGGAGCTGACTCAGAGCTCACCGGAGTGTCTCCAGTTTACAGTGTGAACTCTTCAGGCCTTCAGAGAGCAGCTTCACTCCCGAGTCCTGCAGGTCGTTGTTACCGAGGTCCAGTTCTCTCAGGGACGAGTGTGGAAGCATGAGAGCTGACCCCAAATATTCACAAGCCTTTTCTCCAAGATTACAAATAGCTAGCCTGTGTAGAGAAACAAAACGCTTACGATAGAACACAAAAGGACCTAAACCCACAGGAATCTGGCAAACGGTACTCCAACGCTTATTTTGGCGTATTAATTGACCGCTCTCATGTCTTGTTTGTTTCTTGTGTGACACGCAGGTAACGAAAAGCCTTTTTATAGACCATCAATTTACTAACCCAGCTGATATTAATTTGCACAGATAGGGGGTATAATTACTTACAGATTTTAGTTGGTTCCTTGCCTTCCCTTGCCTTTTTCATAGTATGTTCAATACTTTTTTCCAGTGTCATTCCACTTTATTACACATAACTTTATTTATGGACTTTAATGTTGTGAATTCTTTATATTTCCAGATTTCTTGAGTTAATACTGACGTCTGGTGAAAATTTCACGTGAATAACCTCATTGGAAATATATTTACTGAAAAAAATTAATGTTGACGCGTCCAATACTTATTTCCCCCACTGCATCACTCGACATTCGCGGATGTACACAAATTATCTCGACAATATCGGAACATATCGGAAACGAGGAAACATGACGTTTTTGAATCTAAAAGTAGCGCGAACACTGGAGACTCCTTCCATATATGCTAAATAAACAGCAAGCTTTATCGTATCAATGACCATGTTTTTTCTTTGTTAAATAAGAGCATGTTTGTTTATTTATTTATTTGTTTATTAATATGCTTTGATATTCTGTAGATTTTTGGCCACGCGAGTCACTATGTGAATTGGCTGTTACTATAGAAACGACAAAGCATAAGAACGGGCGCGTTAATATATCCCTGTCGATGGAATTACAGCTACAAATACTGCTCTAATAGAACATTAATAAACACCTTTTAACCAATCGGATACGAGAATTCAACGCAGTTGTAGTATGAAAAAAAAAAATGTACAGTCAAGATCACGTACACAAACGTATGCCGTGCTGTCACCGGTTAATATTTCTTATTACGAAATCATTCGCAGACAGCTCACCGGAGTGTCTCCAGTTTACAGTGTGAACTCTTCAGGCCGTCACACAGCAGCTTCACTCCTGAGTCCTGCAGGTCGTTGTTACTGAGGTCCAGTTCTCTCAGAGGGGACTTTTCTAACCGCAGAGCAAAAGTGAAGGTTTCACAGGAACTTGTGGTGAGATAACAGCCCGCAAGTCTGTTCAACAAATCAAAAGAAAAGAAAAAAAACAAAACAATATAGAATACAATATTGTTAAAACAAGAGACGTTGCATGGACTCATGTGTGAGTCACTGTAGATATATTTATATCACTATTTCTGGGAGCGATATGACAACTTCCGCTACAAGTTTCTGCACTTGTGACCGCTCTGGATGGTCCCGCAAAGATACCCTATACATTAACACTTCCCAAAATAATATTATAAAACAATATTTACTATAAACAATTTCTCCGCCACTCAAATCAGACTTTAGACCCCATTTTTAGATCCATTTTATAATCCATCCATCCACTTATACAGCTAATCCTACACAGGGTCATGGGAAGACCGGATCCTATTCCAGGGGATTCGGCGCACAAAGTAGGGGACACCCTGGACAGGGTGCCAGTAGATCAGAGCGCACAATCGCACACATATTCATACACTACGGACAATTTAGAGATGCCAATCAGCCTACAACAAATGTCTATGGACTGGGGAGGGAACCGGAGTACCCAGAAGGAACCCCCGAAGCACGGGGAGAGCATACAAGCTCGGCGCACGCAGGGTAAAGGCGAGAATCGAGCACCCAACCCTGCATGTGCGAGGCAAACGTGCTAACATTAATCCACCCTGCCCGACCTCCATTTTATATCGTATTATTTAATTATAATTTAAAACGAACACCTACTGAGCCTTTCTGCAGTTGCTCACAGCATGGATCAGTCTCCTACATCCCTCCTCTGATACGTTGTATTTCTTGACGTCCAGCTCCTCCAGAACGTCGTCAGACATCTGCAGCATGTACACTATAGCTGTGCAGTGTGCGGCCGAGAGCTTTTTCTCGGATTGCTTCTCCGTCTTCAGAAACTCCTGAATCTCTTTCGAGAGAGACTGATCCTTCATTTCTGTGAGACACAGGAACAGGTTGACTGCCCTGTCGGTAGGAAGGTCCTCGGTTTGAATCTGCCATTTGATGTACTGAACTGTACTCTTGATGTTCTCCGAGCTGCTGTGTGTGTGTGTCAGGAGGCCTCGCAGGAGTCCCTGATTGGTCTCCAGTGAAATGCCAAGTAGGAAACGGAGAAAAAGGTCCAAGTGTCCGTTGTCAGTATGTAAGGCTTTATCGACCGCTGCTTTTAACAACTCGTCCAAAGAAAGATCCTCCGAGTACGCCCGGAAAACCTGCAGCACCTCCACGTTCTTTGTCATATAGCAGTAAAACACGTAGACAGCAGCGAAAAACTCCTGAAAGCTCAGATGCACGAAGCAGTAGACCTTCTTCTGGTACAGCACAGATTCCTCCTTAAAGATCTCAGTGCAAATCCCAGAGTATACAAAGGCCTCGGTAATATCAATACCGCACTCTCTCAGGTCTTCTTCATAAAACATCACGTTGCCCTTCATCAGCTGCTTAAAAGCCAGTTCGGCTAGTTTTAAAATCGTGGCTCTGTTTGCTTCCAGAAGCTTCTCTGGATCTCTCTCGTCCATTTCTTCGTACTTCTCGTTTCTCATGCTCGTCTGAATGAGCAGGAAGTGCGCATATATCTCAGCCAGAGTTTTAGGAGCTTCCGTACGATTGCTTTGTTTCATCGTTTGCTGAAGCACTGTGGCTAATATCCAACAAAACACTGGGATGTGGCACATGATATAAAGACTCCTAGTCTTTTTAACGTGTGAAATGATTTTCTCGGCGTGGGCTCGCTCGCTGATTTTCTTCCTTAAATACTCCTCCTTCTGTGCGTCGCTGAATCCCTGAATTTCCGTCACACGATCGACGTACGTCCGAGGGATCTGATTGGCCGCCGCCGGTCTGGAGGTTATCCAGATGAGAGCAGACGGAAGCAGGTCACCTTTAATTAGGTTTGACATCAGGACACTCACCGATGATGTCGTCGTTACGTCGGATACTTTCTTGCCGGTTAAAATATTCAACGGAAGTCTGCTTTCGTCCAGGCCGTCGAAGATGATGACGATTTTACACGCGTCGTATACGGGCGTGTCCAGGACTTTTAGCTCAGGATGGAAGTCGCACAAGAGCTTGTGAAGACAGTAAGAGTCATCTTTGATCAAATTCAACTCACGGAACGGAAGCACAAACATGAAATGGACATCCTGATTGGCTTTTCCTTCCGTCCAATCCAGAATGAATTTCTGCACTGACACAGTTTTCCCAATTCCAGCAATTCCTTTCGTTAACACTGTTCTGAGCTTTCGTCCTCTTGGTCCGCTTTCTACATTTCTATTCGTAACATTTCCTCCAGCGTGATCTCCTACATGCTTAAATATATCTAAGCAGTTGATTGGCGTGTCATGGAAGTGCTGTCTCTTCGGCCTTTTCTCCATCTGTAACACTTCGTGTTCGTTATTCACGCCTTCGCTCTCTCCCTCTATGATGTAGAGCTGGGTATAAATGGTGTTCAGAGGGGTTTTATTTCTGTGCATTTTAATTCCTTCGAATAAACTCTGGTGCTTGTTGCGCATGCTGGTTTTGTGACGTTCTAAGACTCTGGACAGGACGTCATTCACTGGTTGGTAAGAATCTCGCTGTAAGACTGTAGCGCCGATCTTCATCGGTGTGGGCTCCTGCTGGGCTTCAGTTCTGAAGTATTGCCTAATGGAGGTTAAACACAGTAATACATACATCAATACAGCACCACCAGCCTGCTTGGAATGTTTGTCCGTCACATTTTGCGTGATATTTGAGCTATTTTGCACCTCTTTTTCTGGGGATCCCAACAAATGAACAAATCAGTCCGTCCAGGATTGTGCGATCGCAGAAATTAACACAAAATTTACTTAAGGAAGCTCAGACCTTTGGCATTTTTAAAGCTCAACTTTAGAATTACTTCTTTTAAACTTACATTTGACTGCTGATGTCTACTTTTATTATTATTATTATTATCTTTTTTTCACAACATGCAATCGGTCCAAATCCTCTTCGAGTCACGTGTGTCGAACATGAGTTCGGTAGTGGTGGGAAGATCGGATCATTTTGCTGACTCGGACCTTTGAATCTCGTGACAGCGAAATGAACTAATCTTTATTCGTCACTTCGTTCACTGGAGCGGAATTCGATTAAAAAACGTTACGTTTTCAATCACCGACACGTATCATGTTCTGAATAAGGAAAACATGACGAACGCAGCTGTACAACCTAACTACCAGCTGGTTTGTTAGGAAGGTTGGGAATTTCTGTATCCGATACAGAAAATACGTGGTCACGTCACGTGATAATTGAACGAAAGACACGGGCCGGAGAAGAGACTCAGGAGGTGAACTAACCATTTCTGTTTCCTGTACAGAGCCTGTGTGGTGTTCACGTTTCAAACGAATGAAAGACAACTCGTTATTCCCGAGTCATATAAAAGATTCATTTAAAATGACCATATTGTTCACGAGTCACATCACTAGAGTACAGCTAAAAGGTTTCTTTTACCAACGAACATCACTGCGAAAGATGATCCTGTATGGACTGATGGATATAAAAATGAGAGAAAATGAAAAATAGAAAGAAAAATAATCATTTCAAAAACATATATACTGTAAAAGTTATAGTTTAAAAGAGAATAAATAAATATAAATGAAGAAAAGTAAATAGAAATAAATTGCCATCAACTACCAATTTTGTTTGCCTTAAATACCATTAAAATATACTTCAAACAGGAAGGAAGCTATTGAAGAAAAACTAGTTCAGACATTTGACCTTTCTGTGACCTTGACCCTGTTTGGGTTAATTCCAACATCTAATCAGTTCATCTGGCTCCCAGTTCAACTCTATCCCTGAGAGCTACAATTACAGGCTTGAAAAAAAACAAAACAACAACAATCTACAAGCTTGTTCGAACAGGAACGTTTTCAATCTTGATTTAAACCTGTCCAAAATTCATCTTGCACCATGGATCAGTGTGCCCTAAATGCCGATAAGGTGTACACGTGTGGGAGTTTTCACCACATTGTGCGACAGGACACGTACACACACGGCAGCGCTCGACCGTTTGAAGGCAAGCAAGAGAGCACGACTGCGTCCGAAACCACGTACTTACGTGCTATATAGTAGGTGAAATACACGTATCTCAGCTACTATATAGTAGGTATGTACACGGTTTGGGACGCAGCCCACGGCTTCAAGCAATCGTTCATTTACATGTACAGCATTACAAATAATTAACCGCACTTGAATCTTTCGTAAAATTAAAAATGAAACACACAAAACTGTACATGGTTCCATAACGAAGACGAACTGTATGTCGATATTCGAAATTCTTGAGGGACGTCGGACGGCGTGGCGAAGGGCATGTAATGACGTGTGACGATAATCGCTCTCTGTTCTATAACACGTAAAACAGAAACATGAAAGGAATATTCTAAAAGCGACTCATGTAAACACCTTAATCAGAATATTGTCTTATTCAGAATAAGGTCAATAATTAGATTACTGCTGTCCGTGTAAACGTAGTCAGTGTCTATCATTCAAAGCGCCTGTGCAAATAGAATTGAACTGAACTATGGACTGGAAATGATGCAGTTTCAGTATGGGAACATCATAGTAAACATTACGGAAGACCTTTTTGCAACAGGTTTGTGACCAGAAACAATCGGTTTGAACTCACCCTCCTTCAGGGATGACATCTTTCCCGCCCAGACTTGGAGGCTTCTCAATGGACCAATCACTCTTCATAGACACACAGCTGGGTGCTGGAGATCCCGCACTTTCAGTATTAAATCTGGAAACATCGTAGAGACAGATCATTTTCAAGCCTATCGTGTGAATCGCTATAGAGCTGCGAGTGGGAGATCGTGCTGATTTGCACTCACCCGCTCTCACGGACAACATTCTCCCCGCCCAGGCTTGGAGGTTTCTCTATGGACCAGTCACTCTTCATGGACACACAGGACACACAGCTATGTGCTGGAGATGCTGTTTTCATTAACCTGTGAGAAGTTCACAGAAGTGTGACGCCATGAATGATTAAATATATACATACATGTTTAATGATATATATCATACACACACACACACATATATATATATATTTATTTTTATTTATATATATATATATATATATATATATATATATATATATATATATATATATATATATATATATGTGTATATATATATATATATATATATATATATATATATATATATATATATATATATATATATAAAAAGCATTCAAGCAGAAATCCAGGACATTTTTACTTCCTTGACCTTCCATTTACTCAGATTTGACGCTAACACATATCTACTAACTTTGTCTCAGGGGTTTCTTCTACATTACTGCTGTAAGGAAGCGTCATCATGGCATTAACCCCTGTAAACGTTATGATGATGATGATGATGATGATGATGATGATGATGCTCTCCGGTTCAAAACGAATGTTACATCGATAAAGTCACCTGTCACACTGATCCTGCAACATAACAAATAATAAGAGTAAAAATAATTCCAATAAAACTGCAGATTCAGAGTTCTTTGAATAACTTTAGCAGCAATCATTATATTAAAACGCTGCAGTCATCCCGACCCCAAGCCAGTCCAGGGTCATTTCCCTACTGATATATTTTAGCTTGTTTAGTTTGCTTTAACATATTGGTGTTTTTGTTTTTTTTTCCTTTTAATACATTGACTTATTTACATGATCATTAAGATGAAGTGCTCTTTCATTACATAACCATTTAATACCTGTATGCTCACACAGTTAATCATTGTAAAACTATTAGTGCAAGAATTTAATCAAAACACTAAATCCTGAATCACGTCTATTGAAACTTTATTTCTCCGTGGCTTTGTTTTGTGTGAAGTTATTAACGAAGAGGTGCGTCACTGGTACCCATCTTCTTTCACATGTTCTTCATATAAACAGTATGTATTCATATAACTTTGAAACAATATTAATTTCTCATATTACTAAATTAAAGGGAAGCAATACCAATCTGATCTTACATATCTACTGGAGCTGTAGGACTTCAGTCTCCAGACGTTTTCTGTATTGACTTGGACTTGTCTTGGATTTATTGCCATTAGTACTTGGACTTGGCTAGTTCTTTGGCCTTAGTCTTGTTAAATATTGTCTTGACTGAGAGTTTTTATGTTTTTGTCTTTTCACATGCACAAAGTTTGGCAAAAAAAGTACTGCCTTCTTCTAGAAAACAGCCTGATCATTGGCACAACTCATGAACGAAGCCAAGAAAGTGAAGTAAAGACTTCGCCTCCCTTAGGACTTGGTCCTGACTCGATCATGGCTAGTCCTGGTCTTTTGCTTGACAATGACAGTCCTGACTCAGCTCTAGTATGTAGAGTACTGTATATCATGCTAAAACCGCCCTGGACCAGTATGGATACAACACATTTCCCAATACAATGAACAGATTTTTAAAAAATTTGATCCTGCGTGTCAACACATCCTACAGATACACAGTTGGGTTCTGGGCATGCTCCACTTTCAGTTCCCTACAGCTTATCCCCCAATCATCTCTGTGACATTTAAAACATTGTCTTATGATGAGGCTTAGTGATGCAGATGGTGAGTTGCATCACTTTATCATTTAGACCGGAGTTCCAGCTAAAAAGTGACCAAAGTGACCGAACCATGGTCAACGGACCGATACTCGACAGCTAGAAACTTCTGGTACATTAGCAGAACAAAAAGGGAGGACAGTAACACCTTGTCAACTTGTGGAATATTCAATACTTGCAATGCGTCCACACTTTTAATGCAACACAGTCTTAGGGGTCCATGCATTCAGGAATCTACTGATCTCCATATACATAGCCTTTCCTAGTAGGTAAGAATACCTCACGCTCACATACTTAAAGTAGCCATTCAACCTGTTTTTGGGAAGCGGGAAGAAACCAGAGAACCTCACATGAACACAAGGAGAACATCTCCACACAGAAAGCAAGCCAAGCGAAAGATCGATCCTGAGTGACCCCCAGGTCACTACCTGCTACACCAATGTGCAAACCATGTATAGTTGTTTATTTTTGTTTTACAATGCCAATAATTCATCTACAAATGAAGAATAACGTGCAATATAAATGCTGCCATTATTTCAAGTTCAACTACAACAATTACAGTTGAAAAGTTCTGAACCCCATGCCCATCCAACCTGTAACATTTCACAGTATTTGACAACCGAAGCTTGCACACAGTTGGTCGGTTGCTGTGACATCTGGATCAGATCGGTATCGTCCAGTACTCGCGAGAACTCTTATTGAAAATGACAACAGTGAATTTCCAATAATGGCAATGAAATGATATTAGAAAGGAGTATTTTAGGGAATAAATCATACAAATATTCAATGCTCCATAAAATAGGAAAATCAACATCGCCTAATTTAATCCAACAATTAAGAATACGGCGGGTCACGTTTATAGCGGTTTCATTTGAAAATTTGGTCACTTAAATAAGGAAAAATGCGTTCAAATTTAATATATATGTAAATATACAAATAAACTTCGAAACTTAATATGCATCACTGATATTTCTGATGTATTTCTGCATATATTGCTTTATCCTCCAAGCCAAAGAGATTATTAATTAACAACTTAAGTTCATTTACAATAACAGAATTTTCTCATATTAGAATGGTCTGTTGATATTACAACTAAATCTCTATGTTTAATTGATATTACTTTAGTTGATATTACTACTAACTCTGTACGTATGTGTGTGAATTACCTGCCTGTTACAGAATGAGCTCTTCAAAACAAAAACAATACAAACAAACAACTCACACATTTTCTGTCATCTTGGCTCATCGGGGTCCATCTCGTTTCATGCGCATCGTCTCGGAGGGGACTGCCAAAGAATGGAGGCCACTTGACTGGTCATCCGTTATATATAGAAGCTGCATTTTCAGTTCTGTGTTCAGTTAAGACCTGTGACATTAATCCATAAAGTCATATGATTTTAGTCATAGTGTTCTGTAATGTTAACTTCCTCTAAACAACACCAATGAAGGAAAAAAAAAACGTTGCCCAACATTACTCACTTTCTCCCCAGCAGTATTGAGGTTTTTTTTTTTTTTTTTTTTAAATTTACCAATCAGAATGACAGTTCTACACTTTTAAGCATATTGCAGATGACATTGTATAACATTTACCCTTGCTATGCCCAAAATCCTAGCACCGAATAAAAACAAACATACTCAAACGTCCCCACAATTCACTATCTATCATAGTGTTTTGGGTTTTTTGTTTTGCTTTTTTTTTTTAACTTATTTTGGTGTCCTAATAAGGTTTTATTTAGAAGCATTTGCAATAGAGAAGTCTTCAGTTGTAAGGTATTACATCACATTTATTCAGATTCTTGTATCCAAAGAGACTTTCAATTAAGTTGAGCACAACAACAACAACAACAACAACAACAAAACGCTGGTATACAAAAATACCCCTATGTTCGCAAGTGATAAAGCGAGATGATTAGACAAAGGAATATCAGTCTTGTACAGTTCAGCTACATCGTCTTGACAGTGATGAGTCACACCAGTGTAAGCTAGACAATATGTCTCAAGTTTTACTGACCTGTTCAACAGGTTTGATTGTTAACGTCGAAACTGGAAGCGCACAAGTCAGCATGAAACTAAACGATAAGCATCGACCAACACTCGAATCTTTCCACCACGTATTTCAACCACAAATATCATTAAAATCACCCTTACTGCTAAACACCTACACTACATGACCAAAAGTATGTGGACACCCGGCCATCACATCCATACGGTATGCGGTTCTTCTCTTTCACAAAGTTGGAAGTGCACAGTTGTATACTGTAGAATGTCTTCGTATGCTATAGCGTTACAATTTCCCTCCACTGGAACTAAGAGACCCAAACGTGTTCCAGCATGACAATGCACAATGCCTATGTACACAAAGCGAACTCCATGGAGACATGGTGTGTTAAGGTTGGAGTAAAAGAACACGAGTGTCAGAGAACGGCGGAACGGGAGGAAGAGGGGGGCGAGCCTTCTGAACACTCAAAAAAAAAAAAAGATGGATAGTGACAAAGTTTGCAGATGAGACAGAGGACTGCTCTCTTCCTGAATCCCCAGGGCTAAATGGATACACAATAGATTGCAGTACAGGTCCTAAGCAATGTCTATTTGAAACATTAGCCCCTGGCGTGACTATGGAGGAAAACATAAAACAAAACCGGAGGCAGCGCGGACGGGAGAAACGTTGGAATGGTAGTAGGCTCAAGCTAATAGGCTCAAGCTTTTCATGAATAAAAAGGCGAAGGCTCTTTCTTTCAACACGGACTCCCGTTGCATAACTTTACACACGATGGCCCACGGAGCATTAAAATTATATTATATATATCATACAATATAATATAATAGGGTGCACAGTGGTGGTTAGCACGTTCGCCTCACACTTCCAGGGTCGGGGGTTCGATTCCCACCGTGGCCATGTGTGTGTGGAGTTTGCATGTTCTTCCCGTGCTGCGGGGGTTTCCTCCGGGTGCTCTGGTTTCCTCCCCCAGTCCAATGACCTGCATGGTAGGCTGATTGGCGTGTCTAAAGTGTCCGTAGTGTATGAATGGGTGTGTGAGTGTGTTTGTGATTGTGCCCTGCGATGGACTGGCACCCTGTTCAGGGTGTACCCCGCCTTGTGCCCCATGCTCCCTGGGATAGGCTCCAGGTTCTCCGTGACCCTGAAGAAGTAAGCGGTAGAAGATAGATGGATGGATGGATGGATGGATGCTAAGACTGTCCTTTATGACGCGCGATACGAACACCTCTGTTAAAATCTCAGAAGATATAGTTTAGTGTTTCATGACGCTTTAATCTAAGTGTAAATATGTAGTATGTTTTGTATTTTGCATAAAAAAGGGTTTTAAAAAAAGGTTTTTAAGCAAAATAATATTCTAAGACGTTACAATGAAAGCTAGATGTGGAATTCTAAAGGATAACAATCATATATAGACTTAAGTGATCACTAAAGTTATCGCAGTGTGTTAATAAAGTTCATTCTCGAATTTGTCCTGGTCTTGCATCACACCCTTTTCCTCCGAGGGCGGAGCTAAGAAACACGAAGAGGAATCGACGAGGAAACAGGAACGCTTTTGATTTCTAGCCAAATCAAAAAACCGCTACAGTTAATTCGACATCAAAAACGTATTCAGTCAACGTGAAAGCTGTGGAAAAAAACTAAAGAAACCTTCATACAATTTGTAATTGTTTCAATGGGAATTGTCAGTTTCCCAGTGGGTCCCTGTTTCCAATTGTTGGTCATTTGTTACCTTCTATTGGTGGCATGTTATGTGGCATGTTATGTTTCGTGGAAACCATTAAGGACCTGTAATGGTTTTAACGGTTAGCTGATGGTTTGTAATGGAAACCATTAGAATTTCTGTGATGTGTTTTGTTATCAGGGGTGCTGAGTATCTAGTCACACAAAGTCAAGTTAAGCCTTTTGCATGTAAGGTTACAAACAACAAATGCAAGGGAAATGAAGAAGAATGGGATTAATTAAGCAAATAAAGAAAATAATATAAATATATATTTGTATCTCTAATGAATTTTCATAACATTTCCGGTTATATCTATAATGTTTATTTATGTTCATTTCTGTATGGCTCAAATATGTTCCCTAATAAAAACCTTCTAGTAGAGAGTGTAGATCCACAGTGACAGATACTGTGTGTGTGTGTGTGTGTGTGTGTGTGTGTGTATATATGCGTGTATGTGTATATGTGTGTGTGTGTGTGTGTGTGTGTTTAGACGAGTTTATGATGGCAGCCATTTTTATACTGACATTGAATCTATGATAAACATGCGTTGAATAAACACACACACACATCATTCAGCCTACATATAATGATTAATATTGTCTTTAGTTGACTCACCCGAATTTATTTCAAACATATCCGCGGTATTGTTTCTAATCTCCTCCTCTTACAGTTACACTTAGTTTCGGTTTGACCGAACTGGCTCTGTTCCAGGACCACGCATCGACGTGATGACGTCATCGAGGGGGCGGTCCTACAGTCCGCGTCGTCAGCGTGTTGATCTGAAACACGATATCGTGAACAAGACGATTGCAATATTTATACAAACTATTTCTATTGTGCCTTACATATGTTGTTCTCATTTTTAAACACGGTGAAAGAGTCATTTAGTATTTTTACGTAAATACGATAGAATTAGACTTCATAAATTAATGTTAGAGTGCCCCCTGCTGATCCCATTATTGGTTTGGAAAAAGAAATAAAAATAAAATCGAATAAGTAAAATAATAATAAAATTTTTTTTTAAATAAAGTAAAACATCATAGCAGTTGAGGAATTGTACAATGCTCCATGCTGACCACATTATTTATTTGCAAAATAAAATTTAATATAATAAAAATAAAATATCCTAGATGCTGATGAAATTTACAACACTGCCCCAAAACAAACAAGCAACAACAAAAACATCACAGATGCTGACTATTTATAATGACCCTTGTTGACATTATTAATTTGCAAAAATGAAGTATATATATATATATATATATATATATATATATATATATATATATACACACACACAAAAACATCTCTACAATTTAGTATGTTTAGCTTTTATTATTAGTAAAAACGTACATCCAGTTTTTACATCCTGTTTTTACAGCTAGTGCTCTAACGCACACAGCTTCAAGGTTAACACTTAAAACCACACAGCTTCAAGGCTAGTGCTCTATACCACAATTTCCCTGCCTCTGTGTCTCTCTGTTAAAAACCCAAATAAGGGCATCTGTTTTCTACATGCAGCTTCAGAGCTAGCATTCGTAACCGCATCTGGGGACTTTTGAGAAAGCGTTGCGGTCTTGAGCAATAGCTTAGACCCTAGCACTCAAAACCACAATCAAAAAACCATTTATATACTGAGTAAAGGCGAGTGTATAGGGGCCATTTCCTTGGGTGAAGATTTTGTCATGTTAATTTCCTGTGAAAGAAAAACCACGATCAGACCCTGCATGGTCTACAGTTATTCTTTATTTCTCTTCTTAAAAGAAAACCATTATCAGACTCTGTGTAGTCTCTGGTTGTTATTTATTTTATTTTATTTATATTCCGAGTTAAGATAATTGAAATCCTTTTGTTGTTTTATAAACCGAAGTCCATACAAAAGGACGATTCGTATACAGTGTATCCGGAAAGTATTCACAGCGCTTCACTTTTCCCACATTTTGTTATGTTACAGCCTTATTCCAAAATTGATTAAATTTATTATTTTCCTCAAAATTCTACAAACAATACTCCATAATGACAATGTGAAAGAAGTTTGTTCTTTGCAAAGAAATCTTTGCAAATTTATTAAAAATAAAAAACAAAAAAAGCACATGTACATAAGTATTCACAGCTTTTGCCATGGCATTCATAATTGAGCTCAGGTGCATCCTGTTTTCATTGATCATCCTTGAGATGTTTCTACAACTTGATTAGAGTCCACCTGTGGTAAATTCAGTTGATTGGACATGATTTGGAAAGGCACACACCTGTCTATATAAGGTCCCACAGTTAACAATGCATGTTAGAGCACAAACCAAGTCACGAAGTCCAAGGAATTGCCTGGAGACCTCAGAGACAGGACTGTCTGGGGATCTGGGGAAGGGTACAGAAACATTTCTGCAGCATTGAAGGTCCCAGTGAGCAAAGTGGCCTCCATCATCCATAAAAGGAAGAAGTCTGGAAGCAGCAGGACTCTTCCTAGAGCTGGCTGCCCAGCCAAACTGAGCGATCAGGGGAGAAGGGCTTCAGTCGGGGAGGTGACCAAAAACCCGATGATTACTCTGACAGAGCTCCAGCATGTCTCTGTGGAGAGAGAAGAACCTTCCAGAAGAACAACCATCTCTGCAGAACTCCATCAATGAGGCCTGAATGGTAGAGTGGCCAGATGGAAGCTACGCCGCAGTAAAAGGCACATGACAGCCCACCTGGAGTTTGCCAAAAGGCACTTGAAGGACTCTCAGACCAAAGATTGAACAAAGTTTGAACTCTTTTGCCTGAAAGGCAAGCATCATGTCTGGAAGAAACCAGGCACCACTCATCACGTGTCCAATACCATCCCTACAGTGAAGCATGGTGGTTGCAACATCAAGCTGTAGGGATGTTTTTCAGTCACAAGAACTGTGAGACTAGTCAGGATCGAGGAAAAGATGAATGCAGCAATGTACAGAGACATCCTTGATGAAAACCTGATCCAGATCGCTCTGGACCTCAGACTGGGGCAAAGGTTCATCTTCCAACAGGACAACGACCCTAAGCACACAGCCAAGATAACAAAAGAGTGTCTACAGGACAACGCTGTGAATGTCTTTGAGTCGCCCAGCCAGAGCCCAGACTTGAACCCGATCTAACATCTCTGGAGAGATCTGAAAATGGCTGTGCACCGATGCTCCCCATCCAACCTGACGGAGTTTGAGAGGTCCTGCAAAGAAGAATGGGAGAAACTGCCCCAAAATAGGTGTGCCAAGCTTGTAGCATCATTCTCAAAAAGACTTGAGGCTGTAATTGGTACCAAAGGTGCTTCAACAAAGTATTGAGCAAAGGCTGCAAATACTTATGTAAATGTGCTTTTTGGTTTTTTATTTTTAATACATTTGCAAAGATTTTAAACAAACTTCTTTCATGTTGTCATTATGAGGTATTTTTGTAGAATTTTAAGGAAAATAATTAATTTAATCCATTTTGGAATTAAGCTGTAACATAACAAAATGTGGGAAAGTGAAGCGCCGTGCATACTTTCCAGATGCACTGTACCTTCCTTCAAGAGTAAATCACTTTGTTACCAACTTCTTCAGAGTAAGAGAAAGGACTCCAAAGGTTCTTGAGCCCAGCGGCACGAAGACTCCGTCTCCTGAGAAGGTAAGAGGAAGTAGTTCTAAAAGCTCTATCAGATGTATGACAGAGTAGTGTGTAGAGAATAAAAAATTGGGATACAAAATTCTCACAAAAAACAATAATGTAGATGTTAAATTGACAGGTACCACCTACCTAATCATTCTTGCAGACCAAGTTCAAGAGAAGTTCAAGTTCAAGTGTTGTTACTCTCATTTCACCCATATACAGCTGGTACAGTACACAGTGAAACAAAACAACGTTCCTCTAGGACCATGGTGCTACACAAAACAACACACTAACCACATGAGACGACACAGAACTCAATAAGATCTACAAACATTCTACACAAAGTGCATGTGCAAATGTGTGCAAATGTGTGCAAAAAACACCGGACAGCACAATACTACTAAAACAGGACAATAGGCACAGTCAGTGACCGTGTAGCTCTGGACAGTAAACAGTTTTAGTGTGGAAGTGTCTGATATAATACTTAGTGCAGAAGATAGGCGCCAAGGAGTAACAATATAATTGAAAATGGTATAAATGTAAACATAACATGCTATGACTGAGTATTTAGCAGATTAGCTCATACCAAATATGAACATAGTAGTTATTGTGGTAGCAGCCATATAAAGTGTATAATAGTGACAATAAATTAAATGTTAGATTTTTATAATACAGTAGCAGCAAAAATGCAACAGAGTCAATGCAGGAATGTGCAAATATTGGAATGGGAGTGTAATGTGTGGGTGTGCCAATCCAGTCTCCGATTGTTGAGGAGTCTCATGGCTTGGAGGAAGAAGCTGTTAAACAGTCTGGCACGAGAGCCTGAAGTGTGTGTGTTAGGGGTGTGTGGGGTCGTCCACAATGCTGGCGGCTTTGCAGATGCAGTGTGTGGTGTAAATGTCTGTGATGGAGGGGAGAGAGACCCCACTGATCTTCTCAGATGTCTTCATTATCCACTGCAGGGTCTTGCGATCCAATGAGGCTTTCTTAGTTATGGAGCTGCTGTTGAGGGACCAGGTGATGTTCTCTGTCAGGTGAACAACAAGGAATTTGGTGATCTTAACGATCTCCACGGAGGAGCCATTAATGTTCAGCAGAGAATGGTTGCACCGTGCTCTCCTGAAGTCAACGACCATCTCTTTTGTTTTGTCCACATTCAGAGACAGGTTGTTGGCTCTGCACCAGTCCGTTAGCTGCTGCACCTCCTCTCTGTAATGTGACTCATTGTTCTTGCTAATGAGACCTACCATGGTCGTGTCATCGGCAAACTTGATGATGTGGTTGGAGCTGTGCATTGCTGCAATGGCGTGAGTCAGCAGAGTGAACAGCAGTGGACCGAGCAGACAGCCTTGTGGGGCCCCAGTGCTCAGTGTGGTGGTGCTGGAGATATTGTTCCAGATCCGGACTGTCTGAGGTCGCCCAGTCAAGAACTCTAGGATCCAATTGGAGATGGAGGTGTTCAGGCCCACTTGGTTCAGCTTTCGAATCAGGTGCTGAGGAAAGATTGTGTTTAATGCTGAACTGAAGTCTATGAAGGGCCAGATGTAAGGGCCAGATGTAGGGTGGTATCGATGGCATCATCTGTTGAACAGTTGGTGCGATACGCGAACTGCAGCAGGTGCAGTGAGGTGGGCAGTACTGTGTTGATGTGCCTCATGATGAGCCTATCAAAGCATTTCATGATGATGGATGTGAGGACGGTAGTCATTGAGGCAGGACACTGAAGACCTCCTCGGCATGGGGACAATGGTGGTTGCCTTGAAGCACGTTGGAACAGTGGCGCTGCTCAGGGAGATGTTGAAGATTTCGGTGAAAACATCTGCTAGCTGATCTGCACATCATCTAAGCACTCTGCCTGGAATCTTGTCTGGTCCAGCCTTCAGTGGGTTGACTCTGCATAGATTTACCTCACATCATCCATGGTTATACACAGCACTTGATTGTTGGGAGGAGCGGTGGTCTTCCACGCTGCCATGTCATTCTGTGCCTCAAACCGAGCGTAGAAGTTTTTCAGCGCATCTGGAAGGGAGGCATCATTGTCACAGGCGTTTGATGTTATCCTGTAGTGGCTGAATTACACCCAAATACACACCAACTACACCCTTCATGGCAACAGTATTCCCTAATATCAATGGTTTCTTTCAACAGGATAATGCGTCCTTGCACACTGCAAAAATTGTTCAGGAATGGTTTGATTGACATGATAAAGAGTTCAAGGCGTTGACTCGGCCTCCAAGTTCTCCAGATCTCAATCTGATCGAGAATCTGTGGATGTGCTGGACAAACAAGTCCGATCCATGGAGGCCTCACCTCGCAATTTACAAGACTTAAAGGATCTGCTGGTGAAACCACAGCACACTTTCAGAGGTCTTGTAGAATCTAAATGTGGTTTTAATGTCATGGTCGATCGGTGTATAAAACACAGGTTCTCTCAACACCTGGCAGGAATCTGACCTTGCAGGAACTGGGCTGGAAGATTTCAGGTACAGACAAATGTTAAGGATAATATTTTATAGCAAATACTAGTATGTCCAATGGTCACCACATGACTTTGTGGTAAAGTCTCAGCATGTGTGTGCACATACACAAGAAGGTATCTACAGCAGGTGTTAAACACTGCCCATGGTGGTTATACAGTGTTCACAGTACCAATGTTACATACATAAATAGTGTTATTAATTCCTTAGTTTTGCATGCACATTAATTAATGTCCTGCTTCTTTTGGAACTCTCAGTAAATAATTAATCTGTCTCTGATGTACATTTATTACGGAAATATAATTTATTTAGCTATTTTTTGGAAAAACATATAACGTATTTCTTTCTTTCGTTGGCCATATTGTGTTGATCATCGTTTATGAATTACTGTAGAAGCAGAGTGCATAGATTACACCATGACTTCCACACTATTTAGCTTTTAATAACTGCCTTTAAACCAGTTTAAATAATTCAGGCTTGTAAATCATCCCATCTGGTTTGAGTCATGTGGACAATTACATACACTTTAAAAAAAAAAATTCATCCTGTTTTTTTAAATCTGGTTCAAGTACTTGTACACTTTCATGTTCTATTTGTTTCTTTATCACTACAGAAACTAGACCAAGAATAAACAACATAAGCCTGTACAACATATTTGTTGTACGGACAGTTTGCAGAAAAGATTGTTGGATTGTGTTGAGATTAGGACTAGAATTGTGTTTTTTCAAGTCTGTATGTCATAGTTTGAACTTTTAAAGACAAGACAATGTCAAAACTGTTAAACTGTTAACTATAGTTGTGGTGGAGAAAAGGAAGTAGCTGTGTATAAATACTGCTGAGATTAAGCTCTGACACATTTTGTCTCACAAGTGCAGCTCACTTCAGACATATAGGAAAATAAACAACTATTACCTGTGCTCAAGCAGGTTGAAGGAACGTCAGCGGTGATCGTTTGAGCATCTCCTCGTTACGCACGATAGCGTATAGGAAAAGTAAACTTTTGTCTTTTTCTTACTGTTAAAGAAGCCTTGAAAGCACCAGAGCTGTGAGTATTATGATCACGCCGGAAACGTTATGTTACTTCTATCTCATTCTGTTTACTCAGATATAATCATAGCATTAGCTAATCTTCAAACATTGTACATTGTACTTAAGCCACGATACTGCATTATTCGTGATGTTATGAGAACATTATTCACGATGCTACCGGAATTATTCATGCTAGAAAATGAATGATCAAATCTCATGTGAGGTTGTTTGTGAAGCTTTCAGTATTCTTCATGTTGATATTTATGCATTGTGTTATTCCACCGGATCAGCAAAGAACAGAAAAAAGGGCAGAAACTTACGTTTCTCTTCAAGCTGTATTCATAGTTGAGTTACGGGGGCAACACCAATATTTCACTATTACAATAAATTTTATAATATATATATATATATATATATATATATATATATATATTTATATATTTTTTTTAAGAAAAAGTATGTGAACCCTTTGGAATTTCATGGTTTTCTGAATAAATTTGTTTTAAAATGTGATCTGATCTTCATCTAAGTCAGGGCTATTGACAAATATAATGTGCCTAAAAGACACACCAAAAATTTCTGCTCTTTCATGTCTTTATTGAACACACTAATTCAACAATCAAAATGGCAGTGGAAAAAGTAAGTGAACCCTTAGAATTAATAACTGGTTGACCCCCTTGGAAGCAATAATCTCAACCAGGCACTTTCTGTAGCTATGGATCAGACCTGCACATCGTTCAGGAGGAATTTTAGGAATTTTAGCCAATTCTTCCTGACAGAACTGCTTTAGCTCGGTCATATTCTTTGGACATCTCATGTGTATGGCTTTCTTCAAGTCATTCCATAGCATCTCTATTGGGTTGAGGTCTTGGCTCTGACGCGGACACTCCGAAAGGTGGATTTTGTTTTTCTGAAGCCATTCTGTTGTGGACTTGCTCCGGTGTTTTGGGTCGTTGTCCTGTTGCATCACCCAATTTCTACACAGTTTCAGTAGACGTACAGACATTCTCACATTATCCTGAAGAATTGTCTGATACACTCGGGAATCCATCTTCCCTTCAGTGATTGTAAACTGGCCAGACCCTGATGCAGCAAAGCAGGCCCAAATCTTGAAGTTTCCTCCACCATACTTTACGGTTGGGATGATGTTTTCATGATGATATGCCGTGCCCTTTCTACGCCAGATGTAGTGCTGTGTGGTTTTTCCAAAGAGTTCAATCTTAGATTCATCAGTCCACAAAACATTTTGCCCATACCGCTGTGGAGTGTCAATGTGCTCATTTGTAAACTGCAGGCGTGCAGCAATGTTCTTTTCAGTAAGCAGTGGCTTCCTTCGCGGTGTCCTGCCATAGATACCCTGCTTGTTCAATGTTTTACGTATTGTAGACTCATGAACAGAGATGTTAGCCAGTTGCAATGATGCCTTCAAATCTTTGGCTGTCATTCGAGGTTGTTTCTTTACCTCATTGATGAGTCTTCGTTGTGCTCTTGGTGTCATTTTGACTGGGTGCCCACTTCTTGGTAGATTAGCAACAGTCCCAAGTGTCTCCATTTGTAGAATGTTTGCTTAACTGTAGACTGGTGAATTTCTAAAGTCTTTGAAATCACTTTATGACCCTTGCCAGCTTTATGTAAATCAACTATTCTTGATCGTAGATCCTCTGAAAGCTCTTTTTGGTGAGACATGGCTCACATAAGCATGTGCTTCTTGTGCAGTGCAAACTCCAAAAATTTGAGGAGTTTTTATCAGTCAAAGTAGCTGTAGTCCACACCTCCAAACTCATTTTCTTAACGAGACTCCAGGTGTGCTAAAACCTGACTCCAATGAGCTTTTATCAGGTCATTAACTCAAGGGTTCACATACTTTTTCCACAAGCTCTATGAGGTTTTTTGGTTGTTCTCAATAAAGACATGAAAGATCAGCATTTTTTGTGTGTTATCATTTTAGGCACATTATATTTGTCAATACCCCTGACTTAGATCAAGATCAGATCACATTTTATGACACATTTATTCAGAAAACCACGAAATTCCAAAAGGTTCACATACTTTTTCTTGCCACTGTATAATAATTATATAAAAATAAATAATAACAACTATTATAAAGGGAGCCTAAATCTGGAATGTGATGTTGAAAAAGCACGCATGTTTGATGGTCAGGTGTCCACCAACCTTTGGGCATGTAGTGCTTAATAAAAAATCGAACAAAAAATACAGTCAAGTCTCTTTACATGTGAACATTTAAAGTTCCAAAAAATATTTTCCAAAACCAATCCTTTTCCTCCTGTAACAGGATCAGATTCAAATTCATTCTGAGCCGATACGTATATCTCTCATGGACCATTTTTGCTGGTAATGCACTACTAACACTGATCCTGGGTATCAGATCAGTGCCTTCTTTACTACTACATTGAACTGAATCTGTTTTGGTGGAATAAATGAAAGTTTATTTGCCAGTACCGAAGTCGTGGCCACCTTTTATACAGTAGCTTGAGTCCATGACTTCATATGCTGTCGGAATATTCATGCACATGCAATGCGTGATAAAGTCTATTCACTTAAAGAATTTGCTTAAATGTGACACAGAGTAAAGCTATATCCATGCCGCAATGTCAGTGACTCCAGAATTACTACAAGATTGGAGCGTAATGATTGGAGCGTATGATCAATAGCCTTCACACTGACTAATTCAGTTGATTTCTCAATGTCATTTTTACAAAAGATATTGATTTTTTATTGAACTTTCCTTATTACCACGTCACATTATTAAAAAACAACCACCACGCCACTTCAGCAGATCTATCCTAACCTCCATCCTTACCTCCCGGAGCAAGAAATACATATTACATACGAATACACACATTGTAGAATTTGTATATAATCCGTATATGCATGCTTTTCCTTTCAGATTAACAATGAACAAAGCGGTGACGTTTTCCACATTCGCCAGAAATGCTGCCACTGCAGTCATCATCATGTCACTTGTTTGCGACACACTGGTGGGTACCTTCCATTTGAAGTTATGCACTGAGTAGACATTTTCTTATCAGTAGTTTTGTGAGAAATGTTTTTAAACATATATATTTTTACTTCTATAATTGAATTTTTTTTATAGAGCCTGAACTGGACATCAGATCCTGTCTTTCCACTGGACATGGCAAAGGATTCTGTTGATGACCAATATATAGGTTGTGAAAACGATATGGACAACCTGATTATAAATACGATTCTACCAAATGAGCTAAACTCAAATAAACCGTTTAAAGAAGCTTGGACAAAGCACAAGAACATTACTGATAATTATACAAGAAGCATAAAGGTCTACACAGATAAAAGCATTTATTCCGAGTTCAACAATAAAGTGAGATCAGGCAGAAAGAGTTACAAGAATTACTTCAACTATAAGGCTTTTCATTTCTTCCTAACACGTAGCATACAAATTCGTAAAGTAAATAAATGTACTGATGTTTTCCGCAGAACCAGCGTTCATTATGTTACAAACGTTCTTGGTCGTGAAATGAGATTTGGCCAGTTTGCATCGAGTTCGTTAATTAAAGACCGGAAAAACTTTGGCAGAGTCTCCTGTTTTAAGATTAAGACATGCTTTGGTGTAGACATATCCAACATTTCTTTTTATCCAGATGAGAAAGAGGTTCTAATCCCACCTTATGAAAAATTCAATATCACAAATATTGAAAAAAATAGGAATGAGATGAACTGTAAGGTCCTTTACACTTTAGAGAGCAGTGGAAAGTTTAGTAACATGAACTGCGAGCTGCTTAAAAAAAGAAGAAGATATAAATTCTGATAAGTAAACGTATTGATGTTACAGTATAATAGCAGCACTGCTAACACTGCTGGATAATTTAGTACATGATGTAATGTTTTCAGCACATGTACTGTATTACTATCAGTGAGATAATTTTTTTCTTTGTTATTCCATTATAAAATTGCTAAAAAATCATTACATCATTGTAATCTTAACAATTTTTGAGATTTTGACTGAATGGTATCTAGCAGACGCTTTGTAGCACAGCACCAAAAATATCTCCAAAAAAGTGATGACCTAATGCTCCCAGGTCCTGCACAGTGATAAATTCTTCCAGCGGAAATTTAACACTTTTTTGCAATGTTTTTAGGAGAACTTTGCCATTTACACAGCTAGTACGTATTACGTATATACTCATGTAATATACCGCTGGAAAGATAAGAATCTTGTGATTCGATTGATTTAAAGAGCACAAGAGCACGTAAAAGTGCTCTAAAAGTAGAAGTTTCAATTATGAATATACATATGAAAACACATATAAACATACACATAAATAAACATTTTGTAGATTGCTGGATATGCGATATGATAATTATTAGAAAAATCAAGAGTAGCAGCCTTTTTATCCTAATTATGTGTACATGGTTACCAAGGGCCCTTTGGTGTCCCCAAAAGATTTTGGTAAAAAAAACAAAAAACGCCTGGACATTCCAAATATAAATTTTCTTTGTTATTGTTATTATTTGAACTTGGTCTAGGAAAGGCTTCATGCTGTGGCCCAGTTGTGTTCTCCAGCTATTACAGTAGCTCCCAGCTACTATCTGGAAAACACGGGCATGCGATACTGATTTTCACCCTTGTCCCTTGAATTTCTCCAGATTCTCAGAATCTTTTGATGACATTATGTGCTGTAGATGAGGAGATATTCTTAGTCTTCGCCAATTTTACATTGAGGAACATTATTCTGAAACTGTTCCACAAATTGTAGACGTAGTTTTTGGCAGATTGGTGAACCTCTGTCCATCTTTACTTCTGAAAGACTCTACGTCTCTATGATCCTCTTTTTATACCCGGTCATGTTACTGACCTGTTCCCAATTAACCTCCAGCTGTTTCTTTTTACTAACACTTACTTGTCCTTTTTGTTGCCCCGTCCCAACGTTTTTGAGATGTGTTACGGCCATCAAATACATAATAACCTTATAATAATAATAATAAACATAAAATAATAATAATAATAATAATTATTATTATTATTATTTAACATTTTTTCTGAGATTTGCAAATCATTGTGTTCTGTTTTTATTTACATTTATATATTTACATTTACATATGTATACACACACACACACACACACACACACACACACACACACACACACACACACACACACACACACACACACTTTTAATTTGTATTTATCTGCACACAAGACTGTGCCTCTAAGTCAATTTCAACATAGTCATCCTCATTTGGATGTCATGATCCTCATTTGTTTTCCTCCTGAACTCACAGTTATTATTTAATTACAGTAGTTTAGTTCCAAATTTCCAAATTTGGTTTAATCCTATGACATAATTGGCCATTTTGCATGTAGCATGTCCCAAACTGAGCTTGTCTGGGTGTGCACGCTGCCATTAAAGCAAACTCGCTGTCTCTAATGTGTAATAGTTCATACTGTGAGGAGAACACGTGGCAGCATCACACAGTTTAATGTCAAATCGCTAATACACTTACGCTAGGATGCTACACAATCATAGGATGGGGACCGGAGTCAAACAAAAGGTGCAAAAAGATACCGTGTGTGTGAGAATTCCTGTTTAAGATCATATATAATGTAAAGGGTTTGAATATTTGCTCATTGATTTATTGACCTATCTATCTATCTATCTATCTATCTATCTATCTATCTATCTATCTATCTATCTATCTATCTATCTATCTAATAGAAGGATGGATGGATTTTATGATTAATAAACCAAAGTTTATGTTTCATAACTTGTATGTGTGCGATAATTCCTGTTTAACATTATAATGTAAAGGTTCTAGATGCTTGTTGATTGATTAATAGATGGATGGATGGACAAATGCGATTTGTTTGTTTTTCTCAATTATTTTTATTTTTTAATAAAGAAATGATAACATTTTTCAATTCTGGAGTCCTGTTTTTCATACAAATTACACTGGTCAACAAATCCATAACAATAATATACAGATTAAGTTATTTTATGATAAACATTTCTTTCCTTTCTCCTCCTGAAAGAAAGTATTTTGTATGTGGGTGATTAATGAAAACCTGCTGATTAGGTTCTGAATGAAAAGAGAGAAATGGTCAAAACAATTCCTGTAGTCTGTAAAATGTTAGAACCGTCAAATACTTCTAGAAATTGTGGTCAAATTTTAATTATTTAAAAGACTCTGTATTTGAGTGCAAATTGTTCAAAGAAATTCACAGAGAGGCAGTTTCACAGATTTTTATATGGGTTACAGTTAGGTAGCGTTGGATACAATTAATACATTTAAATCCATTAAAGAAGTAGTAGTGGTAGTAGTAGTATGTAGTATGGTAGTAGTAGTGGTAGTAGTAGTAGTAGTAGTGGTACTAGTAGTAGTGGTGGTAGTGACAGTGGTAGTAGTAGTGGTTAGTAGTAGGGGCAGCGGTTGTAGTAGTGGTAGTAGTAGTAGTAGTAGTATTAGTGGTATGGTAGTGTAGTAGTAGTGGTAGTAGTAGTAGTATAATAGTGGTTAGTAGTAGTAGTAGTAGTAGTAGTAGTAGTAGTAGTAGTAGTAGTGGTGGTAGTAGTAGTGGTAGTGGTGGTAGTAGTAGTAGTAGTAAGCAACAGTAGTAGTAGTAAAATAGTGGTGGTAGTAGTAGTAGTAGTAGTGGTAGTAGAGTAGTAGTAGTTGCTAGTGTGGTGGTAGTGTTAGAGTTGTAGAGTGGTACTTAGTAGCACAGTAGTAGTAGTAGTAGCAACAGTAGTGGTAGTAGCAGTGGTTGTTGGTAGTAGTTGCCAGTGCAAGTACAGTAGTAGTAGTAGTACAGTAGTAGTGGTATGCTAGCAGTAGTAGTAGTGGACAGTAGTAGTAGTAGTAGTGTGTAGTAGTAGTGGAGCAGCAGTAGTAGTGGTAGTAGCAGTAGTAATTTGGTATTTTTTTGTAGTATGTAGTAGTAGTAGCAATAGCAGTAGTAGTAGCAGTAGTAGTAGTAGTAGTAGTAGTATGTAGTAGTAGTAGTAGTGGTAGTAGTGGTAGTAGTAGTAGTAGTAGTAGTAGTAGTAGTAGTAGGATGATGGAACCGTTCTTTGCTTTACGGGGGCGCTATAGTTTATGCCCAGAAGGCTTTGCTCTATACTACATTTAAGTTTGTGTTTTGCTGAGATTAAAGAGTTCTGATCTGCATCTGTGTCCCACTCCACTACGCCGCGCAACATCACAGATGGTGATGGAACCCTGGGTGCTGGAGGATATTGTTGCCAGTTTTTTGACGTGTTTTGGGAGGAGTTCGGAGAACCTGGACAGAACTATGATCAGTTGCTGGAGGATGTGAACGTGGCGGAGCGCCCATTCCACGTGTACTATGAGCAGGTGAGATATCAAGAGGAGATGGACAAGACTCTCACCGCTCATCCAGTAAAGCAAGTTCTGCTCATCTCTAGGTCTCCAGTCCCAACCACTGCCGTGCCCCAGGCCCATGCCCCATGTCCCTGTCCAGGCAAAGCCACAGGTCCAAGTTACCGCGCATCCTGCTAAGCAGAATTTCCTCATCTCCAAGTCTGCAGACTCAATTCTTTGAGTCCCGCCTCAAAGCTAAGTTCCAAGTTTAAGCTCCAGTCACAGCCAAGCCTCATGTTCCAGTCGGAGTCACTGCGGGTAAAAAGGATCCTGAATCTCGCCGGAGAAGAGGCGAAGCTCAGCTGCAGAAGGTCCAACGGAAACACAGCGAGAGCGAGAAGCAGAAAAAGGAGATGGCTGAGGAGATGAGCAGGATGCAGGTGGAGCTGGAGGGTTTGAGCAGCACTCTGTCTGTGAAGAAGAATAGTTACGTCCAAGCTACTAAAGAAGGCTCAGCTGTAGAGTTGCAACTACAGGAGTCAGAGTTTGTCGCAAGAGGAGACACGCCAGAAACAGGCTCTGATCACACATATTCATCAACTTGAGGACGAACAGTATCGACTGAATGAGCTTCTGGAGAAAGAAGAAGAAAGAAGGAGTGTAGAAACAGTTTCACTCCTATCACACACAGATGGAAGCAGAGTTGGAGTATGAGAACAAACAGAAAACTCTGGCTGCAGCAGTAAAAAGAAGGCTGGAGATTGACCTGATTGAACGAGAGAAGTGCAAGAAGTGAATGAACTCCGGGCGACGAAAGATGCAACTCTGAGCAGTGCCAAGGTAAATGAACGGAGAATCAAGAGTCTGGAGAAGGAAAATATGCAGTTACAAGAGGATCTGTCTGCAGCCGATCACAGTCTGCAGCAAGTTCAGCAAGAGAGAGATGAAATGCAGGATGTAGTGACCAGCTGCAACTCCAAGATCTTGACGTGGCATGAGGAGAAACGGAGTTTACAGGAGCGTATTTTTCAGCTGGAGGAGGAACTGGAGGAGAAACAGAGCAACATGGAACTTGTTAATGACCGGTTGATGAGGGCAAATGCACAGGTGAACGCTGAGCACCGAGCTAGCGGGTGAGGCCGCACGGCGTCAGAAGAATGAGACTGCACGACAGCAGCTATAATGACAGAATAAGAAGCTGACTGCCAAAATGCAGGAACTAAAGAGCTCGGTCAAATCAAAGTCTCAGGTCCATGACGTCCAAAGCCAGACCAGTCCTGGGTCCGCTCCCCTGTCACGTCCCAGGCTCACGTCCCAGCTCCTGACGTCCAGGAGCAGCCTCCAGCTTCCAACGTCCACGAGCAGACTCCAGCTCAGGACGTCCCAGTCTCGTCTCAAGTCCCTGAGATTTTTTTTGGGGGCAGGGATACAGCAGAGCTCCAGCCTGAGGCCCACGGGGAGGCCCGCATCCAACGACGCCGCCCTGCCGCGCCCGCCGCCCCGAGGAAGTCGCTCCACCCGCCGGTGAAGTCAAGGTACCTACCCCGAGCCCCAGTCCCGCTGGGGAAGCCGTCCTGTCCCGCTGGGGATGCTGCCCAGCGTTCCAGTGCCGCCGGGCGGTTCGTTCTAGTCTACGCTCGGGGCGGTGTTCCGTGTTCCAGTACCCGGGGCCGCGGTGGCGCGCGTCACTGGGAAGGACTCTGGGTTGAGCGCACACTTCGGGTTAAGGGCTAGCTTAACCACTGTGATCTAGCACAGGTGTTGCCCGTTAGATCTAGGGATGTTGGCTATTTAAGCGCCGGGCTTTCAGAACAACAGTAAACAGTACAGTAAACAGTTTTAGTGTGGAAGTGTCTGATATAATACTTAGTGCAGAAGATAGGCGCCAGGGAGTAACAATATAATTGAAAATGGCATAAATGTAAACATAACATGCTATGACTGAGTATTAAGCAGATTAGCTTATACCAAATATGAACATAGTAGTTATTGTGGTAGCAGCCATATAAAGTGTATAATAGTGACAATAAATTAAATGCTAGATTTTTATAATACAGTAGCAGCAAAAATGCAACAGAGTCAATGCAGGAATGTGCAAGTATTGCAATGGGAGTGTAATGTGTGTGTGTGCCAATCCAGTCTCTGAGTATTGAGGAGTCTGATGGCTTGGGAAAAGAGCTGTTACACAGTCTGGCCATGAGGGCCCGAATGCTTCGGTGCATTTTCCAGAAGGCAGGAGGGTGAAGAGTGTATGAGGTGTGCGGGGTCGTCCACAATGCTGGCGGCTTTGCGGATGCAGTGTGTGGTGTAAATGTCTGTGATGGAGGGGAGAGAGACCCCACTGATCTTCTCAGATGTCTTCACTATCCACTGCAGGGTCTTACGATCCAATGAGGCTTTTTGTATATGGAGCTGGTGTTGAGGGACCAGGTGAGGTTCTCTGACAGGTGATCACCAAGGAATTTGGTGCTCTTGACGACTCCACAGAGGAGTCATCGAAGTTCAGCAGAGTGGTCGCACCGTGCTCTCCTAAAGTCAACAACCATCTCTTTTGTTTTGTCCACATTCAGAGACAGGTTGTTGGCTCTGCACCAGTCTGTTAGCTGCTGCACCTCCTCTCTGTATACTGACCGTTTGTTCTTGCTGATGAGACCCACCACGGTCGTGATATCGGTGAACTTGATGAAGTGGTTGGAGCTGTGCATTGCTGCATAGTTGTGAGTCAGCAGAGTGAACCAAGCAGACGGCCTTGAGGGGACCCCGTGCTAAATGTGGTGGTGCTGGAGATGTAGTTCCCAATCCGGACTGACTGAGGTCTCCCAGTCAAAACTCCAGGATCCAGTTACAGATGGAGGTGTTCAGGCCCAGTTCAGGTTCAGCTTTCGAATCAGGTGCTGAGGAAAGATTGTGTTTAATGCTGAACTGAAGTCTATGAACAGTATTTGAACATAGGTGTCCTTCGTGTCCAGGTGGGTGAGGGCCAGATGTAGGGTGGTGTCGATGGCATCATCTGTTGAACGGTTGGTGCGATATGCAAACTGCAACAAACTTTTATTTTTAATCTGTTTCAAGTGCTTGTACACTTTCATCTTTTATTTGTTTATTTCGCACTGCAGAAAATAGCCCAAGAATAAACAACGTAAGCTTGTACAACATATTTGTTGAACGGACAGTTTGTAGAAACGATTGTTGCATTGTGTTGCGATTAGGACTAGAATTTTTTTTTTCAAGTCTGTGTGTCATAGTTCTGACTTTAAAATAGACAATGTCTTTCCTGCACATAAAATCACACCTCAAAACTGTTTATCTGTTAACTATAGTTGTGGTGAGAAAAGGAAGTAGCTGTGTATAAATAGTGTTCAGGTTAAGCTCTGGCAGATTGCTCAGACAGCTCAAGTAGATTGAAGGAACGTCAGCGGTGATCGTTTGAGCATCTCCTCTTTACGCACGATAGCGTATAGGAAAAGTAAATTTTGTCTTTTTCTTACTGTTAAAGAAGTCTTGAAACCACCAGAGCTGTGAGTATTATGATCACGCCGGAAACGTTATGTCACTTCTATCTCATTCTGTTTACTCAGATATAATCATAGCATTATCTAATCTTCAAACATTGTACGTTGTACTTAAGCCACGATACTGCATTATTCGTGATGTTATGAGAACATTATTCACGATGCTACCGGAATTATTCATGCTAGAAAATGAAGGATCAAATCTCATGTGAGGTTGTTTGTGAAGCTTTCAGTATTTTTCATGTTGATATTTATGCATTGTGTTATTTCATCGGATCAGCAAAGAACAGAAAAAAAGGCAGAAACTTACATTTTCTTTCAGGCTGTATTTATAGTTGAGTTACGGGGGCAACACCAATATTTCACTATTACAATAAATTATATATATATATATATATATATATATATATATATATATATATATATATATATATATACACACACACATATATATATATATATATATATATATATATATATATATATATATATATATATATATATATATATATATATATATATATATATTTATATTATTATTATAAGGAGAGCCTAAATCTGCAATGTGATGTCGGAAAAAACACTCGAAGTGTGATGGTCAGGTGTCCACAAACTTTTGGCCACCATTTATACAGTAGCTTGAGTCCATGACTTCATATGCTGTCGGAATATTCATGCACATGCAATGGGTGATAAAGTCTATTCACTTAAAGAATTTGCTTAAATGTGACACAGAGTAAAGCTATATCCATGCAGCAATGTCAGTGACTCCAGAATTACTACAAGATTGGAACGTAATGATTGGAGCGTATGATCAATAGCCTTCACACTGACTAATTCAGTTGATTTCTCTGTCATTTTTACAAAAGATATAGATTTTTTATTGAACTTTCCTTATTACCACGTCACGTTATTAAAAAACAACCACCACGCCACTTCAGCAGCTCTATCCTAACCTCCATCCTTACCTCCCCGAGCTAGAAATACATAGACGAATACACACGTAGAATTTGTATATAATGCGTATATGCATGCTTTTCCTTTCAGATTAACAATGAACAAAGCGGTGACGTTTTCCACATTCGCCAGAAATGCTGCCACTGCAGTCATCATCATTTCACTTGTTTGCGACACACTGGTGGGTACCTTCCATTTGAAGTTATGCACTGAGTAGACATTTTCTTATCAGTTTTGTGAGAAATGTTTTTAAACATATATATTTTTACTTGTATAATTGCATTTTTTATAGAGCCTGAACTGGACATCAGATTCTGTCTTTCCACTGGACATGGCAACGGAATCTGTTGATGACCAATATATAGGTTGTGAAAACAATATGGAAAAACTAATAATGCATGAGATTCTACCACAAGAGTTAAAACTGAATGAAATGTTTGGAAAAGCTTGGAAAGAGTATGAAAACATTAGTGATAATTATACAAGAAGCATAAAGGTCTACACAGCTCCAAATGTATTTTCCGATTTCAACATTAATGTGAGATTAGGCAGAAATATTTATAAGGATAAGTTCAACTATAAAGCTTTTCATTTCTTCCTAACACGTGGCATACAAATTCGTAAAGTAAATACATGTACAGATGTTTTCCGCAGAACCAGCGTTGATTATGATACAAACGTTCTTGGTCGTGAAATGAGATTTGGCCAGTTTGCATCAAGTTCGTTAATTAAAGGCCGGAAAAACTTTGGCAGAGTCTCCTGTTTTAAGATTAAGACATGCTATGGTGTAGACATATCCAACATTTCTGTTTTTCCAAAGGAGAAAGAGGTTCTAATCCCACCTTATGAATCATTCAATATCACAAATATTGAAAAAGACGGTAATGAGATGAACTGTAAGGTCCTTTACACTTTAGAGAGCAGTGGAAAGTTTAGTAACATGAACTGCGAGCTGCTTAAAAAAAGAAGAAGATATAAATTCTGATAAGTAAACGTATTGATGTTACAGTATAATAGCAGCACTGCTAACACTGCTGGATAATTTAGTACATGATGTAATGTTTTCAGCACATGTACTGTATTACTATCAGTGAGATAATTTTTTTCTTTGTTATTCCATTATAAAATTGCTAAAAAATCATTACATCATTGTATCTTAACAATTTTTGAGATTTTGACTGAATGGTATCTAGCAGACGCTTTGTAGCACAGCACCAAAATATCTCCAAAAAAGTGATGACCTAATGCTCCCAGGTCCTGCACAGTGATAAATTCTTCCAGCGGAAATTTAACACTTTTTTGCAATGTTTTTAGGAGAACTTTGCCATTTACACAGCTAGTACGTATTACGTATATACTCATGTAATATACCGCTGGAAAGATAAGAATCTTGTGATTCGATTGATTTAAAGAGCACAAGAGCACGTAAAAGTGCTCTAAAAGTAGAAGTTTCAATTATGAATATACATATGAAAACACATAAACATACACATAAATAAACATTTTGTAGATTGCTGGATATGCGATATGATAATTATTAGAAAAATCAAGAGTAGCAGCCTTTTTATCCTAATTATGTGTACATGGTTACCAAGGGCCCTTTGGAGTCTCCAAAAGATTTTGGTTAAAAAAACCAAAAAAACACCTGGACATTCCAAATATAAATTTTCTTTGTTATTGTTATTATTTGAACTTGGTCTAGGAAAGGCTTCATGCTGTGGCCCAGTTGTGTTCTCCAGCTATTACAGTAGCTCCCAGCTACTATCTGGAAAACACGGGCATGCGATACTGATTTTCACCCTTGTCCCTTGAATTTCTCCAGATTCTCAGAATCTTTTGATGACATTATATGCTGTAGATGAGGAGATATTCTTAGTCTTCGCCAATTTTACATTGAGGAACATTATTCTGAAACTGTTCCACAAATTGTAGACGTAGTTTTGCGCAGATTGGTGAACCTCTGTCCATCTTTACTTCTGAAAGACTCTGCGTCTCTAAGATCCTCTTTTTATACCCGGTCATGTTACTGACCTGTTCCCAATTAACCTCCAGCTGTTTCTTTTTTGACTAACACTTACTTGTCCTTTTTGTTGCCCCGTCCCAACGTTTTTTGAGATGTGTTACGGCCATCAAATACATAATAACCTTATAATAATAATAATAATAATATTAATAATAATAATAATAATAATAATTATTATTATTATTATTATTATTATTTAACATTTTTTCTGAGATTTGCAAATCATTGTGTTCTGTTTTTATTTACATTTATATATTTACATTTACATATGTATACACACACACACACACACACACACACACACACACACACACACACACACACACACACACACACACACACACACACACACACACACACACAACACTAATTTGTATTTATCTGCACACAAGACTGTGCCTCTAAGTCAATTTCAACATAGTCATCCTCATTTGGATGTCATGGTCCTCATTTGTTTTCCTCCTGAACTCACAGTTATTATTTAATTACAGTAGTTTAGTTCCAAATTTCCAAATTTGGTTTAATCCTATGACATAATTGGCCATTTTGCATGTAGCATGTCCCAAACTGAGCTTGTCTGGGTGTGCACGCTGACATTAAAGCAAACTCGCTGTCTCTAATGTGTAATAGTTCATACTGTGAGGAGAACACGTGGCAGCATCACACAGTTTAATGTCAAATCGCTAATACACTTATGCTAGGATGCTACACAATCATAGGATGGGGACCGGAGTCAAACAAAAGGTGCAAAAAGATACCGTGTGTGAGATATTTGCTCATCGATTTATTGACCTATCTATCTATCTATCTATCTATCTATCTATCTATCTATCTATCTATCTATCTATCTATCTATCTATCTATCTATCTATCTATCTATCTATCTATCTATCTATCTATCTATCTAATAGAAGGATGGATGGATTTTATGATTAATAAACCAAAGTTTATGTTTCATAACTTGTATGTGTGTGATAATTGACAATAATAATAATGGACAAATAATAATGGACAAATGCGATTTGTTTGTTTTTCCTCAATTATTTTTACTTTTTAATAAAGAAATGATACAATTTTTCAATTCTGGAGTCCTGTTTTCATACAAATTACACTAGTCAACAATTCCATAACAATTACATACAGATTAAGTTATTTTATGATAAACATTTCTTTCCTTCCTCCTCCTGAAAGAAAGTATTTTGTATGTGGGTGATTAATGAAAACCTGCTGATAGGTTCTGAATGAAAAGAGAGAAATGGTCAAAATAATTCCTGTAGTCTGTAAAATGTTAGAACCGTCAAATACTTCTAGAAATTGTGGTCAAATTTTAATTATTGAAAAGACTCTGTATTTGAGTGCAAATTGTTCAAAGAAATTCACAGAGAGGCAGTTTCACAGATTTTATATGGGCTACAGTTAGGTAGCTTTGGATACATTTAATACATTTAAATCCATTAAAGTAGTCATAGTAGAAGTAGTACTAGTGGTAATAGTACTAGTAGTAGTGGTAGTAATAGTACTAGTAGCAGTGGTGGTAGTAATAGTGGTGGTAGTAGTGTAGTAGTAGTAGTAGTAGTAGTAGTAGTAGTAGTAGTGGTAGTAGTGGTGGTAGTAGTAGTAGTGGTAGTAGTAGTGGTGGTAGTAGTAGGAGTAGTAGTGTTGTAGTAGTGGTAGTAGTAGTAGTAGTAGTAGTAGTGGTAGTAGTAGTAGTAGTAGTAGTAGTAGTAGTAGTAGTAGTAGTGGTAGTAGTAGTAGTAGTAGTAGTAGTGGTAGTAGTAGTAGTAGTAGTAGTAGTAGTAGTAGTGGTGAGTAGTAGTAGTAGTAGTAGTAGTAGTGGTAGTAGTAGTAGTAGTAGTGGTGGTAGTAGTAGAGTGGTAGTGGTAGTAGTAGTGGTAGTAGTAGTAGTAGTAGTAGTAGTAGTAGTGGTGGTAGTAGTAGTAGTAGTAGTGGTAGTAGTAGTAGTAGTGGTAGTAGTAGTGGTGGTAGTAGTAGTAGTGGCAGTAGCGGTAGTAGTAGTAGTAGTAGTAGTAGTAGTTGTGCTAGTAGTAGTGATAGTGCACAGTAGTAGTGGTAGTAGTAGTAGTATGGTGCGTAAAAAGTAGTAGCAGTGAGTGTAGTATGTCAGTAAGAGTAGTAGTGAGTAGTAGTGGTGGTAAAGTGAAATAAATAAATAGATAGTAGTAGTAGTGGTGATAGTAATGTATAGTAGTAGTAGTTAGTAGTGTAGTAGTAGTGGTACAGTAGCAGTGATAGTAGTATAGTAGTAGTGCTGATATAGTAGTAGTGTGCAGTGATAGTAGTAGTAGTCAGATGAAGTTTGTAATCCATATACTCCATGATGTTGATTAATAACGGTACAAAAGCAGACATATTTGTATGTAAGTACAATAGAACCAACTATTATGCAACAAATGAACTGAGTTAAAAATTCCCCCGTCCTGTTATTATATCAATCAGTACAGGACTATTTTTTAAATGGTAATCTCCAAAACAGAATATTTAAAATAACAAATAACAAAAAAGAAAATAGCCAAAAAACCCACAAAAAAACCCAGCAACAGTTCCTTTAGAGTGTGTGTGTGTGTGTGTGTGTGTGTGTGTGTGTGTGTGTGTGTGTGTGTGAGAGAGAGAGAGAGAGTGTTAAAGATCCTTGTAAATGTTTATTTGTGTAAATGAATTTGACTTAATAATTTTTAAACACGTTGAAAGTGAAAGATTGTATAAGGGGAAAAATATCTATAAATTAGAATGGAGCCATTTAATATTTTAAGTAAACAGAATTAGACTTCATGAATTAATGTGTTAGAGTGCCCCCTGCTGATCCCATTATTGGTTTGGAAAAAGAAATAAATTAAAATTGAATAATTTAAAAAATAAAAGATATAAATAGAGATATAAACTCCCTGAGATAATGAAACATATGTTGGATAAGAAAATATATCATTGCTGTACATCTTCATTTATTTTGTAGTTGATAAATTTTCTTACTTTTGAAAACGTTAAAAAGAGGCTAGAATACGATAAAACAGCAACAACAACAGTTTAAAGGCATGGCCTCAGAACAAGTGTATTATGTAGCTGAGAAAAGCCATTTGGAAAACTGTGGTGATTGACAGACTGCGTCTTTGTGCTTACATTAGCCTCCTGTCAGTCATTTTATAAGACCGGCCCCACACTTTCCTTCATTGTATTGTTTTACTGTCAGCAACTCAACACTTGACTGTTGAGATGTGGGCTACAGTATATTGAGTATTTTGAGTCCCCTATCATGCATCGTTTGTATCATGCTAGCTAGGTATTTATCTAAGTGTGAGATAGTAATCTTCAAGAGCAATGTCAGTGAGGCAAGTGAAAAAAAGACTAAGCTTCATGCATGTTATGCTGCAGAGTAAATGGTCTGGACTTAAATAACGCCTTTTAACCTTTAGCGGTTCTACAAAGCGCCTTACGCAGTTACTCATTCACGCATTCACACACCTGTGAACAGGTGAATGCAGACACTATCCTGCTATTGGGAGCAACTTGGGGTTCAGTGTGTTGCCCAAGGATGCTTCGGCATGTGGACACGTGGTCAAACCTTACGGTTAGTGAACAACCCGCTCTACCACCTGAGACAGAACTGCCCCAAATGTGTTTATCATTTTAAACCTTAGACGTTATTCCAGCTGTAAGGCGAGCGGCTCATGTTGAAAACCACATGAATGGAAGAAAATGTCCTTTACACCCAACACACACCCAAAAACCTACCTACTCAACAACCCACCCACCAAACACACACCCAAACACCCACCCATTCACCCAACACACACCCAAACACCCACCCACCCAACATACACCGAACACCTACCTACTCACCCACCCACCAAACACACACCCAAACACCCACCCATTCACCCAACACACAGCCACACACCTACCTACTCACCCACCCACCTGCCCAACACACACCCAAACACCCACTCGCCCAACACACACTCACCCACCCAACACACACCCAAACACCCACCCACACACCCAAACACCCACCCAAACACACACCCAATCACCTACCCACTCACCCACCAAACACACACCTACCTACTCACACACCCACCCACACACCCAAACACCCACCCACACACTCAAACACCCACCCACCAACCCAACACACACCCAAACACCTACCCACACACCCACCAAACACACACCTACCTACTCACCCACCCACCAAACACACACCCAAACACCCACCCATTCACCCAACACACAGCCACACACCTACCTACTCACCCAACCACCTGCCCAACAAACACCCAAACACCCATCCACTCAACCACCCACCCGCCCAACACACCCCCAAACACCCACCCGCCCAACACACACTCACACACCCAACACACACCCAAACACCTACCCACACACCCACCAAACACACACCTACCTACTCACTTACCCACCTGCCCAACACACACCCAAACACCCATTAACTCACCCACCCACCCGCCCAACACACACCCAAACAGTACAGTACAGACAAACATAGACATAAAGTACATAGCTTTGTTAAACTGTGTTCAAGATAATACCATTAACCAGGGTTGCCAGCCCAACTACATCTCAAAAAACACATTATACAGTATACCCTATATGTGTCAGGAGCACAATACATAAAATCATGCAGATACAGCTCGAGAGCTTTAGTTAATATTCTGGGGAATGGGGAATGGGGAAAAAAAACTTTGACTGTGGCATGGTTGCTGATTTGAGTATTTCAGAAACTGCTGATTTCCTTTCACACCCGACAGTCATTTGTGTGTGTGAATGTTTACACAGAATGGTCTGACAGTTTAGACAGAATGGTGTGAAACAAAAGTAAATAGATAAGTATCTCATAACATGTTTTTTTCTGAGACCTTAGTCCTGGTATTCATGTAGATGTTACTTTGACACGTATCACCTACCTAACCATTCACTCAGATAAAGTACATCCATTTCATCGTGTCGACATTCCCTAATGTTTCAGCAGGATAATGCGTCCTGACACACTGCAAAAATTGTTCAGGAATGGTTTGAGTGACATGACAAAGATTTCACGACATTGACTCGGCCTCCAAGTTCTCCAGATCTCAATCTGATCAAGAATCTGTGGGATGTGCTGGACAAACAAATCTGATCCATGGCGGCCCCACCTCGCAATTTACAAGACTTAAAGGATCTACTGGTAACATTTTGGTGCCAGATACCACAGCACACCTTCAGAGGTCTTGTAGAGTCCATACCTCGACGGGGCATAAGCTGGACATCCACAATATTAGCCATGTTGTTTTAATGTTATGGCTGATCGGAGTTAAAACACAGGTTCTCTAAACACCTGGCAGGAATCTGACCTTGCAGGAACTGGGCTGGAAGATTTCAGGTACAGACACCTGTTAAGGATAATATTTTATAGCAAATACTAGTATGTCAAATGGTTACCACATGACTTTGTGGTAAACTCTCGGCAAGTGTGTGCTCGAACACAAGAAGGTATCTATAGTAGATGTTAAACACTGCCCATGGTGGCCCAAAGTGCCTTACGCAGTTATTCATTCACGGATTCACTCACCTGTGAGCAACTTGGGGTTCAGTGTTTTTCCCAAGGACGCTTTGGCATGTGGACACATGTGGGCAAACCCTACGATTAGTGATCAACCCGCTCTACCACCTGAGACAGAACTACCCCAAAAGTTTTTATCATTTAAACCTCAGACGTTTATTCCAGCGTTAAGCAGAGCAGCTCATGTTGAAAACCGCATGAATGGAAGAAAATGTCCTCTACACCCAACACACCCCAAACACCCACCCGCCCAACACACACTCACCCACCCAACACACACCCAAACACCTACCTACTCAATCAAAAACACACACCCAACACACAACCAACACACACTCAGCCACCCGACACACACCCAAATACCCACCGACTCACCCACCCAAACACCCACCCACACAACCAAACACCCACCCACACACCTAACACACACCCAAACACCCACCCACTCACCCAAACACCCAATCAACCACCCACCAACACAGCTAACACATACACACACACCCAACATATTCCATAGATTGTGACAGCAACACAATACATAAAATCATGCAGATACAGCTCGAGAGCTTTAGTTAATATTCTGGGGAATGGGGAATGGGGAAAAATGTGATCGCAGCAACTTTGACTGTGGCATGGTTGCTGATTTGAGTATTTCAGAAACTGCTGATTTCCTTTCACCCGACAGTCGTTTGTGTGTGTGAGTGTTTACACAGAATGGTGTGACAGTATAGACAGAATGGTGGGAAACAAAGTAAATAGATAAGCATCTCAGAACATGTTTTTCTCTGAGACATTAGTCCTGGTATTAATGTAGATGTTACTTTGACACGTATCACCTACCTAATCATTATAGCAGATCAAGTACATCCTTTTCATGGCGTCGGCATTCCCTAATGTTTCAGCAGGATAATACGTCCTGACACACTGCAAAAATTGTTCAGGAATGGTTTTAGTGACATGACAAAGATTTCACAACATTGACTCGGCCTCCAAGTTCTCCAGATCTCAATCTGATCGAGAATCTGTGGGATGTGCTGGACAAACATGTCCGATCCATGGCGGCCCCACCTCGCAATTTACAAGAATTTACACTGCCCATGGTGGTTATACAGTGTTCACAGTACCAATGTTACATACATAAATAGCGTTATTAATTCCTTAGTTTTGCATGCACATTAATTAATGTCCTGCTTCTTTTGACTCTTTTGGAACTCACAATCAATCTGTCTCTGATGTACATTTATTACAGTAATGTAGTTTATTTATCTATTTTCTTGAAAAAAAAACAACATATAACATTATACATATAACATATTTCTTTCGTTGGCCATATTGTGTTCATGATTGTTTATGAATTACTGTAGAAGCAGAACCTGTTATTACAACCAATATTAATAATACTATTACTTGCAAAAATGTAAATGCATAGATTACACCATGACTTCCACAATATTTAGTTTTTAATAACTGCCTTTAATCCAGTTTAAATAATTCAGGCTTGTAAATCATCACATCTGGGTTGAGTCATATGGACCATTACATACACTTTAAAAAAAATTAAAATTATCCTGTTCTTTCTTTTGTATTAACTTTTATTTTTAATCTGTTTCAAGTGCTTTAGAACTTTCATGTTCTATTTGTTTCTTTCTCACTACAGAAACCAGCCCAAGAATAAACAACGTAAGCTTGTACAACATATTTGTTGTACGGACAGTTTGTAGAAAAGATTGTTGGATTGTGTTGTGATTAGGACTAGAATGTTAGTTGTTCAAGTCTGTATGTCATAGTTCGAACTTTAAAGAAGACAATGTCTTTCCTGCTCATAAAATCACACCTCAAAACTGTTAAACTGTTAACTATAGTTGTGGTGAAGAAAAGGAAGTAGCTGTGTATAAATACTGCTGAGATTAAGCTCTGACACATTTTTTCTCACAAGTGCAACTTAAGCCATATAGAAAAGTATAATAAGGTAATAATAATTACCTGTGCTCAAGCAGATTGAAGGAACGTCAGCGGTGATCGTTTGAGCATCTCCTCGTTACGCACGATAGCGTATAGGAAAAGTAAACTTTTGTCTTTTTCTTACTGTTAAAGAAGCCTTGAAACCACCAGAGCTGTGAGTATTCTGATGACACCAGAAACGTTATGTCACTTCTATCTCATTCTGTTTACTCAGATATAATCATAACATTATCTAATCTTCAAGCATTGTACGTTGTACTTTAGCCACGATACTGCATTATTCGTGATGTTATGAGAATATTATTCACGATGCTACCGGAATTATTCATGCTAGAAAATGAATGATCAAATCTCATGTGAGGTTGTTTGTGAAGCTTTCAGTATTTTTCATGTTGATATTTATGCATTGTGTTATTCCACCGGATCAGCAAAGAACAGAAAAAAAGGCAGAAACTTACATTTCTCTTCAGGCTGTATTCATAGTTGAGGTACGGTGCATTGTGAGGAGTTAACACCAATATTTCACTATTAGAATAAATTATATATATATAATCCGTATATGCATGCTTTTCCTTTCAGATTAACAATGAACAAAGCGGTGACGTTTTCCACATTCGCCAGAAATTCTGCCACTGCAGTCATCATCATGTCACTTGTTTGCGACACACTGGTGGGTACCTTCCATTTGAAGTTATGCACTGAGTAGACATTTTCTTATCAGTAGTTTTGTGAGAAATGTTTTTAAACATATATATTTTTACTTGTATAATTGACATTTTTTATAGAGCCTGAACTGGACATCAGATCCTGTCTTTCCACTGGACATGGCCGAGGATTCTATTGATGACCAATATATAGGTTGTGAAAACAATATGGAAAAACTAATAAAAGACGAGATTCTACCAAACGAGCTAAACTTGAATAAACCGTTTAGAGAAGTTTGGAATCAGTACAAAAAAATTACTGATTATTATACAAGAAGCATAAAGGTCTACACAGCTCCAAACGTTTATTTCGAGTTCAACAGTAAAGTGAGATCAGGCAGAAATAGTTACAAGAATAACTTCAACTATAAAGCTTTTCATTTCTTCCTAACACGTAGCATACAAATTCTTAAAGTAAATAAATGTACAGATGTTTTCCGCAGAACCAGCGTTCATTATGTTACAAACGTTCTTGGTCGTGAAATGAGATTTGGCCAGTTTGCATCGAGTTCGTTAACAAAAAACCAGACAGGATTTGGCAATGTCTCCTGTTTTAAGATTAAGACATGCTATGGTGTAGACATATCCAAAATTTCTGTGTTTAAAAGTGAGAAAGAGGTTCTAATCCCACCTTATGAAAAATTCAAAATCACAAATATTGTAAAAGACGGTAATGAGATGAACTGTGAGGTCCTTTACACTTTAGAGAGCAGTGGAAAGTTTAGTAACATGAACTGCGAGCTGCTTAAAAAAAGAAGAAGATTTAAATTCTGATAAGTAAATGTATTGATGTTACAGTATAATAGCATCACTGCTAACACTGCTGGATAATTTAGTACATGATGTAATGTTTTCAGCACATGTACTGTATTACTATCAGTGAGATCATTTTTTGTTTGTTATTTCATTATAAAATTGCAAAAAAATAATTACATTGTAATTTTAACAATTTTTGAGATTTTGACTGAATGGTATCTAGCAAACGCTTTGTAACACAGCACCAAAAACATCTTCATGTCCAAAAATGTGATGGTGTAATGCTCCCAGGTCCTGCACAGTGCTAAATTCTTTTCTTTTTCACACTTTTTTACAATGTTATTAGGACAACATTTTTTCTGAGATTTTATGAGATTGGCAAATTATTGCGTTCTGTTTTTATTTACATTTACATATGTACACACACACACACACACACACACACACACACACACACACACACACAAAAAAAAAAAAACATTTTTAATTTGTATTTATCTGCACACAAGACTGTGCCTCTAAGTCAATTTCAACATAGTCATCCTCATTTGGATGTTATGGTCCTCATTTGTTTTCCTCTTGAACTCACAGTTATTATTTAATTACAGTAGTTTAGTTCCAAATTTACAAATTTGGTTTAATCCTATGACATAATTGGCCATTTTGCATGTAGCATGTCCCAAACTGAGCTTGTCAGGGTGTGCACGCTGACATTTAAACAAACTCTCTGTCTCTAATGTGTAATAGTTCATACTGTGAGGAGAACACGTGGCAGCATCACACAGTTTAATGTCAAATCGCTAATACACTTACGCTAGGATGCTACACAATCATAGGATGGGGACCGGAGTCAAACAAAAGGTGCAAAAAGATACCGTGTGTGTGAGAATTCCTGTTTAAGATCATATATAATGTAAAGGGTTTGGATATTTGCTCATTGATTTATTGACCTACCTATCTATCTATCTATCTATCTATCTATCTATCTATCTATCTATCTATCTATCTATCTATCTATCTATCTATCTATCTATCTATCTATCTATCTATCTGTCTGTCTATCTATCTATCTATCTATCTATCTAATAGAAGAATGGATGGATTTTATGATTAATAAACCAAAGTTTATGTTTCATAACTTGTATGTGTGCGATAATTCCTGTTTAACATTATAATGTAAAGGTTCTAGATGCTTGTTGATTGATTAATAGATGGATGGATGGATGGATGGATGGACAAATGTGATTTGTTTGTTTTTCTCAATTATTTTTTACTTTTTAATAAAGAAATGATCACATTTTTCAATTCTGGAGTCCTGTTTTCATACAAATTACACTAGTCAACAATTCCATGACAATTACATACAGATTAAGTTATTTTATGATAAACATTTCTTTCCTTCCTCCTCCTGAAAGAAAGTATTTTGTATGTGGGTGATTAATGAAAACCTGCTGATAGGTTCTGAATGAAAAGAGAGAAATGGTCAAAATAATTCCTGTGGTCTGTAAAATGTTAGAACCGTCAAATACTTCTAGAAATTGTGGTCAATTTCTATATTTGTATTCTGTATTTGAGTGCAAATTGTTCAAAGAAATTCACAGAGAGGCAGTTTCACAGATTTTATACGGGTTACAGTTAAGTAGCTTTGGATACATTTAATACATTTAAATCCATTAAAGAAGAAGTAGTAGAAGTAGTAGTAGTAGTAGTGGTAGTAGTAGTAGTAGAAGTGGTAGTAGTGTTAGTAGTAGTAGTAGTAGAAGTAGTAGAAGAAGTGGTAGTAGTGGTAGTAGTAGTAGAGGTGGTAGTAGTAGAAGTACTAGTGGTAGTAGTAGTAGTAGTAGTAATGGTAGCCGTAGTGGTATTAGTAGTAGTGGTAATTGTGGTAACTTGTATAATAAACAGGACCACAAAAGAGGTTGTACCGAGTGGTAGCTTTTATATGAAAAATAACATGAATGCTGTAGCATAAGAACGCTAGGAACACAACACGTGCTTCTCGTAGGCGACTTCCCTAGCACACCTTTTCTCTCCACGAAGGTAGTGCAAAACTACTCTCTAAAAACATAGACTCCCCCTAGTGGTAAGAAATGTAATTACTATTTGGTAAGTATACAACAGTAATAGTAGTAGTAGTAGTAGAAGTGGTAGTAGTGGTGGTAGTAGTAGGAGTGGCAGTGGTTGTAGTAGTGGTGGTAGTGGTGGTAGTAGTAGTAGTAGTAGTGGTAGTAGTAGTAGTGGTAGTGGTGGTGGTAGTAGTAGTAGTAGTAGTAGTAGTTGGTAGTAGTAGTGCAGTGGTTGTAGTAGTGGTAGTAGTAGTAGTAGTGGTGGTGGTAGTAGTGATAGTAGTAGGTGTGGTAGTGGTTGTAGTAGTGGTTGTAGTAGTAGTAGGAGCTGCAGTAGTAGTAGTAGTAGTAGTAGTAGTAGTGGTGGTAGTGGTGGTAGTAGTAGTAGTAGTAGTGGTAGTAGTGGTAGTAGTAGTAGTAGTAGTAGTAGTAGTGATAGTAGTAGGAGTGGCAGTGTTTGTAGTAGTGGTAGTAGTAGTAGTAGTAGGAGCTGCAGTAGTAGTAGTAGTAGTAGTAGTAGTGGTAGTAGTAGTATTAGTAGCTGCAGTAGTAGTGGTAGTAGTGGTAGTAGTGGTGGTAGTGGTAGTAGTAGTAGCTGCAGTAGTAGCAGCAGTAGTAGTAGTAGTAGCTGCAGTAGTAGTGATAGTAGTAGTAGTAGTAGTGGTGGTAGTAGTAGTAGTAGTTGCAGTAGTAGTAGTAGTAGTAGTAGTAGTAGTAGTAGTGATAGTAGTAGGAGTGGCAGTGGTTGTAGTAGTGGTAGTAGTAGTAGTAGGAGCTGCAGTAGTAGTAGTAGTAGTAGTAGTAGTGGTAGTAGTGGTAGTAGTAGTAGCTGCAGTAGTAGCAGTAGTAGTAGTAGTAGTAGTAGCTGCAGTAGTAGTAGTAGAGGTGGTGGTAGTAGTAGTAGTAGTAGTAGCTGCAGTAGTAGTAGTAGTGGTGGTGGTAGTAGTAGCTGCAGTAGTAGTGGTGGTGGTAGTAGTAGTAGTGGTAATAGTAGTAGTAGTAGTAGTAGTAGCTGCAGTAGTAGTGGTAGTGGTGGTAGTGGTGGTGGTAGTAGTAGTAGTAGTGGTAGTAGTAGTAGTAGCTGCAGTAGTAGTGATAGTAGTGGTAGTAGTGGTGGTGGTAGTAGTAGTAGTAGTAGTTGTGGTAGTAGCTGCAGTAGTAGTAGTGGTAGTAGTGGTGCTGGTAGTAGTGGTAGTAGTAGTAGTAGTAGTAGTAGTGGTGGTGGTAGTAGTAGTAGTAGCAGTGATAGTAGTAGGAGTGGCAGTGATAGTAGTAATAGTAGTAGTAGTAGTAGTAGTAGTAGTAGTGGTGGTGGTAGTAGTAGTAGTAGCAGTGATAGTAGTAGGAGTGGCAGTGATAGTAGTAGTAGTAGTAGTAGTAGTAGTAGCTGCAGTAGTAGTAGTAGTAGTAGTGGTAGTAGCGGTAGGAGTGGCAGTGATAGTAGTAGTAGTAGCAGTGATAGTAGTAGGAGTGGCGGTGGTAGTAGTAGTAGTCAGATGAAGTTTGTAATCCATACACTCATGATGTTGATTAACAACGTGTACAAAAAGCAGACATATTTGTATGTAAGTACAATAGAACCAACTATTATGCAACAAATGAATTGAGTTAAAAATTCCCCGTCCTGTTATTATATCAATCAGTACAGGACTATTCTTTAAATGGTAATCTCCAAAACAGAATATTTCAAATAACAAATAACAAAAAAGAAAATAGCCCAAAAACCCACAAAAAACCCCAGCAACAGTTCCTTTAGTGTGTGTGTGTGTGTGTGTGTGTGAGAGAGAGAGAGAGAGAGAGAGAGAGAAAGAGAGAGAGAGAGAGAGAGTGTGTGTTAAAGATCCTTGAAAATGTTTATTTGTGTAAATGAATTTGACTTTATCATTTTTAAACACGTTGAAAGTGAAAGATTGTATAAGGGGAAAAATATCTATAAAGTAGAATGGAGTCATTTAATATTTTAAGTAAATACGATAGAATTAGACTTCATAAATTAATGTTAGAGTGCCCCCTGCTGATCCCATTAGTGGTTTGGAAAAAGAAATATATTAAAATTGAATAAAAAAATTATAATAAATCAATATATATATATATATAAATTATTCGGCTCCTTTACTTTCAGTGCAGCAAACTCACTCCAGAAGTTCAGCGAGGATCTCTGAATGATCCAATGTTGTCCTAAATGACTGATGGTGATAAATAGAATCCACCTGTGTGTAATCAAGTCTCTGTATAAATGCACCTGCTCTGTGATAGTCTCAGGGTTCTGTTGAAAGCGCAGAGAGCATCATGAAGACCAAGGAACACACCAGGCAGGTCCGTAATACTGTTGTGGAGAAGTTTAAAGCCGGATTTGGATACAAAAAGATTTCCCAAGCTTTAAACATCCCAAGGAGCACTGTGCAAGCGGTCATTTTGAAATGGAAGGAGTATCAGACCACTGCAAATCTACCAAGACCTGGCCGTCCCTCTAAACTTTCAGCTCAGACAAGGAGAAGACTGATCAGAGATGCAGCCAAGAGGCCCATGATCACTCTAGGATGTACTGCAGAGAACTACAACTGAGGTGGGAGAGTCTGTCCATAGGACAACAATCAGTCGTACACTGCATAAATCTGGCCTTTATGGAAGAGTGGCAAGAAGAAAGCCATTTCTCAAAGATATCCACAAAAAGGCTTGTGGCAAACTTTAGTCTCATCTAGAACAAGAACAAAATCTAGCATATAATTCAACTGACTAAATGTACACATCACTGTATATCATTTTATTAGACAGATAAATGTAGACTTTGCTGTAAATGAGTATATGCATATACAGTCAACGAAAAGGTTTTAACCCATCCATCCATCCATCCATCTTCTACCACTTACTCCTTCATCAGGGTCGCGGGGAACCTGGAGCCTATCCCAGGGAGCATCGGGCACGAGGCGGGGTACACCCTGGACACGGTGCCAGTCCATCGCATGGCACAATCACATACACACTCACACACCCATTCATACACTACGGACACTTTAGACACGCCAATCAGCCTACCATGTATGTCTTTGGACTGGGGGAAGAAACCGGAGTACCAAGATTAAACCCCCGCAGCACGGGGAGAACATGCAGGTTTTAACCCCTACCTGCAAAAACACCTCTACAATTTAGTATGTTTAGCTTTAATTATTTAATGTTCAGTTTAAGTTTGTCCAATGGGGGAAAAAAAACTAACTAATTCACAAAGTCAGTACCATTCTAATTCTCGAATTAGACTTAATAAATAATGATAAAGTACAGTGTCCCCTGCTGGCCACATTGCACATTTATTTGTTTATCTATTCATGTATTTAATAAACCACCGTAGCATTTGACAGAACTGACTAAAACATTTCAGACTGATGCAAGTTAAACATATACATTACTACACATATGTGTATTAGCACATTTTAAAACAGAGAAGTTTGTCTCCAGTCAGATGAAGTTTGTAATCCATACACTCGTGATGTTGATTAACAACGCGTACAAAAAGCAGACATATTTGTATTACAAGTAAAATAGAACCAACTATTATGCAGCAAATGAATTGAGTTACATTTTCCCCATCCTGTTATTATATCGGCGAGTACAGGACTATATTTTAAATGGTAAAAGATTTAAAGATGCTTGAATATGTTACTTTGTGTAAATGAATTCGAACCTGTAGCCCACAAATGCCTTTCTGTTAAAATTAATTTTTTCCTCAGATGTGTCATGTTTGTAATTGTTTTACTCAGTTATTTGTTGCCAGTTGTAAGTTCTCTTCTTACATATTGTTTACATCTTTGCTACAGTTTGCATTGAGGTGTAAACTATTTGCCTACATATGTTTCATTTACTTGCCGTTTTAATTGTCGTCACTTTTCTGTTATACATCTAATACAAACAGCTGTGTACTGGTGTGTCAATATATCGGGGGTTGAGGGGATCTTGATATCTCAGAACAGTAAACATTACACAGATGACACAGAGATGGGGATTTATGTAATGTTTCTCTGCTTTAACTTTCTGGTGTATTTAGAAATCCGGGATATTGATTTTTTTGCTCATAAAAATGTAACTTTTTCACAACAAATTACTTTTCAGGTGTTTTCAAAACACACTTAATCCCTATCTTGATTCTTCTTTCTTTTAGTAAATCTGAGATATTTTACAGGTGACCCTTTTATTTTTCTGTTCGTTAGCTCAAAGATCATGAGTTAAATTAAGAGGAAAAAAAAACACAAAAGAAACAAAACAAAACAAAAAAACAACAACAAAAAACACACAAAAAACAAAGAGCCATTGCAATTGTGTGGATGTGACATTTAAACATATTCAATTCAGTTTTATTTGTATAACGCTTTTAACAATGGACATTGTCCCAAAGCAGCTTTACAGAAAGATATAAATTAAGGATATACATTTTTAAAAGTATGATTTGAGCAAGCGAATGTGATGAGCAAGCGAATGTGGCAAGAAAAAACTCCCTGAGATGATGAAACATATGTTGGATAAGAAAATATATCATTGCTGTACATCTTCATTTATTTTGTAGTTGATAAATTTTCTTACTTTTGAAAACGTTAAAAAGAGGCTAGAATACGATAAAACAGCAACAACAACAGTTTAAAGGCATGGCCTCAGAACAAGTGTATTATGTAGCTGAGAAAAGCCATTTGGAAAACTGTGGTGATTGACAGACTGCGTCTTTGTGCTTACATTAGCCTCCTGTCAGTCATTTTATAAGACCGGCGGCACACTTTCCTTCATTGTATTGTTTTACTGTCAGCAACTCAACACTTGACTGTTGAGATGTGGGCTACAGTATATTGAGTATTTTGGATCCTCTATCATGCAGTGTTTGTATCATGCTAGCTAGATATTTATCTAAGTGTGAGATAGTAATCTTCAAGAGCAATGTCAGTGAGGCAAGTGAAAAAAAGACTAAGCTTCATGCATGTTATGCTGCAGAGTAAATGGTCTGGACTAAAATAACGCCTTTTAACCTTAGCGGTTCTACAAAGCGCCTTACGCAGTTACTCATTCACGCATTCACACACCTGTGAACAGGTGAATGCAGACACTATCCTGCTATTGGGAGCAACTTGGGGTTCAGTGTGTTGCCCAAGGATGCTTCGGCATGTGGACACGTGGGCAAACCTTACGATTAGTGAACAACCCGCTCTACCACTTATGGTAAATGGTAAATGTGCACTTATATAGCGCTTTTATCCAAAGCGCTTTACACTGTGTCTCATTCACCCATTCACACACACACACCAATGGTAGCAGAGCTGCCATGCAAGGCGCTAGCTTGCCATCGGGAGCAACTTGGGGTTCAGTGTCTTGCCCAAGGACACTTCAGCATGTGGAGTCACCCGGGCCGGGAATCGAACCGCCAACCCTACGATTAGTGGACAACCCACTCTACCAACTGATCCACAGCCGCCACCTGAGACAGAACTGCCCCAAAAGTGTTTATCATTTTAGACCTTAGACGTTTATTCCAGCTGTAAGGCGAGCGGCTCATGTTGAAAACCACATGAATGGAAGAAAATGTCCTTTACACCCAACACACACCCAAACACCTACCTACTCAACAACCCACCCACCCAACACACACCCAAACACCCACCCACACACCCAAACACCTACCCATCCAACACACACCCACACACCCACCCACACACCCAAACACCTACCCATCAACACACACCCACACACCCTCCCACACACCCAAACACCTACCCATCCAACACACACCCAAACACCTACCTACTCAACAACCCACCCACCCAACACACACCCAAACACCCACCCACACACCCAAACACCTACCCACCCAACACACACCCAAACACCTACCTACTCAACAACCCACCCACCCAACACACACCCAAACACCCACCCACACACCCAAACACCCAAACACCCAGACACCCACCCACTCCTCACCCAACACACACCCAAACACCCACCCACACACCCAAATACCCACTCACCCAAACACCCTCCCAACACACACCCAAACACCTACCCACTCACCCACCAAACACACACCTACCTACTCACACACCTACCCACACACCCAAACACCTACCTACTCACCCACCCACCTGCCCAACACACACCCAAACACCCATCCACTCAAACAACACACACCCAAACACCCAGCCACCCGCCCAACACACACCCAAACACCCAGACACCCACCCACTCACCCACCCAACACACACCCAAACACCCACCACACACCCAAACACCCACCCACTCACCAACCCACAAACCCAACACACACCCAAACACCCAAAAACCACCCACACACCCAAACACCTACCTACTCACCCACCCACCCAACACACACCCAAACACCTACCCACACACCCACCAAACACACACCTACCTACTCACTTACCCACCTGCCCAACACACACCCAAACACCCATTCACTCACCCACCCACCCGCCCAACACACACCCAAACACCCAGACACCCACCCACTCACCCACCCAACACACACCCAAACACCCAAACACACCCAAACACCTACCTACTCACCCACCCACCAAACACACACCCAAACACCCACCCATTCACCCAACACACAGCCACACACCTACCTACTCACCCACCCAGCTGCCCAACACACACCCAAACACCCATCCACTCACCCACCCACCCACCCAACACACACCCAAACACCCACCCCCAACACACACCCAAACACCCAGACACCCAACCACTCACCCACCCAACACACACCCAAACACCCACCACACAACCAAACACCCACCCACTCACCAACCCACAAACCCAACACACACCCAAACACCCAAAAACACACCCACACACCCCAAACACCTACCTACTCACCCACCCACCAAACACACACCCAAACACCCACCCATTCATCCAACACACAGCCACACACCTACCTACTCACCCATCCACTCAGCCACCCACCAGCCCAACACACACCCAAACACCCACCCGCCCAACACACACCCAAACACCCACCCACACAACCAAACACCCACACACCCACTCACCCACCAAACACACACCTACCTACTCACACACCCAACACACCCAAACACCCACCCACCCAACACACACCCAAACACCTACCCACACACCCACCAAACACACACCTACCTACTCACTTACCCACCTGCCCAACACACACCCAAACACCCAGACACCCACCCACTCACCCACCCAACACACACCCAAACACCCAACCACCCACCCAAACACACACCCAACCACCCATCCACCCACCCAAACACACACCCAACCACCCACCCAAACACACACCGCTACACACCCACCCACCCACCCACTCAACACACACACCCAAACACACACCCAAACAAATACCCCCCACACACACACACCCACACACACCCTAAACACCCACGCACACCCAAACACCCACCCACCCAACACACACCCAAACACCTACCCACTCACCCACCAAACACACACCTACCTACTCACACACCCACCCACACACCCAAACACACACCCACTCACCCAAACACCCACCCACCCAACACACACCCAAACACCTACCCACTCACTCATCAAACACACACCTACCAACACACAACCAAACACCCATTCACTCATCCACCCACCCGCCCAACACACACCCAAACACCCAGACACCCACCCAAACACCCACCCAACACACACCCAAACCCCCAAACACACCCAAACACCCACCCACTCACCCACCAAACACACACCTGCCTACTCACTTACCCACCCACCCAACACACACCCAAACACCTACCCACTCACCCACCAAACACACACCTACCTACTTACACACCCACCCACACACCCACCCAGACACCCACCCACCCAAGCACACACCCAGCACACCCAAACACCCAAAAACCCACCCACACACCCAAACACCTACCTACTCACCCACCCACCAAACACACACCCAAACACCCATCCACCCACCCAAACACACACACACACACACACCCAAACACCCACCCAAACACCCAACACACACACCCACACATCCAACACACACCCAAACACCCACCCAGACACCCACCCACCCAAACACACACCCAACACACCCACCCACACATCCAATACACATCCAAACACCCACCCACTCATAACACACATCCAAACACCCAACCCCCCCAAACATCCACCTACACACCCGAACACCCACACACACACAACCCAGTACACACCCACCCACAGAATTGACAAACGCACAGTGATTCAACAGACCGTACAGACAAACATAGACATAAAGTACATAGCTTTGTTAAACTGTGTTCAAGATAATACCATTAACCAGGGTTGCCAGCCCAACTACATCTCAAAAAACACATTATACAGTATACTCTATATGTGTCAGGAGCACAATACATAAAATCAAGCAGATACAGGTCAAGAGCTTTAGTTAATATTCGGGGAATGGGGAATGGGGAAAAAAAAAACTTTGACCGAGGCATGGTTGCTGATTTGAGTATTTCAGAAACTGCTGATTTCCTTTCACACCCAACAGTCATTTGTGTGTGTGAATGTTTACACAGAATGGTCTGACAGTTTAGACAGAATGGTGTGAAACAAAAGTAAATAGATAAGTATCTCATAACATGTTTTTCTCTGAGACCTTAGTCCTGGTATTCATGTAGATGTTACTTTGACACGTATCACCCACCTAATCATTATAGCAGATCAAGTACATCCTTTTCATGGCGTCGGCATTCCCTAATGTTTCAGCAGGATAATACGTCCTGACACACTGCAAAAATTGTTCAGGAATGGTTTGAGTAACATGACAAAGATTTCACAACATTGACTCGGCCTCCATGTTCTCCAGATCTCAATCTGATCGAGAATCTGTGGGATGTGCTGGACAAACATGTCCGATCCATGACGGCCCCACCTCGCAATTTACAATAATTTACACTGCCCATGGTGGTTATACAGTGTTCACAGTACCAATGTTACATACATAAATAGCGTTATTAATTCCTTAGTTTTGCAAGTACATTGATTAATGTCCTGCTTCTTTTGACTCTTTTGGAACTCACAATCAATCTGTCTCTGATGTACATTTATTACAGTAATGTAGTTTATTTATCTATTTTTTGGAAAAAAACCATATAACATTATACATATAACATATTTCGTTGGCCATATTGTGTTGATCATTGTTTATGAACCTGTTATTACAACAATAATATTATTACTTGCAAAAATTTAAATGCATAGATTACACCATGACTTCCACAATATTTAGTTTTTAATAACTGCCTTTAATCCATTTTAAATAATTCAGGCTTGTAAATCATCACATCTGGGTTGAGTCATGTGGAGCACTACATACACTTTAAAAAAAATAAAAATTATCCTGTTCTATTTTTTGTATAAACTATTATTTTTAATCTGTTTCAAGTGCTTTAGAACTTTCATGTTCTATTTGTTTCTTTCGCACTACAGAAACCAGCCCAAGAATAAACAACATAAGCTTGTACAACATATTTGTTGAACGGACAGTTTGCAGAAAAGGACTAGAATTTTAGTTGTTCAAGTCTGTATGTCATAGTTTGAACATTAAAGAAGACAATGTCTTTCCTGCACATAAAATCACACCTCAAAACTGTTAAACTGTTAACTATAGTTGTGGTGAAGAAAAGGAAGTAGCTGTGTATAAATACTGCTGAGATTAAGCTCTGACACATTTTTTCTCACAAGTGCAACTTAAGCCATATAGAAAAGTATAATAAGGTAATAATAATTACCTGTGCTCAAGCAGATTGAAGGAACGTCAGCGGGTCGTTTGAGCATCTCCTCGTTCATACGGATAGCGTATAGGAAAAGTAAACTTTTGTCTTTTTCTTACTGTTAAAGAAGCCTTGAAACCACCAGAGCTGTGAGTATTCTGATGACACCAGAAACGTTATGTTACTTCTATCTCATTCTGTTTACTCAGATATAATCATAGCATTATCTAATCTTCAAACATTGTACTTAAGCCACGATACTGCATTATTCGTAATGTTATGGGAACATTATTCACGATGCTACCGGAATTATTCATGCTAGAAAATGAATGATCAAATCTCATGTGAGGTTGTTTGTGAAGCTTTCAGTATTTTTCATGTTGATATTTATGCATTGTGTTATTCCACCGGATCAGCAAAGAACAGAAAAAAGGCAGAAACTTACGTTTCTCTTCAGGCTGTATTCATAGTTGAGTTACGGTTGCATTGTGAGGAGTTAACACCAATATTTCACTATTACAATAAATTGTATAATAATTTATATATACATAAGTATGTAATAATTATATAAAAATAAATAATAATAACTATTATAAAGGGAGCCTAAATTTGAAACGTGATGTCGAAAAAAGCACTTCGAGTGTGATGGTCAGTTGTCCACAAATTTTTGGCCACCATTTATACAGTAGCTTGAGTCCATGACTTCATATGCTGTCGGAATATTCATGCACATGCAATGGGTGATAAAGTCTATTCACTTAAAGAATTTGCTTAAATGTGACACAGAGTAAAGCTATATCCATGCAGCAATGTCAGTGACTCCAGAATTACTACAAGATTGGGCGTAATGATTGGAGCGTATGATCAATAGCCTTCACACTGACTAATTCAGTTGATATCTCTCTCATTTTTACAAAAGATATTGATTTTTTATTGAACTTTCCTTATTACCCCGTCCCTTATTAAAAACAACCACCACGTCACTTCAGCAGCTCTATCCTAACCTCCATCCTTACCTCCCCGAGCTAGAAATACATAGACGAATACACACATGTAGAATTTGTATATAATCCGTATATGCATGCTTTTCGTTCCAGATTAACAATGAACAAAGCGGTGACGTTTTCCACATTCGCCAGAAATGCTGCCACTGCAGTCATCATCAGTTGCAACACACTGGTCGGTACCTTCCATTTGAAGTTATGCACTGAGTAGACATTTTCTTATCAGTTTTGTGAGAAATGTTTTTAAACATATATATTTTTACTTCTACAATTGAATTTTTTTTTATAGAGCCTGAACTGGACATCAGATCCTGTCTTTCCACTGGACATGGCAAAGGATTCTATTGATGACCAATATATAGGTTGTGAAAACGATATGGAAAAACTAATAAAAGACAAGATTCTACCAAATGAGCTAAACTTGAATGTACCGTTTAGACAAGCTTGGAATCAGTACAAAAAAATTACTGATTATTATACAAGAAGCATAAAGGTCTACACAGCTCCAAACGTTTATTCCGAGTTCAACAGTAAAGTGAGATCAGGCAGAAATAGTTACAAGAATAACTTCAACTATAAGGCTTTTCATTTCTTCCTAACACGTAGCATACAAATTCGTAAAGTAAATAAATGTACTGATGTTTTCCGCAGAACCAGCGTTCAATATGTTACAAACGTTCTTGGTCGTGGAATGAGATTTGGCCAGTTTGCATCGAGTTCGTTAACAAAAAACCAGACAGGATTTGGCAATGTCTCCTGTTTTAAGATTAAGACATGCTATGGTGTAGACATATCCAAAATTTCTGTGTTTAAAAGTGAGAAAGAGGTTCTAATCCCACCTTATGAAAAATTCAAAATCACAAATATTAGAACAAATAAGAATGAGATGAACTGTAAGGTCCTTTACACTCTACAGAGCATGGGAAGATTCAGTAACATGAACTGTGAGCTGCTTAAAAAAGAAGAAGATATAAATTCTGATAAGTAAACGTATTGATGTTACAGTATAATAGCAGCACTGCTAACACTGCTGGATAATTTAGTACATGATGTAATGTTTTCAGCACATGTACTGTATTACTATCAGTGAGATAATTTTTTTGTTTGTTATTCCATTATAAAATTGCTAAAAAATAATTACATCATTGTAATCTTAACAATTTTTAGGATTTTGACTGAATGGTATCTAGCAGACGCTTTGTAGCACAGCACCAAAAACATCTCCAAAAAAGTGATGACCTAATGCTCCCAGGTCCTGCACAGTGATAAATTCTTCCAGCATAAATTTAATACACTTTTTTGCAATGTTATTAGGAGAGCTTTGCCATTTACACAGCTAGTACACAGTACGTATATACTCATGTAATATACCGCTGGAAAGATAAGAATCTTGTGATTCGATTGATATAAAGAGCACAAGAGCACGTACAAGTGCCCTAAAAGTAAAAGTTTCATTTACATATGAAAACACATAAACATACACATAAATAAACATTTTGTAGTTTGCTGGATATGTGATATGATAATTATTAGAAAAATCAAGAGTAGCAGCCTTCTTGTCCTAATTATGTGTACATGGTTACATAGGGCCCTTTGGAGTCCCCAAAAGATTTTGGTAAAAAAAAAAAAAAAAAAACGCCTGGACATTCCTTTAAAAAAACGTGTAAAATATAAATTTTCTTTGATATTGTTATTGTTATTATTTGAACTTGGTCTAGGAAAGGCTTCATGCTGTGGCCCAATTGTGTTCTCCAGCTATTACAGTAGCTCCCAGCTACTATCTGGAAAACACGGGCATGCGATACTGATTTTCATCCTTGTCCCTTGAATTTTCGTCCCAACTTTTTTGAGATGTGTTACGGCCAACAAATACATAATAACATTATTATTATTATTATTATTATTATTATTATTATTATTATTATTATTATTATTATTATTATTATTATTATTATTATTATTTTACCTTAAAAAAATGGTACATTTACTCAGTTTAAAAATTTAATATGTTTTCTATGTTCTATTGTGACTAACATTTTTTCTTAGATTTGCAAATCATTGTGTTCTGTTTTTATTTAAATTTATATATTTACATTTACATATGTATACACACACACACACACACACACACACACACACACACACACACACACACACACTTTTAATTTGTATTTATCTGCACACAAGACTGTGCCTCTAAGTCAATTTCAACATAGTCATCCTCATTTGGATGTCATGGTCCTCATTTGTTTTCCTCCTGAAATCACAATTATTATTTAATTACAGTAGTTTAGTTCCAAATTTCCAAATTTGATTTAATCCTATGACATAATTGGTTATTTTGCATGTAGCATGTCCCAAACTGAGCTTGTCAGGGGTGTGCACGCTGCCATTAAAGCAAACTCGCTGTCTCTAATGTGTAATAGTTCATACTGTGAGGAGAACACGTGGCAGCATCACACAGTTTAATGTCAAATCGCTAATACACTTATGCTAGGATGCTACACAATCATAGGATGGGGACCGGAGTCAAACAAAAGGTGCAAAAAGATACCGTGTGTGAGATATTTGCTCATCGATTTATTGACCTATCTATCTATCTATCTATCTTTCTATCTATCTATCTATCTATCTATCTATCTATCTATCTATCTATCTATCTATCTATCTATCTATCTATCTATCTATCTATCTATCTATCTATCTATATAATAGAAGGATGGATGGATTTTATGATTAATAAACCAAAGTTTATGTTTCATAACTTGTATGTGTGTGATAATTGACAATAATAATAATGGACAAATAATAATGGACAAATGCGATTTGTTTGTTTTTCTCAATTATTTTTACTTTTTAATAAAGAAATGATACAATTTTTCAATTCTGGAGTCCTGTTTTTCATACAAATTACACTAGTCAACAATTCCATAACAATTACATACAGATTAAGTTATTTTATGATAAAAATTTCTCTCCTTCCTCCTCCTGAAAGAAAGTATTTTGTATGTGGGTGATTAATGAAAACCTGCTGATAGGTTCTGAATGAAAAGAGAGAAATGGTCAAAATAATTCCTGTGGTCTGTAAAATGTTAGAGCTTCTAGAACTTCTAGAAATTGTGGTCAAATTTGAATTATTTAAAAGACTCTGTATTTGAGTGCAAATTGTTCAAAAAATTCACAGAGAGGCAGTTTCACAGATTTTATATGGGCTACAGTTAGGTAGCTTTGGATACATTTAATACATTTAAATCCATTAAAGTAGTCATAGTAGAAGTAGTACTAGTGGTAATAGTACTAGTAGTAGTGGTAGTAATAGTACTAGTAGCAGTGGTGGTAGTAATAGTGGTGGTAGTAGTAGTGGTAGTAGTAGTAGTAGTAGTAGTAGTAGTAGTGGTAGTAGTAGTGGTGGTAGTAGTAGGAGTGGCAGTGGTTGTAGTAGTGGTAGTAGTAGTAGTAGTAGTAGTAGTGGTGGTAGTAGTAGTAGTAGTAGTAGTAGTAGTAGTAGTAGTAGTAGTGGTAGTAGTGGTGGTAGTAGTAGTAGTAGTAGTAGTAGTAGTGGTAGTAGTGGTGGTAGTAGTAGTGGTAGTAGTAGTAGTAGTGGTGGTAGTAGTAGGAGTGGCAGTGGTTGGTAGTAGTAGTAGTAGTAGTAGTAGTAGTGGTAGTAGTGATAGCAGTGGTAGTAGTAGTAGTAGTAGTAGTAGTGGTAATAGTAGTGCTGGTAGTAGAGGGTGGCAGGTAGTGGTAGTGGTGGTGGTGGTGTAGTAGTGGTGGTGGTGGTGGTGGTGGTGAGTACGTGGTAGTAGTGGCAGTAGTAGTAGTAGTAGTAGTAGTAGTAGTGATAGTAATAGGAATGGAAGTGGTAGTAGTAGTAGTGGTAGTAGTAATAGTAGTAGCAGTGGTGGTAGTAGTGGTGGTGGTAGTAGTAGTGGTAGCAGTGATAGTAGTAGTAGTAGGTAGTAGCAATGATAGTAATAGTAGTCAGATGAAGTTTGTAATCCATACACTCATGATGTTGATTAACAACGTGTACAAAAAGCAGACATATTTGTATGTAAGTACAATAGAACCAACTATTATGCAACAAATGAACTGAGTTAAAAATTCCCCGTCCTGTTATTATATCAATCAGTACAGGACTATTTTTTAAATGGTAATCTCCAAAACAGAATATTTAAAATAACAAAAAAGAAAATAGCCAAAAAACCCACAAAAAAACCCAGCAACAGTTCCTTTAGAGTGTGTGTGTGTGTGTGTGTGTGTGTGTGTGTGTGTGTGTGAGAGAGAGAGAGAGAGAGAGTGTTAAAGATCCTTGTAAATGTTTATTTGTGTAAATGAATTTGACTTAATCATTTTTAAACACGTTGAAAGTGAAAGATTGTATAAGGGGAAAAATATCTATAAATTAGAATGGAGCCATTTAATATTTTAAGTAAACAGAATTAGACTTCATGAATTAATGTGTTAGAGTGCCCCCTGCTGATCCCATTATTGGTTTGGAAAAAGAAATAAATTAAAATTGAATAATTTAAAAAATAAAAGATATAAATAGAGATATAAACTCCCTGAGATGATGAAACATATGTTGGATAAGAAAATATATCATTGCTGTACATCTTCATTTATTTTGTAGTTGATAAATTTTCTTACTTTTGAAAACGTTAAAAAGAGGCTAGAATACGATAAAACAGCAACAACAACAGTTTAAAGGCATGGCCTCAGAACAAGTGTATTATGTAGCTGAGAAAAGCCATTTGGAAAACTGTGGTGATTGACAGACTGCGTCTTTGTGCTTACATTAGCCTCCTGTCAGTCATTTTATAAGACCGGCCCCAAACTTTCCTTCATTGTATTGTTTTACTGTCAGCAACTCAACACTTGACTGTTGAGATGTGGGCTACAGTATATTGAGTATTTTGAGTCCCCTATCATGCATCGTTTGTATCATGCTAGCTAGGTATTTATCTAAGTGTGAGATAGTAATCTTCAAGAGAGAGGTCAGTGAGGCAAGTGAAAAAAAGACTAAGCTTCATGCATGTTATGCTGCAGAGTAAATGGTCTGGACTTAAATAACGCCTTTTAACCTTTAGCGGTTCTACAAAGCGCCTTACGCAGTTACTCATTCACGCATTCACACACCTGTGAACAGGTGAATGCAGACACTATCCTGCTATTGGGAGCAACTTGGGGTTCAGTGTGTTGCCCAAGGATGCTTCGGCATGTGGACACGTGGTCAAACCTTACGGTTAGTGAACAACCCGCTCTACCACCTGAGACAGAACTGCCCCAAATGTGTTTATCATTTTAAACCTTAGACGTTATTCCAGCTGTAAGGCGAGCGGCTCATGTTGAAAACCACATGAATGGAAGAAAATGTCCTTTACACCCAACACACACCCAAAAACCTACCTACTCAACAACCCACCCACCAAACACACACCCAAACACCCACCCATTCACCCAACACACACCCAAACACCCACCCACCCAACATACACCCGAACACCTACCTACTCACCCACCCACCAAACACACACCCAAACACCCACCCATTCACCCAACACACAGCCACACACCTACCTACTCACCCACCCACCTGCCCAACACACACCCAAACACCCACTCGCCCAACACACACTCACCCACCCAACACACACCCACACACCCAAACACCCACCCAAACACCCACCCAAACACACACCCAATCACCTACCCACTCACCCACCAAACACACACCTACCTACTCACACACCCACCCACACACCCAAACACCCACCCACACACTCAAACACCCACCCACCTACCAAACACACACCCAAACACCTACCTACTCACCCACCCACCAAACACACACCCAAACACCCACCCATTCACCCAACACACAGCCACACACCTACCTACTCACCCAACCACCTGCCCAACAAACACCCAAACACCCATCCACTCAACCACCCACCCCGCCAACACACCCCAAACACACACCCGCCCAACACACACTCACACACCCAACACACACCCAAACACCTACCCACACACCCACAAACACACACCTACCTACTCACTTACCCACCTGCCCAACACACACCCAAACACCCATTAACTCACCCACCCACCCGCCCAACACACACCCAAACAGTACAGTACAGACAAACATAGACATAAAGTACATAGCTTTGTTAAACTGTGTTCAAGATAATACCATTAACCAGGGTTGCCAGCCCAACTACATCTCAAAAAACACATTATACAGTATACCCTATATGTGTCAGGAGCACAATACATAAAATCATGCAGATACAGGTCGAGAGCTTTAGTTAATATTCTGGGGAATGGGGAATGGGGAAAAATGTGATCGCAGCAACTTTGACTGTGGCATGGTTGCTGATTTGAGTATTTCAGAAACTGCTGATTTCCTTTCACCCGACAGTCGTTTGTGTGTGTGAGTGTTTACACAGAATGGTGTGACAGTATAGACAGAATGGTGGGAAACAAAATAAATAGATAAGTATCTCATAACATGTTTTTCTCTGAGACCTTAGTCCTGGTATTCATGTAGATGTTACTTTGACACGTATCACCTACCAAAATCATTATAGCAGATCAAGTACATCCTTTTCATGGCGTCGGCATTCCCTAATGTTTCAGCAGGATAATGCGTCCTGACACACTGCAAAAATTGTTCAGGAATGGTTTGAGTAACATGACAAAAATTTCACAATATTGACTCAGCCTCCAAGTTCTCCAGATCTCAATCTGATCGAGAATCTGTGGGATGTGCTGGACAAACATGTCCGATCCATGGCGGCCCCACCTCGCAATTTACAAGAATTTACACTGCCCATGGTGGTTATACAGTGTTCACAGTACCAATGTTACATACATAAATAGCGTTATTAATTCCTTAATTTTGCATGCACATTAATTAATGTCCTGCTTCTTTTGACTCTTTTGGAACTCACAATCAATCTGTCTCTGATGTACATTTATTACAGTAATGTAGTTTATTTATCTATTTTTTGGAAAAAAAAAAACATATAACATTATACATATAACATATTTCTTTCGTTGGCCATATTGTGTTCATGATTGTTTATGAATTACTGTAGAAGCAGAACCTGTTATTACAACAAATATTAATAATACTATTACTTGCAAAAATGTAAATGCATAGATTACACCATGACTTCCACAATAATTAGTTTTTAATAACTGCCTTTAATCCAGTTTAAATAATTCAGGTTTGTAAATCTGGTTTGAGTCATGTGGACCACTACATACACTTTAAAAAAATAAAAATTATCCTGTTCTTTTTTTTTGTATAAACTTTTATTTTTAATCTGTTTCAAGTTTAGAACTTTCATGTTTATTTGTTTCTTTCGCACTACAGAAACCAGCCCAAGAATAAACAACATAAGCTTGTACAACATATTTGTTGTACGGACAGTTTGTAGAAAAGATTGTTGGATTGTGTTGCAATTAGGACTAGAATTTTAGTTCAAGTCTGTATGTCATAGTTCGAACTTTAAAGAAGACAATGTCTTTCCTGCACATAAAATCACACCTCAAAACTGTTAAACTGTTAACTATAGTTGTGGTGAAGAAAAGGAAGTAGCTGTGTATAAATACTGCTGAGATTAAGCTCTGACGCATTTTGTCTCACAAGTGCAACTTAAGCCGTATTGGAAAATAAACTATTACCTGTGCTCAAGCAGATTGAAGGAACGTCATCGGTGATCGTTTGAGCATCTCCTCATTACGCACGATAGCGTATAGGAAAAGTAAACTTTTGTCTTTTTCTTACTGTTAAAGAAGTCTTGAAACCACCAGAGCTGTGAGTATTATGATCATGCCGGAAATGTTATGTCACTTCTATCTCATTCTGTTTACTCAGATATAATCATAGCATTAGCTAATCTTCAAACATTGTACATTGTACTTAAGCCACGATACTGTATTATTCGTGATGTTATGAGAACATTATTCACGATGCTACCGGAATTATTCATGCTAGAAAATTAATGATCAAATCTCATGTGAAGTTGTTTGTGAAGCTTTCAGTATTTTTCATGTTGATATTTATGCATTGTGTTATTCCACCGGATCAGCAAAGAACAGAAAAAAGGCAGAAACTTATGTTTCTCTTCAGGCTGTATTCATAGTTGAGTTACGGTGCATTGTGAGGAGTTAACACCAATATTTCACTATTACAATAAATTATATAATAATTTATATATACATAAGTATGTAATAATTATATAAAAATAAATAATAATAACTATTATAAAGGGAGCCTAAATTTGAAACGTGATGTCGAAAAAGTACTCGAGTGTGATGGTCAGTTGTCCACAAACTTTTGGCCACCTTTTATACAGTAGCTTGAGTCCATGACTTCATATGCTGTCGGAATATTCATGCACATGCAATGGGTGATAAAGTCTATTCACTTAAAGAATTTGCTTAAATGTGACACAGAGTAAAGCTATATCCATGCAGCAATGTCAGTGACTCCAGAATTACTACAAGATCGGAGCGTAATGATTGGAGCGTATGATCAATAGCCTTCACACTGACTAATTCAGTTGATATCTCTCTCATTTTTACAAAAGATATTGATTTTTTATTGAACTTTCCTTATTACCACGTCACGTTATTAAAAAACAACCACCACGTCACTTCAGCAGCTCTATCCTAACCTCCATCCTTACCTCCCCGAGCTAGAAATACATAGACGAATACACACATGTAGAATTTGTATATAATCCGTATATGCATGCTTTTCGTTCCAGATTAACAATGAACAAAGCGGTGACGTTTTCCACATTCGCCAGAAATGCTGCCACTGCAGTCATCATCAGTTGCAACACACTGGTCGGTACCTTCCATTTGAAGTTATGCACTGAGTAGACATTTTCTTATCAGTTTTGTGAGAAATGTTTTTAAACATATATATTTTTACTTCTATAAATGAATTTTTTTTATAGAGCCTGAACTGGACATCAGATCCTGTCTTTCCACTGGACATGGCAAAGGATTCTATTGATGACCAATATATAGGTTGTGAAAACAATATGGAAAAACTAATAAAAGACAAGATTCTACCAAATGAGCTAAACTTGAATGTACCGTTTAGACAAGCTTGGAATCAGTACAAAAAAATTACTGATTATTATACAAGAAGCATAAAGGTCTACACAGCTCCAAAGCGTTTATTCCGAGGTTCAACAATAAAAGTGAGATCAGGCAGAAATAGTTACAAGAATAACTTCAACTATAAGGCTTTTCATTTCTTCCTAACACGTAGCATACAAATTCGTAAAGTAAATAAATGTACTGATGTTTTCCGCAGAACCAGCGTTCAATATGTTACAAACGTTCTTGGTCGGTGGAATGAGATTTGGCCAGTTTGCATCGAGGTTCGTTAACAAAAAACCAGACAGGATTTGGCAATGTCTCCTGTTTTAAGATTAAGACATGCTATGGTGTAGACATATCCAAAATTTCTGTGTTTAAAAGTGAGAAAGAGGTTCTAATCCCACCTTATGAAAAATTCAAAATCACAAATATTAGAACAAATAAGAATGAGATGAACTGTAAGGTCCTTTACACTCTACAGAGCATGGGAAGATTCAGTAACATGAACTGTGAGCTGCTTAAAAAAGAAGAAGATATAAATTCTGATAAGTAAACGTATTGATGTTACAGTATAATAGCAGCACTGCTAACACTGCTGGATAATTTAGTACATGATGAAATGCACATGTACTGTATTACTGTCAGTGAGATAATTTTTTTGTTTGTTATTACATTATAAAATTGCTAAAAAATAATTACATCATTGTAATCTTAACAATTTTTGGGATTTTGACTGAATGG
>CM022760.1:7904474-8119474 GCA_012411365.1 Ameiurus melas | reverse complement strand
TAGTAGTAGTAGTAGTAGTAGTGGTGGTAGTAGTAGTAGTAAGTAGTAGTGGTAGTAGTAGTAGTAGTAGTAGTAGTAGTAGTAGTAGTAGTAGTGGTGGTAGTAGTAGTGGTGGTAGTAGTAGTAGTAGTAGTAGTAGTAGTGGTAGTAGTAGTAGTAGTAGTAGTAGTAGTATTAGTGGTGGTAGTAGTAGTAGTAGTAGTAGTGGTAGTAGTAGTGGTGGCGTGGTTGTAGTAGTAGTAGTAGTAGTAGTAGTAGTAGTAGTGGTAGTAGTGGTAGTAGTGGTGGTGGTAGTGTAGTAGTGGTAGTGGTGGTAATAGTGGTGCTGGTGTAGTGGAGGTGGTGGTGAGTAGTGTGCTAGTAGTGTGGTGGTGGTGGTGGTGGTAGTGGTGGTGGCGGTAGTGATGTGGTGGCAGTAGTGGGAGTAGTGGTGGTGGTAGTAGTAGTGGTGGTAGTAGTAGTAGTAGTAGTAGTAGTAGTAGTAGTAGTGTTAGGAATGGAGTGGTGGTAGTAGTAGTGGTAGTAGTAATAGTAGTAGTAGTGGTAGTAGTAGTGGTGGTGGTAGTAGTAGTGGTATGCGCAGTGATAGTAGTAGTAGTAGCAGTGATAGTAGTAGGAGTGGCAGTGATAGTAGTAGTAGTCAGATGAAGTTTGTAATCCATACACTCATGATGTTGATTAACAACGTGTACAAAAAGCAGACATATTTGTATGTAAGTACAATAGAACCAACTATTATGCAACAAATGAATTGAGTTAAAAATTCCCCGTCCTGTTATTATATCAATCAGTACAGGACTATTTTTAAATGGTAATCTCCAAAACAGAATATTTCAAATAACAAATAACAAAAAGAAAATAGCCCAAAAACCCACAAAAAACCCAGCAACAGTTCCTTTAGAGAGTGTGTGTGTGTATGTGTGTGTGTGTGTGTGTGTGTGTGTGTGTGTGTGAGAGAGAGAGAGAGAGAGTTAAAGATCCTTGAAAATGTTTATTTGTGTAAATGAATTTGACTTTATCATTTTTAAACACGTTGAAAGTGAAAGATTGTATAAGGGGAAAAAATATCTATAAAGTAGAATGGAGTCATTTAATATTTTAAGTAAATACGATAGAATTAGACTTCATAAATTAATGTGTTAGAGTGCCCCTGCTGATCCCATTAGTTGGTTTGGAAAAAGAAATATATTAAAATTGAATAAAAAATTATAATAAATCAATATATATATATATATAAATTATTCGGCTCCTTTTTTACTTCAGTGCAGCAAACTCACTCCAGAAGTTCAGCGGGGATCTCTGAATGATCCAATGTTGTCCTAAATGACTGATGGTGATAAATAGAATCCACCTGTGTGTAATCAAGTCTCTGTATAAATGCACCTGCTCTGTGATAGTCTCAGGGTTCTGTTGAAAGCGCAGAGAGCATCATGAAGACCAAGGAACACACCAGGCAGGTCCGTAATACTGTTGTGGAGAAGTTTAAAGCCGGATTTGGATACAAAAAGATTTCCCAAGCTTTAAACATCCCAAGGAGCACTGTGCAAGCGGTCATTTTGAAATGGAAGGAGTATCAGACCACTGCAAATCTACCAAGACCTGGCCGTCCCTCTAAACTTTCAGCTCAGACAAGGAGAAGACTGATCAGAGATGCAGCCAAGAGGCCCATGATCACTCTAGGATGTACTGCAGAGAACTACAACTGAGGTGGGAGAGTCTGTCCATAGGACAACAATCAGTCGTACACTGCATAAATCTGGCCTTTATGGAAGAGTGGCAAGAAGAAAGCCATTTCTCAAAGATATCCACAAAAGGCTTGTGGCAAACTTTAGTCTCATCTAGAACAAGAACAAAATCTAGCATATAATTCAACTGACTAAATGTACACATCACTGTATATCATTTTATTAGACAGATAAATGTAGACTTTGCTGTAAATGAGTATATGCATATACAGTCAACGAAAAGGTTTTTAACCCATCCATCCATCCATCCATCTTCTACCACTTACTCCTTCATCAGGGTCGCGGGAACCTGGAGCCTATCCAGGGAGCATCGGGCACGGCGGGGGTACACCCTGGACACGGTGCCAGTCCATCGCATGGCACAATCACATACACACTCACACACCCATTCATACACTACGGACACTTTAGACACGCCAATCAGCCTACCATGTATGTCTTTGGACTGGGGAAGAAACCGGAGTACTAAGATTAAACCCCCGCAGCACCGGGGAGAACATGCAGGTTTTAACCCCTACCTGCAAAAAACACCTCTACAATTTAGTATGTTTAGCTTTAATTATTTAATGTTCAGTTTAAGTTTGTCCAATGGGGAAAAAAACTAACTAATTCACAAAGTCAGTACCATTCTAATTCTCGAATTAGACTTAATAAATAATGATAAAGTACAGTGTCCCCTGCTGGCCACATTGCACATTTATTTGTTTATCTATTCATGTATTTAATAAACCACCGTAGCATTTGACAGAACTGACTAAAACATTTCAGACTGATGCAAGTTAAACATATACATTACTACACACATGTGTATTAGCACATTTTAAAACAGAGAAGTTTGTCTCCAGTCAGATGAAGTTTGTAATCCATACACTCGTGATGTTGATTAACAACGCGCGTAAAAAGCAGACATATTTGTATTACAAGTAAAATAGAACCAACTATTATGCAGCAAATGAATTGAGTTACATTTTCCCCCATCCTGTTATTATATCGGCGAGTACAGGACTATATTTTAAATGGTAAAAGATTTAAAGATGCTTGAATATGTTACTTTGTGTAAATTAATTCGAACCTGTAGCCCACAAATGCCTTTCTGTTAAAATTAATTTTTTCCTCAGATGTGTCATGTTTGTAATTGTTTTACTCAGTTATTTGTTGCCAGTTGTAAGTTCTCTTCTTACATATTGTTTACATCTTTGCTACAGTTTGCATTGAGGTGTAAACTATTTGCCTACATATGTTTCATTTACTTGCCGTTTTAATTGTCGTCACTTTTCTGTTATACATCTAATACAAACAGCTGTGTACTGGTGTGTCAATATATCGGGGGTTGAGGGGATCTTGATATCTCAGAACAGTAAACATTACACAGATGACACAGAGATGGGGATTTATGTAATGTTTCTCTGCTTTAACTTTCTGGTGTATTTAGAAATCCGGGATATTGATTTTTTTGCTCATAAAAATGTAACTTTTTCACAACAAATTACTTTTCAGGTGTTTTCAAAACACACTTAATCCCTATCTTGATTCTTCTTTCTTTTAGTAAATCTGAGATATTTTACAGGTGACCCTTTTATTTTTCTGTTCGTTAGCTCAAAGATCATGAGTTAAATTAAGAGGAAAAAAACACAAAAGAAACAAAACAAAACAAAAAAAAAACAACAACAAAAAAACGCACAAAAAACAAAGAGCCTTTGCAATTGTGTGGATGTGACATTTAAACATATTCAATTCAATTCAGTTTTATTTGTATAACACTTTTAACAATGGACATTGTCCCAAAGCAGCTTTACAGAAAGATATAAATTAAGGATATACATTTTTAAAGTATGAATTTTTCCATGATGAGCAAGCGAATGTGGCAAGAAAAAACTCCCTGAGATGATGAAACATATGTTGGATAAGAAAATATATCATTGCTGTACATCTTCATTTATTTTGTAGCTGATAAATTTTCTTACTTTTGAGAACGTTAAAAAGAGGCTAGAATACGATAAAACAGCAACAACAACAGTTTAAAGGCATGGCCTCAGAACAAGTGTATTATGTAGCTGAGAAAAGCCATTTGGAAAACTGTGGTGATTGACAGACTGCGTCTTTGTGCTTACATTAGCCTCCTGTCAGTCATTTTATAAGACCGGCCCCACACTTTCCTTCATTGTATTGTTTTACTGTCAGCAACTCAACACTTGACTGTTGAGATGTGGGCTACAGTATATTGAGTATTTTGAGTCCCCTATCATGCAGTGTTTGTATCATGCTAGCTAGGGATTTATCTAAGTGTGAGATAGTAATCTTCAAGAGAGAGGTCAGTGAGGCAAGTGAAAAAAAGACTAAGCTTCATGCATGTTATGCTGCAGAGTAAATGGTCTGGACTTAAATAACGCCTTTTAACCTTTAGCGGTTCTACAAAGCGCCTTACGCAGTTACTCATTCACGCATTCACACACCTGTGAACAGGTGAATGCAGACACTATCCTGCTATTGGGAGCAACTTGGGGTTCAGTGTGTTGCCCAAGGATGCTTCAGCATGTGGACACGTTGGCAAACCTTACGATTAGTGAACAACCCGCTCTACCACTTATGGTAAATGGTAAATGTCCACTTTTATAGCGCTTTTATCCAAAGCGCTTTTACACTGTGTCTCATTCCCCCATTCACACACACCCACACACCAATGGTTGCAGAGCTGCCATGCGCGCGGCGCTAGCTTGCCATCGGGATTCAGTGGGGTTCGTGTCTTGCCCAAGGACACTTCAGCATGTGGAGTCACCCGGGCCGGCAATCGAACCGCCAACCCTACGATTAGTGGACAACCCACACTACCAACTGATCCACAGCCGCCACCTGAGACAGAACTGCCCCAAAAGTGTTTATCATTTTAAACCTTAGACGTTTATTCCAGCTGTAAGCAGAGCAGCTCATGTTGAAAACCACATGAATGGAAGAAAATGTCCTTTACACCCAACACACACCCAAACACCTACCTACTCAACAACCCACCCACCCAACACACACCCAAACACCCACCCACACACCCAAACACCTACCCATCCAACACACACCCAAACACCCACCCACACACCCAAACACCTACCCATCCAACACACACCCAAACACCCACCCACACACCCAAACACCTACCCACCCAACACACACCCAAACACCTACCTACTCAACAACCCACCCACCCAACACACACCCAAACACCCACCCACACACCCAAACACCTACCCACCCAACACACACCCAAACACCCACCTACTCAACAACCCACCCACCCAACACACACACCAAATACCCACCCACACACCCAAACACCTACCCATCCAACACACACCCAAACACCCACCTACTCAACAACCCACCCACCCAACACACACCCAAACACCCACCCACCCAACATACACCTGAACACCTACCTACTCACCCACCCACAAAACACACACCCAAACACCCACCCATTCACCCAACACACACCCAAACACCCACCCACCCAACATACACCGAACACCTACCTACTCACCCACCCACACACAAAACACACACCCAAACACCCACCCATTCACCCAACACACAGCCACACACCTACCTACTCACCCACCCACCTGCCCAGCACACACCCAAACACCCACCCACTCACCCACCCACCCGGCCAACACACACCCAAACACCCAGACACCCACCCACTCACTCACCCAACACACACCCAAACACCCACCCACACACCCAAATACCCACTCACCCAAACACCCACCCAACACACACCCAAACACCTACCCACTCACCCACCAAACACACACCTACCTACTCACACACCTACCCACACACCCAAACACCCACCCAACACACACCTAAACACCCACCCAACACACACCCAAACACCTACCCACTCACCCACCAAACACACACCTACCTACTCACACACCCACCCACACAATAACACACACCCAAACACCTACCCACTCACCAACCAAACACACACCTACCTACTCAGTTACCCACCTGCCCAACACACACCCAAACACCCATTCACTCACCCACCCACCCGCCCAACACACACCCAAACACCCAGACACCCACCCACTCACCCACCCAACACACACCCAAACACCCACCACACACCCAAACACCCACCCACTCACCAACCCACAAAGCCAACACACACCCAAACACCCAAAAACCCACCCACACACCCAAACACCTACCTACTCACCCACCCACCAAACACCCACCCATTCACCCAACACACAGTCACACACCTACCTACTCACCCACCCACCTGCACAACACACACCCAAACACCCACCCGCCTAACACACACCCAAACACCCAGACACCCACCCACTCACTCACCCAACACACACCCAAACACCCACCCACACACCCAAATACCCACTCACCCAAACACCCACCCAACACACACCCAAACACCTACCCACTCACCCACCAAACACACAACCTACCTACTCACACACCACCCACACACCCAAACACCCACCCACACACCCAAACACCTACCTACTCACCCACCCACCAAACACACACCCAAACACCCACCCATTCACCCAACACACAGCCACACACCTACCTACTCACCCACCCACCCCCCCAACACACACCCAAACACCCATCCACTCAAACAACACACACCCAAACACCCAGCCACCCGCCCAACACACACCCAAACACCCAGACACCCACCCACTCACCCACCCAACACACACCCAAACACCCACCACACACCCAAACACCCACCCACTCACCAACCCACAAACCCAACACACACCCAAACACCCAAAAACCCACCCACACACCCAAACACCTACCTACTCACCCACCCACACAACACACACCCAAACACCTACCCACACACCCACCAAACACACACCTACCTACTCACTTACCCACCTGCCCAACACACACCCAAACACCCATTCACTCACCCACCCACCCGCCCAACACACACCCAAACACCCAGACACCCACCCACTCACCCACCCAACACACACCCAAACACCCAAACACACCCAAACACCTACCTACTCACCCACCCACCAAACACACACCCAAACACCCACCCATTCACCCAACACACAGCCACACACCTACCTACTCACCCACCCAGCTGCCCAACACACACCCAAACACCCATCCACTCACCCACCCACCCACCCACCCAACACACAAACACACACCCAAACACCCAGACACCCAACCACTCACCCACCCAACACACACCCAAACACCCACCACACAACCAAACACCCACCCACTCACCAACCCACAAACCCAACACACACCCAAACACCCAAAAACACACCCACACACCCAAACACCTACCTACTCACCCACCCACCAAACACACACCCAAACACCCACCCATTCATCCAACACACAGCCACACACCTACCTACTCACCCATCCACTCAGCCACCCACCAGCCCAACACACACCCAAACACCCACCCGCCCAACACACACCCAAACACCCAGACACCCACCCACTCACCCACCCAACACACACCCAAACACCCACCCACACAACCAAACACCCACACACCCAAACACCCACCCACCCAACACACACCCAAACACCTACCCACACACCCACCAAACACACACCTACCTACTCACTTACCCACCTGCCCAACACACACCCAAACACCCATTCACTCACCCACCCACCCGCCCAACACACACCCAAACACCCAGACACCCACCCACTCACCCACCCAACACACACCCAAACACCCAAACACACCCAAACACCCACCCACTCACCAACCCACAAACCCAACACACACACAAACACCCAAAAAACCCACCAACACACCCATCACACACCCAACCACCCATCCACCCACCCAAACACCCAACCACCCACCCAAACACACACCGTACACACCCACCCACCCACTCAACACACACACCCAAACACACACCCAAACAAATACCCCCACACACACACCCACCCACACCTAAACACCCAACGCGACACCCAAACACCCACCCACCCACCCAACACACACCCAAACACCTACCCACTCACCCACCAAACACACACCTACCATACACACACCCACCCACACACCCAAACACACACCCACTCACCCAAACACCCACCCACCCAACACACACCCAAACACCTACCCACTCACTCATCAAACACACACCTACCAACACACAACCAAAAACCCATTCACTCATCCACCCACCCGCCCAACACACACCCAAACACCCAGACACCCACCCAAACACCCACCCAACACACACCCAAACCCCCAAACACACCCAAACACCCACCCACTCACCCACCAAACACACACCTGCCTACTCACTTACCCACCCACCCAACACACACCCAAACACCTACCCACTCACCCACCAAACACACACCTACCTACTTACACACCCACCCACACACCCACCCACCCAGACACCCACCCACCCAAGCACACACCCAGCACACCCAAACACCCAAAAACCCACCCACACACCCAAACACCTACCTACTCACCCACCCACCAAACACACACCCAAACACCCATCCACCCACCCAAACACACACACACACACACACACCAAACACCCACCCAAACACCCAACACACACACCCACACATCCAACACACACCCAAACACCCACCCAGACACCCACCCACCCAAACACACACCCAACACACCCACCCACACATCCATTACACATCCAAACACCCACCCACTCATAACACACATCCAAACACCCAACCCCCCAAACATCCACCTACACACCCGAACACCCACACACACACACAACCCAGTACACACCCACCCACAGAATTGACAAACGCACAGTGATTCAACAGACAGTACAGACAAACATAGACATAAAGTACATAGCTTTGTTAAACTGTGTTCAAGATAATACCATTAACCAGGGTTGCCAGCCCAACTACATCTCAAAAAACACATTATACATTATACTCTATATGTGTCAGGAGCACAATACATAAAATCATGCAGATACAGGTCAAGAGCTTTAGTTAATATTCTGGGGAATGGGGAATGGGGAAAAAAAAAACTTTGACTGTGGAATGGTTGCTGATTTGAGTATTTCAGAAACTGCTGATTTCCTTTCACACCCAACAGTCATTTGTGTGTGTGAATGTTTACACAGAATGGTCTGACAGTTTAGACAGAATGGTGTGAAACAAAAGTAAATAGATAAGTATCTCATAACATTTTTTTCTCTGAGACCTTAGTCCTGGTATTCATGTAGATGTTACTTTGACACGTATCACCTACCTAACCATTCACTCAGATCAAGTACATCTTTTTCATGGTGTCGGCATTCTCTAATGTTTCAGCAGGATAATGCGTCCTGACACACTGCAAAAATTGTTCAGGAATGGTTTGATCGACATGACAAAGATTTCAAGACATTGACTCGGCCTCCAAGTTCTCCAGATCTCAATCTGATCAAGAATCTGTGGGATGTGCTGGACAAACAAATCTGATCCATGGCGGCCTACCCTCGCAATTTACAAGACTTAAAGGATCTACTGGTAACATTTTGGTGCCAGATACCACAGCACACCTTCAGAGGTCTTGTAGAGTCCATGCCTCGACGGGGCATAAGCGGGACATCCACAATATTAGCCATGTTGTTTTAATGTTATGGCTGATCGGTGTATAAAACACAGGTTCTCTCAACACCTGGCAGGAATCTGACCTTGCAGGAACTGGGCTGGAAGATTTCAGGTACAGACAGCTGTTAAGGATAATATTTTATAGCTAATACTAGTATGTCAAATGGTCACCACATGACTTTGTGGTAAAGTCTTGGCAAGTGTGTGCTCATACACAAGAAGGTGTCTATAGTAGGTGTTAAACACTGCCCATGGTGGCCCAAAGTGCCTTACGCAGTTATTCATTCACGGATTCACTCACCTGTGAGCAACTTGGGGTTCAGTGTTTTTCCCAAGGACGCTTTGGCATGTGGACACATGTGGGCAAACCCTACGATTAGTGATCAACCCGCTCTACCACCTGAGACAGAACTGCCTCAAAAGTTTTTATCATTTAAACCTCAGACGTTTATTCCAGCGTTAAGCAGAGCAGCTCATGTTGAAAACCGCATGAATGGAAGAAAATGTCCTCTACACCCAACACACACCCAAACACCTACCTACTAAAAAAACCCAAACACACACAACCAACACACACTCACCCACACAACACACACCCAAATACCCACCAACTCCCAACCCAAACAACCCACCCACACAACCAAACACCCACCCACACAACCGAAAACCCACCCACACACCTAACACACACCCAAACACCCACCCACTCACCCAAACACCCAATCAACCACCCACCAACACAGCTAACACATACACACACACCCAACATATTCCATATATGTGACAGCAGCACAATACATAATATCATGCAGATACAGGTCGAGAGCTTTAGTTAATATTCTGTGGAATGGGGAATGGGGAAAAATGTGATCGCAGCAACTTTGACTGTGGCATGGTTGCTGATTTCAGTATTTCAGAAACTGCTGATTTCCTTTCACCCGACAGTCGTTTGTGTGTGTGAGTGTTTACACAGAATGGTGTGACAGTATAGACAGAATGGTGTGAAACAAAAGTAAATAGATAAGCATCTCAGAACATGTTTTTCTCTGAGACATTAGTCCTGGTATTCATGTAGATGTTACTTTGACACGTATCACCTACCAAAATCATTATAGCAGATCAAGTACATCCTTTTCATGGCGTCGGCATTCCCTAATGTTTCAGCAGGATAATGCGTCCTGACACACTGCAAAAATTGTTCAGGAATGGTTTGAGTAACATGACAAAGATTTCACAACATTGACTCGGCCTCCAAGTTCTCCAGATCTCAATCTGATCGAGAATCTGTGGGATGTGCTGGACAAACATGTCCGATCCATGGCGGCCCCACCTCGCAATTTACAAGAATTTACACTGCCCATGGTGGTTATACAGTGTTCACAGTACCAATGTTACATACATAAATAGCGTTATTAATTCCTTAGTTTTGCATGCACATTAATTAATGTCCTGCTTCTTTTGACTTTTTTGGCACTGACAATCAATCTGTCTCTGATGTACATTTATTACAGTAATGTAGTTTATTTATCTATTTTTTTGAAAAAAAAAAACATATAACATTATACATATAATATATTTCTTTGTGGCCATATTGTGTTGATCATCGTTTATGAATTACTGTAGAAGCAGAACCTGTTATTACAACAAATATTAATAATACTATTACTTGCAAAAATGTAAATGCATAGATTACACCATGACTTCCACAATATTTAGTTTTTAATAACTGCCTTTAAACCAGTTTAAATAATTCAGGCTTGTAAATCTGGTTTGAGTCATGTGGACCACTACATACACTTTAAAAAAAAAAAATTATCCTGTTCCTTTTTTGTATAAACTTTTATTTTTAATCTGTTTCAAGTTTAGAACTTTCATGTTCTATTTGTTTCTTCCGCCCTACAGAAACCAGCCCAAGAATAAACACGGAAGCTTGTACAACATATTTGTTGTACGGACAGTTTGCAGAAAAGATTGTTGGATTGTGTTGCAATTAGGACTAGAATTTTAGTTCAAGTCTGTATGTCATAGTTCAAACTTTAAAGAAGACAATGTCTTTCCTGCACATAAAATCACACCTCAAAACTGTTAAACTGTTAACTATAGTTGTGGTGAAGAAAAGGAAGTAGCTGTGTATAAATACTGCTGAGATTAAGCTCTGACGCATTTTGTCTCACAAGTGCAATGTAACACGCGCATTGGAAAATAAACTATTACCTGTGCTCAAGTAGATTGAAGGAACGAGAGGTGATCGTTTGAGCATCTCCTCATTACGCAACGACAGCGTATAGGAAAAGTAAACTTTTGTCTTTTTCTTACTGTTAAAGAAGCCTTGAAACCACCAGAGCTGTGAGTATTATGATCACGCCGGAAACGTTATGTTACTTCTATCTCATTCTGTTTACTCAGATATAATCATAGCATTAGCTAATCTTCAAACATTGTACGTTGTACTTAAGCCACGATACTGCATTATTCGTGATGTTATGAGAACATTATTCACAATGCTACCGGAATTATTCATGCTAGAAAATGAATGATCAAATCTCATGTGAGGTTGTTTGTGAAGCTTTCAGTATTCTTCATGTTGATATTTATGCATTGTGTTATTTCACCGGATCAGCAAAGAACAGAAAAAAAGGCAGAAACTTAAGTTTTTCCTCAGGCTGTATTCATAGTTGAGTTACGGTGCATTGTGAGGAGTTAACACCAATATTTCACATACTTATGTAATAATTAAATATATATAACTATTATAAAGGGAGCCTATATCTGGAATGTAATGTCAAAAAAGCACTCGAGTGTGATGTGTCAGGTGTCCACAAACTTTTGGACTTTTGGACATGTAGTGTTTATTAAAAAAAAAAAATAATCAAACTTACAAAAAAAATCTAACAAAAAATACAGTCAAGTCTCTTTACATGTGAACATTTAAAGTAACTTTAAATTTTTAACATTTAAAGTTAAAAATATTTTCCGAAAAAAATTATTTTCCTTCTGTAACAGGATCAGATTTAAATTCATTCTGAGCCGATACGTATATCTCTCATGGACCTTTTTTGCTGGTAATGCACTACTAACACTGATCCTGGGTATCAGATCAGTGCCTTCTTTACTACTACATTCAATTGAATCTGTTTTGGTGGAATAAATGAAAGTTTATTTGTCAGTACCGAAGTCATGGCCACCATTTATACAGTAGCTTGAGTCCATGACTTCATATGCTGTCGGAATATTCATGCACATGCAATGGGTGATAAAGTCTATTCACTTAAAGAATTTGCTTAAATGTGACACAGAGTAAAGCTATATCCATGCCGCAATGTCAGTGACTCCAGAATTACTACAAGATTGATGCGTAATATGATCAATAGCCTTCACACTGACTAATTCAGTTGATTTCTCTGTCATTTTAACAAAAGATATAGATTTTTTATTGAACTTTCCTTATTACCACGTCACGTTATTAATAAACAACCACCACGCCACTTCAGCAGATCTATCCTAACCTCCATCCTTACCTCCCCGAGCTAGAAATACATAGACGAATACACATGTAGAATTTGTATATAATGCGTATATGCATGCTTTTCCTTTCAGATTAACAATGAACAAAGCGGTGACGTTTTCCACATTCGCCAGAAATGCTGCCACTGCAGTCATCATCATGTCACTTGTTTGCGACACACTGGTGGGTACCTTCCATTTGAAGGTATGCACTGAGTAGACATTTTCTTATCAGAAGTTTTGTGAGAAAATTTGTTTTGAAAATATATATTTTTACTTCTATGATTGACATTTTTATAGAGCCTGAACTGGACATCAGATCCTGTCTTTCCACTGGACATGGCAACGGAATCTGTTGATGACCAATATATAGGTTGTGAAGAAGATATGGAAAAACTGATTATAAATAAGAGTCTACCAAACGAGCTAAACTCGAATTTACTGTTTAGAGCAGCTTGGACAAAGTACAACAACATTACTGATTATTATACAAGAAGCATAAAGGTCTACACCGATTTAGACGTTCATTTCAAGTTCAACAATAAAGTGAGATCTGGCAGAAATAGTTACAAGAATAACTTCAACTATAAGGCATTTCATTTCTTCCTAACACGTGGCATACAAATTCGTAAAGTAAATAAATGTACAGATGTTTTCCGCAGAACCAAATATAGTTATGATACAAAAGTTCCTAAAATGAGATTTGGCCAGTTTGCATCAAGTTCGTTAAGTAGAAACCAGATAGACTTTGGCAATGTCTCCTGTTTTAAGATTAAGACATGCTATGGTGTAGACATATCCGACATTTCTGTTTTTCCACAGGAGGAAGAGGTTCTAATTCCACCTTATGAAATATTCAAAATCACAAATATTGAAAAAATTAGGAATGAGATGAACTGTGAGGTCCTTTACACTTTAGAGAGCAGTGGAAGATGCAGTGAAATGAACTGCAAGCTGCTTAACAGAAAAAAGAACATGTGCTGTATATGTTAACGCATGTACTGTATTTCTGTCAGTGAGATAATTTTTTGTTTGTTATTCCGTTGTAAAATTGATAAAAAAAAAAAAATTACATCGTTTTAATTTTAACAATTTTTGAGATTTTGACTGAATGGTATCTAGCAAACGCTTTGTAGCACAGCACCAAAAATATCTTCATCTCCAAAAAAGTGATGACCTAATGCTTCCAGGTCCTGCACAGTGCTAAATTCTTCCAGTGGAAATTTAACACACTTTTTTGCAATGTTATTAGGAGAACTTTGCCATTTACACAGCTAGTACGTATTACGTATATACTCATGTAATATACCACTGGAAATCTAAGAATCTTGTGGTTTGTTTGATATAAAGGCCACAAGAGCACATAAAAGTGCACAAAGGCTTCAATTATGAATATACATATGAAAACACATATAAATATACATATAATAAACATTTTGTAGATTGCTGGATATGTGATATGATCATTATTAGAAAAATCAAGAGTAGCAGCCTTTTTATCCTAATTATGTATAAATGGTGACCAAGGACCCTAAGGTCTTGGTAAAAAAAACAAAAAAAAACAACAAAAAACAAAAACACATGGACATACCTTTTAAAAAAACATGTGTAAATATACATTTTCTTTGTTATTGTTATTGTTATTATTTGAACTTGGTCTAGGAAAGGCTTCATGCTGTGGCCCAGTTGTGTTCTCCAGCTATTACAGTAGCTCCCAGCTACTATCTGGAAAACACGGGCATGCGATACTGATTTTCACCCTTGTCCCTTGAATTTCTCCAGATTCTCAGAATCTTTTGATGACATTATGTGCTGTAGATGAGGAGATATTCTTAGTCTTCGCCAATTTTACATTGAGGAACATTATTCTGAAATTGTTCCACAAATTGTAGACGTAGTTTTCCGCAGATTGGTGAACTTCTACCCATCTTTACTTCTGAAAGACTCTGCGTCTCTAAGATCCTCTTTTTATACCCGGTCATGTTACTGACCTGTTCCCAATTAACCTCCAGCTGTTTCTTTTTACTAACACTTACTTGTCCTTTTTGTTGCCCCGTCCCAACGTTTTTTGAGATGTGTTACGGCCATCAAATACATAATAACCTTTTTTCTTTTCTTTTTTTTTTTTTTACCTTCAAATGGTACATTTACTCAGTTTAAACATTTAATATGTTTTCTATGTTCTATTGTGACTTAAATTTTTTCTGAGATTTTATGAGATTTGCAAATTATTGTGTTCTGTATTTATTTACATTTATATATTTACATTTACATATGTATACACACACACACACACACACACACACACACACACACACACACACACAGACACACACACACACACACACACACACTTTTAATTTGTATTTATCTGCACACAAGACCACACCTCATTTGGATGTCATGGTCCTCATTTGTTTTCCTCCTGAACTCAGTTATTATTTAATTACAGTAGTTTAGGTACAAATTTCCAAAATTTGTTTAATCCTATGACATAATTGGCCATTTTGCATGTAGCATGTCCCAAACTGAGCTTGAGCTGAGACGTGTTGTGGCCATCAAGTTCATAATAATATATATATATTTTTTACCTTAAAATGGCACATTTACTCAGTTTAAACATTTCATATGTTTTCTATGTTCCATTGTGAATAAAAAATTTTTCTGGGATGAGTTTTATCAGATTTGCAAATCATTGCGTTCTGTTTTTATTTACATTTATTTACACACACACACACACACACACACACACACACACAATAACACATTGCTTTTCTGCTGTTTTTTTTTTTTTTTTTTGTGTATTTGTTTAATATGTATTTATCTGCACACAAGACTGTGCCTCTAAGTCAATTTCAACATAGTCATCCTCATTTGGATGTCATGGTCCTCATTTGTTTTTTTCCTGAACTCACAGTTATTATTTAATTTCAGTAGTTTAGTTCCAAATTTCCAAATTTGGTTTAATCCTATGACATAATTGGCCATTTTGCATGTAGCATGTCCCAAACTGAGCTTGTCTGGGTGTGCACGCTGCCATTAAAGCAAACTCACTGTCTCTAATGTGTAATAGTTCATACTGTGAGGAGAACACGTGGCAGCATCACACTGTTTAATGTCAAATCACTAATACACTTACGCTAGGAAGCTACACAATCATAGGATGGGGACCGGAGTCAAACAAAAGGTGCAAAAAGATACCGTGTGTGTGAGAATTCCTGTTTAAGATCATATATAATGTAAAGGGTTTGGATGTTTGCTCATTGATTTATTGACCTATCTATCTATCTATCTATCTATCTATCTATCTATCTATCTATCTATCTATCTATCTATCTATCTATCTATCTATCTATCTATCTATCTATCTATCTATCTATCTATCTATATAATAGAAGGATGGATGGATTTTATGATTAATAAACCAAAGTTTATGTTTCATAACTTGTATGTGTGTGATAATTGACAATAATAATAATGGACAAATAATAATGGACAAATGCGATTTGTTTGTTTTTCTCAATTATTTTTACTTTTTAATAAAGAAATGATACAATTTTTCAATTCTGGAGTCCTGTTTTTCATACAAATTACACTGGTCAACAATTCCATAACAATTACATACAGATTAAGTTATTTTATGATAAACATTTCTCTCCTTTCTCCTCCTGAAAGAAAGTATTTTGTATGTGGGTGATTAATGAAAACCTGATGAAAAGAGAGAAATGGTCAAAATAATTCCTGTGGTCTGTAAAATGTTAGAGCCGTCAAATACTTCTAGAAATTGTGGTCAAATTTTAATTATTTAAAAGACTCTGTATTTGAGTGCAAATTGTTCAAAGAAATTCACAGAGAGGCAGTTTCACAGATTTTATACGGGTTACAGTTAGGTAGCTTTGGATACATTTAATACATTTAAATCCATTAAAGTAGTCATAGTAGAAGTAGTAGTAGTGGTAGCAGTGGTAGTAGTGGTAACAGTGGTAGTGGTAGTGGTGGTAGTAGTAGTAGTAGTAGTAGTAGCTGCAGTAGTAGTGATAGTAGTGGTAGTAGTGGTGGTGATAGTAGTAGTAGTAGTAGCTGCAGTAGTAGTAGTGGTAATAGTGGTAGTAGTGGTGGTGGTAGTAGTAGTAGTAGTAGTAGTAGTGATAGTAGTGGTAGTAGTAGTAGTAGTAGTGATAGTAGTAGTAGCTGCGGTAGTAGTAGTAGTAGTAGTAGCTGCGGTGGTAGTGGTAGTAGTGGTAGTGGTAGCTGCAGTAGGGGTAGTGGTAGTAGTAGTAGTAGTAGTGGTGGTGGTGGTAGTGGTGGTAGTGGTGGCTGCAGTGGTAATAGTGGTGGTGGCTGCGGTGGTGGTGGTGGTGGTGGTAGCTGCAGTGGTGGTAGTGGTGGTAGTGGCTGCAGGTAGTAGTGATAGTAGTGGTGGTAGTGGTGGTGATGGTAGTGGTAGTGGTAGTGAGTGGTGATGGTGGTGGTGGTAGTGGTAGTGGTTGTGGTAGTGGCTGCGGTGGTAGTGGTGGTGGCTGCAGTGGTGGTGGTAGTAGTGGTGGTGTGGCTGCGGTGGGATGAGTAGTAGTGGTGGTGGTGGTGGTAGTAGTGGTGGTGATGGTGGTGGTGGTAGTAGTGGTGCGGTGGTGGTAGTGGTGGTGGTGGTGGCTGCGGTAGTGGTGGTAGTGGTAGTGGCTGCAGTGGGGTGGTGGTGGTAGTGGGGTGGTGGTGGCTGCGGTGGGGTGTGGTGGTAGTAGTGGCTGCGGTAGGGTGGTGGTGGTGGTAGTGGTAGTGGTGCGGTGGGGAGGTGGTGAGTTGGTGGTGGTGTGAGTGGTGGTGGTGGTGGTGGTGGTGGTCGGTGGGGTGGTAGTGGGGTAGTGGGGTGGTGTGCGGTGGGGTGTGGTGGTAGTGGTGGTGCGGTGGGATTAGTGGTGGTGGTAGTGGTGGTGGTGGCTGCGGTGGGAGTGGTGGTGGTGGTGGTGGTGGTAGTGCTGGTGGGATTAGTGGTAGTGGTGGTGGTAGTGGTGGCTGCGGTGGGGTAGTGGTGGTGGTAGCTGCAGTGGGGTGGTGGTAGTGGTGGTGGTGGTGGTAGTGGTGGTGGTGGCTGCAGTGGGGTGGTAGTGTGGTAGTAGTGGTGGTGGTGGTGGTTGGTGGTGGTGGTGGTGGTGTGCGGTGGTGGTGTGTGGTGGTGGTGGTGCAGTGGTGGTAGTGGTAGTAGTGGTGCAGTGGTAGTGGTGGTGGTGGTGGCTGCGGTGGGTAGGTGTGGGTGAGTGGGTAGTGGTTAGAGTGTGAGTGTGGTGTAGTAGATAGTGGTGGTGGGAGTGGTGTAGTGGGTGTGTGTCTGGGTGGTGGTGGTGGTGGCTGGTGGGGTGGTGGTGGTGGTGGTGGTGTGGTGGTGGTGGTAGTGTGGCTGCAGTGGGTTGGTGTGGTGGTAGGTGGTGTTGGTGATGTGGTATATAGTAGCTCGGTGGGTGTGGTGGTGGTGGTGGTGGTGATGGTAGTGGTGGTATGTCTGCGGTGGGGAGTGGTGGTAGTGGTAGTGGTGAGTGGTAGTGGTGGCTCGGTGGGTTGTGTAGTGGTAGTGGCTCGGTGGTGTAGTAGTGGTGGTGGTGGCTGCGGTGGGGTGGTGGTAGTGGTGGTGTGGTGGTGGTGGTGGGTGGGTGGTGGTGGTAGTAGTGGCTGCAGTGGGGTGGTGGTATGGTGGTGGTGGTGGTGGCTGCAGTGGGGTGGTAGTGGTAGTGGTAGTGGTAGTAGCTCGGTGTAGTAGTAGTAGTGTAGTGGCTGCAGTGGGAGTAGTAGTAGTGGTAGTGGTAGTGGCTGCGGTGGGGTGGTGGTGGTAGTGGTGGCTGCAGTGGGGTGGTAGTGGTGGTAGTGGTGGTGATAGTGGTGGTGGTGGTAGTAGCTGCAGTGGGGGTGGTAGTAGTGGTGTAGTGATAGTAGTGGTAGTAGAGTAGCTGCAGTAGTAGTGTAGTAGTGCAGTGGGGTAGTAGTTAGTAGTGTAGTATGCTGAGTGTGGTGGTGGTATCAGTGGGGTGGTGAGTATGGTGGTGGTGGTAGTGGGTGGTTGTATTATAGTTGTAGTGGTGTAAGTATGGTGGATTAGTAGGGTGTAGTGATGGAGGTTGGTGGGGGAGAGAGGTGGGTAGTGTGGTGATATGCAGTTAGTAGTAGTGGTGGAGTAGTATTGTAGTAGTGGCTCAGTATTGTGGTAGGAAAGAGAATTTGGTGGTATGGTGGGTAGTGTGATAGAGAGGTTGTAGTGTGGGGTGGCTGCAGGGGAGGTGTAGAGTAGAGTAGTAGTAGTGTGAGTCTCAGTGTAGTAGTAGTAGTAGTATGAGTAGTAGTTGTAGTAGTTATATAGTAGTAGTAGTTGTGGTAGTAGCTGCAGTAGTAGTAGTAGTAGTGGCTGCAGTAGTAGTAGTAGTAGTAGTAGTAGTAGTAGTAGTAGTAGTAGTAGTAGTAGCTGCGGCAGTAGTAGTAGTAGTGGTGCAGTAGGGTTAGTAGTAGTGTAGCTGCAGTAGTAGTAGTAGTGGTAGTAGCGGTAGGGTGGCAGTGATGATAGTAGTCAGATGAAGTTTGTAATCCATACACTCATGATGTTGATTAACAACGCGTACAAAAAGCAGACATATTTGTATTACAAATAAAATAGAACCAACTATTATGCAACAAATTAATTGAGTTAAAAATTCCCTGTCCTGTTATTATATCAATCAGTACAGGACTATTTTTAAATGGTAATCTCCAAAACAGAATATTTCAAATAACAAATAACAAAAAAGAAAATAACCAAAAAACCCACAAAAAACCCCAGCAACAGTTACTTTAGAGAGAGAGAGAGAGAGAGAGAGAGTGTGTGTGTGTGTGTGTGTGTGTGTGAGAGAGAGAGAGAGAGAGAGAGAGTTAAAGATCCTTGAAAATGTTTATTTGTGTAAATGAATTTGACTTTATCATTTTTAAACACGTTGAAAGTGAAAGATTGTATAAGGGGAAAAATATCTATAAATTAGAATGGAGTCATTTAATATTTTAAGTAAATACGATAGAATTAGACTTCATAAATTAATGTTAGAGTGCCCCCTGCTGATCCCATTATTGGTTTGGAAAAAGAAATAAATTAAAATTTAATAAAAAAAATTATAATAAATCAATATATATATATATATATATATATATATATATATATATATATATATATATATATATATATATATATATATATATATAAAATTATTTTTTAAAATAAAGTAAAACATCATAGCAGTCGAGTAATTGTACAATGCTTCATGCTGACCACATTATTTATTTGCAAAAAATAATTAAATATAATAAAATTAAATATCCTAGCTGCTGATGAGATTTACAACACTGTCCACAAACAAACAAACAAACAAACAAACAAACAAACAAACAAACAACAACAAAAACATCACAGATGCTGACAATATTTATAATGACCCTTGTTGACATTATCAATTTGGAAAATTAAATATATATATAAAAAAATCAATTAATTAACCACAAAAACAAATTCTAGCTAGCATATAATTCAACTGATAAAAGCAGGGCACAATCACACACACACACTCACACACCCATTCATACACTACGGACACTTTAGACACGCCAATCAGCATACCATGCATGTCTTTGGACTGGGGAGGAAATTTATGTATTTAATAATCTATTTATGTATTTAATAAACCACCCTAGCATCTGACAGAACTGACTAAAACATTTCAGACTGATGCAAGTTAAACATATACATTACTACACATATGTGTATAAGCACATTTTAAAACAGAGAAGTTTGTCTCCAGTCAGATGAAGTTTGTAATCCATACACTCGTGATGTTGATTAACAACGCGTACAAAAAGCAGACATATTTGTATTACAAGTAAAATAGAACCAACTATTATGCAGCAAATGAATTGAGTTACATTTTCCCCATCCTGTTATTATATCGGCGAGTACAGGACTATATTTTAAATGGTAAAAGATTTAAAGATGCTTGAATATGTTACTTTGTGTAAATTAATTCGAACCTGTAGCCTACAAATGCCTTTCTCTTAAAATTAATTTTTCCTCAGATGTGTCATGTTTGTAATTGTTTTACTCAGTTATTTGTTGCCAGTTGTAAGTTCTCTTCTTACATATTGTTTACATCTTTGCTACATTTTGCATTGAGGTGTAAACTATTTGCCTACATATGTTTCTTTTACTTGCCGTTTTAATTGTCGTCACTTTTCTGTTATACATCTAATACACACAGCTGTGTACTGGTGTGTCAATATATCGGGGGTTGAGGGGATCTTGATATCTCAGAACAGTAAACATTACACAGATGACACAGAGATGGGGATTTATATAATGTTTCTCTGCTTTAACTTTCTGGTGTATTTAGAAATCCGGGATACTGATTTTTTTGCTCATAAAACTGTAACTTTTTCACAACAAATTACTTTTCAGGTGTTTTCAAAACACACTTAATCCCTATCTTGATTCTTCTTTCTTTTAGTTAATCTGAGATATTTTACAGGTGACCCTTTTATTTTTCTGTTCGTTAGCTCAAAGATCATGAGTTAAATTAAGAGGAAAAAAACACAAAAAAACAAAACAAAACAAAAAAAACAACAACAAAAAGCGCACAAAAACAAAGAGCCATTGCGATTGTGTGGATGTGACATTTAAACATATTCAATTCAATTCAGTTTTATTTGTATAACGCTTTTTAACAATGGACATTGTCCCAAAGCAGCTTTACAGAAAGATATAGATTAAGGATATACATTTTTAAAGTATGAATTTTTCCATGATGAGCAAGCGAATGTGGCAAGGGAAAAAACTCCCTGAGATGATGAAACATATGTTGGATAAGAAAATATATCATTGCTGTACATCTTCATTTAATTTGTAGCTGATAAATTTTCTTACTTTTGAGAACGTTAAAGAGGCTAGAATACGATAAAACAGCAACAACAACAGTTTAAAGGCAGGCCTCAGAACAAGTGTATTATGTAGCTGAGAAAAGCCATTTGGAAAACTGTGGTGATTGACAGACTGCGTCTTTGTGCTTACATTAGCCTCCTGTCAGTCATTTTATAAGACCGGCCCCACACTTTCCTTCATTGTATTGTTATACTGTCAGCAACTCAACACTTGACTGTTGAGATGTGGGCTACAGTATATTGAGTATTTTGAGTCCCCTATCATGCAGTGTTTGTATCATGCTAGCTAGGGATTTATCTAAGTGTGAGATAGTAATCTTCAAGAGAGAGGTCAGTGAGGCAAGTGAAAAAAACTAAGCTTCATGCATGTTATGCTGCAGAGTAAATGGTCTGGACTTAAATAACGCCTTTTAACCTTTAGCGGTTCTACAAAGCGCTTTACGCGATTACTCATTCACGCATTCACACACCTGTGAACAGGTGAATGCAGACACTATCCTGCTATTGGGGAGCAACTTGGGGTTCAGTGTGTTGCCCAAGGATGCTTCAGCATGTGGACGCGCGGGCAAACCTTACGATTAGTGAACAACCCGCTCTACCACTTATGGTAAATGGTAAATGTCCACTTATATAGCGCTTTTATCCAAAGCGCTTTACACTGTGTCTCATTCCCCCATTCACACACACTCACACACCAATGGTTGCAGAGCTGCCATGCAAGGCGCTAGCTTGCCATCGGGATTCAGTGGGGTTCGGTGTCTTGCCCAAGGACACTTCAGCATGTGGAGTCACCCGGGCCGGCAATCGAACCGCCAACCCTACGATTAGTGGACAACCCACACTACCAACTGATCCACAGCCGCCACCTGAGACAGAACTGCCCCAAAAATGTGTTTATCATTTTAAACCTTAGACGTTTATTCCAGCTGTAAGCAGAGCAGCTCATGTTGAAAACCACATGAATGGAAGAAAATGTCCTTTACACCCAACACACACCCAAACACCTACCTACTCAACAACCCACCCACCCAACACACACCCAAACACCCACCCACACACCCAAACACCTACCCATCCAACACACACCCACACAACCACCCACACACCCAAACACCTACCCACCCAACACACACCCAAACACCTACCTACTCAACAACCCACCCACCCAACACACACCGAAACACCCACCCACACACCCAAACACCTACCCACCCAACACACACCCAAACACCTACCTACTCAACAACCCACCCACCCAACACACACCCAAACACCCACCCACACACCCAAACACCTACCCACCCAACACACACCCAAACACCCACCTACTCAACAACCCACCCACCCAACACACACCCAAACACCTACCTCCTCAACAACCCACCCACCAAACACACACCCAAATACCCACCCACACACCCAAACACCTACCCATCCAACACACACCCAAACACCCACCTACTCAACAACCCACCCACCCAACACACACCCAAACACCCACCCACCCAACATACACCTGAACACCTACCTACTCACCCACCCACAAAACACACACCCAAACACCCACCCATTCACCCAACACACAGCCACACACCTACCTACTCACCCACCCACCTGCCCAGCACACACCCAAACACCCATCCACTCACCCACCCACCCGCCCAACACACACCCAAACACCCAGACACCCACCCACTCACTCACCCAACACACACCCAAACACCCACCCACACACACCCAAATACCCACTCACCCAAACACCCACCCAACACACACCCAAACACCTACCCACTCACCCACCAAACACACACCTACCTACTCACACACCTACCCACACACCCAAACACCCACCCAACACACACCTAAACACCCACCCAACACACACCCAAACACCTACCCAGTCACCCACCAAACACACACACTACCTACTCACACACCCACCCACACAATAACACACACCCAAACACCTACCCACTCACCAACCAAACACACACCTACCTACTCAGTTACCCACCTGCCCAACACACACACAAACACCCATTCACTCACCCACCCACCCGCCCAACACACACCCAAACACCCAGACACCCACCCACTCACCCACCCAACACACACCCAAACACCCACCACACACCCAAACACCCACCCACTCACCAACCCACAAACCCAACACACACCCAAACACCCAAAAACCCACCCACACACCCAAACACCTACCTACTCACCCACCCACCAAACACCCACCCATTCACCCAACACACAGTCACACACCTACCTACTCACCCACCCACCTGCACAACACACACCCAAACACCCACCCGCCTAACACACACCCAAACACCCAGACACCCACCCACTCACTCACCCAACACACACCCAAACACCCACCCACACACCCAAATACCCACCACCCACCAACACACACCTACAAACACCTACCCACCCCCACCACACACACACCTACCCACACACACACCCACCCACACACACCAAACACCCACCCACACACCCAAACACCTACCTACTCACCCACCCACCAAACACACACCCAAACACCCACCCATTCACCCAACACACAGCCACACACCTACCTACTCACCCACCCACCCACCCAACACACACCCAAACACCCATCCACTCAAACAACACACACCCAAACACCGAGCCACCCGCCCAACTCACACCCAAACACCCAGACACCCACCCACTCACCCACCCAACACACACCCAAACACCCACCACACACCCAAACACCCACCCACTCACCAACCCACAAACCCAACACACACCCAAACACCCAAAAACCCACCCACACACCCAAACACCTACCTACTCACCCACCCACACAACACACACCCAAACACCTACCCACACACCCACCAAACACACACCTACCTACTCACTTACCCACCTGCCCAACAAACACAAACACCCATTCACTCACCCACCCACCCGCCCAACACACACCCAAACACCCAGACACCCACCCACTCACCCACCCAACACACACCCAAACACCCAAACACACCCAAACACCTACCTACTCACCCACCCACCAAACACACACCCAAACACCCACCCATTCACCCAACACACAGCCACACACCTACCTACTCACCCACCCAGCTGCCCAACACACACCCAAACACCCATCCACTCACCCACCCACCCACCCACCCAACACACAAACACACACCCAAACACCCAGACACCCAACCACTCACCCACCCAACACACACCCAAACACCCACCACACAACCAAACACCCACCCACTCACCAACCCACAAACCCAACACACACCCAAACACCCAAAAACACACCCACACACCCAAACACCTACCTACCCCACCCACCAAACACACACACCCAAACACCCACCCATTCATCCAACACACAGCCACACACCTACCTACTCACCCATCCACTCAGCCACCCACCAGCCCAACACACACCCAAACACCCACCCGCCCAACACACACCCAAACACCCAGACACCCACCCACTCACCCACCCAACACACACCCAAACACCCACCCACACAACCAAACACCCACACACCCAAACACCCACCCACCCAACACACACCCAAACACCTACCCACACACCCACCAAACACACACCTACCTACTCACTTACCCACCTGCCCAACACACACCCAAACACCCATTCACTCACCCACCCACCCGCCCAACACACACCCAAACACCCAGACACCCACCCATCACCCACCCAACACACACCCAAACACCCAAACACACCCAAACACCCACCCACTCACCAACCCACAAACCCAACACACACACAAACAACCAAAACCCACCAACACACCCATCACACACCCAACCACCCATCCACCCACCCAAACACCCAACCACCCACCCAAACACACACCGCTACACACCCACCCACCCACTCAACACACACACCCAAACACACACCCAAACAAATACCCCCACACACACAACCACCCACACACCTAAACACCCAACGCACACCAAAACACCCACCCACCCACCCAACACACACCCAAACACCTACCCACTCACCCACCAAACACACACCTACCTACTCACACACCCACCCACACACCCAAACACACACCCACTCACCCAAACACCCACCCACCCAACACACACCCAAACACCTACCCACTCACTCATCAAACACACACCTACCAACACACAACCAAACACCCATTCACTCATCCACCCACCCGCCCAACACACACCCAAACACCCAGACACCCACCCAAACACCCACCCAACACACACCCAAACCCCCAAACACACCCAAACACCCACCCACTCACCCACCAAACACACACCTGCCTCACTTACCCACCCACCCAACACACACCCAAACACCTACCCACTCACCCACCAAACACACACCTACCTACTTACACACCCACCCACACACCCACCCACCCAGACACCCACCCACCCAAGCACACACCCAGCACACCCAAACACCCAAAAACCCACCCACACACCCAAACACCTACCTACTCACCCACCCACCAAACACACACCCAAACACCCATCCACCCACCCAAACACACACACACACACACACACCCAAACACCCACCCAAACACCCAACACACACACCCACACATCCAACACACACCCAAACACCCACCCAGACACCCACCCACCCAAACACACACCCAGCACACCCACCCACACATCCATTACACATCCAAACACCCACCCACTCATAACACACATCCAAACACCCAACCCCCAAACATCCACCTACACACCGAACACCCACACACACACACACAACCCAGTACACACCCACCCACAGAATTGACAAACGCACAGTGATTCAACAGACAGTACAGACAAACATAGACATAAAGTACATAGCTTTGTTAAACTGTGTTCAAGATAATACCATTAACCAGGGTTGCCAGCCCAACTACATCTCAAAAAACACATTATACAGTATTCTCTATATGTGTCAGGAGCACAATACATAAAATCATGCAGATACAGGTCAAGAGCTTTAGTTAATATTCTGGGGAATGGGGAATGGGGAAAAAAAAACTTTGACTGTGGAATGGTTGCTGATTTGAGTATTTCAGAAACTGCTGATTTCCTTTCACACCCAACAGTCATTTGTGTGTGTGAATGTTTACACAGAATGGTCTGACAGTTTAGACAGAATGGTGTGAAACAAAAGTAAATAGATAAGTATCTCATAACATTTTTTTCTCTGAGACCTTAGTCCTGGTATTCATGTAGATGTTACTTTGACACGTATCACCTACCTAACCATTCACTCAGATCAAGTACATCTTTTTCATGGTGTCGGCATTCTCTAATGTTTCAGCAGGATAATGCGTCCTGACACACTGCAAAAATTGTTCAGGAATGGTTTGATCGACATGACAAAGATTTCAAGACATTGACTCGGCCTCCAAGTTCTCCAGATCTCAATCTGATCAAGAATCTGTGGGATGTGCTGGACAAACAAATCTGATCCATGGCGGCCTACCCTCGCAATTTACAAGACTTAAAGGATCTACTGGTAACATTTTGGTGTCAGATACCACAGCACACCTTCAGAGGTCTTGTAGAGTCCATGCCTCGGCAGGGCATAAGCGGGACATCCACAATATTAGCCATGTTGTTTTAATGTTATGGCTGATCGGTGTATAAAACACAGGTTCTCTCAACACCTGGCAGGAATCTGACCTTGCAGGAACTGGGCTGGAAGATTTCGGTACATACAGCCTGTTAAGGATAATATTTTATAGCTAATACTAGTATGTCAAATGGTCACCACATGACTTTGTGGTAAAGTCTTGGCAAGTGTGTGCTCATACACAAGAAGGTGTCTATAGTAGGTGTTAAACACTGCCCATGGTGGCCCAAAGTGCGCGTACGCGTTATTCATTCACGGATTCACTCACCTGTGAGCAACTTGGGGTTCAGTGTTTTTCCCAAGGACGCTTTGGCATGTGGACACATGTGGGCCAACCCTACGATTAGTGATCAACCCGCTCTACCACCTGAGACAGAACTGCCTCAAAAGTTTTTATCATTTAAACCTCAGACGTTTATTCCAGCGTTAAGCAGAGCAGCTCATGTTGAAAACCGCATGAATGGAAGAAAATGTCCTCTACACCCAACACACACACAAACACTTACTGTACCTACTCAAGCACCCACCCACTCACCCCACACCCAAACACCTACCTACTCAATCAAAAACACACACCCAACACACACCCAACACACTCAGCCACCCGACACACACCCAAATACCCACCGACTCACCCACCCAAACACCCACCCACACAACCAAACACCCACCCACACACCTAACACACACCCAAACACCCACCCACTCACCCAAACACCCAATCAACCACCCACCAACACAGCTAACACATACACACACACCCAACATATTCCATATATGTGACAGCAGCACAATACATAAAATCATGCAGATACAGGTCGAGAGCTTTAGTTAATATTCTGGGGAATGAGGAATGGGGAAAAATGTGATCATAGCAACTTTGACTGTGGAATGGTTGCTGATTTGAGTATTTCAGAAACTGCTGATTTCCTTTCACACCCGACAGTCGTTTGTGTGTGTGAATGTTTACACAGAATGGTGTGACAGTATAGACAGAATGGTGTGAAACAAAAGTAAATAGATAAGCATCTCAGAACATGTTTTTCTCTGAGACCTTAGTCCTGGTATTCATGTAGATGTTACTTTGACACGTATCACCTACCAAAATCATTATAGCAGATCAAGTACATCCTTTTTAATGGCGCCGGCATTCCCTAATGTTTCAGCAGGATAATACGTCCTGACACACTGCAAAAATTGTTCAGGAATGGTTTGAGTGACATGACAAAGATTTCACAACATTGACTCGGCCTCCAAGTTCTCCAGATCTCAATCTGATCGAGAATCTGTGGGATGTGCTGGACAAACATGTCCGATCCATGGCGGCCCCACCTCGCAATTTACAAGAATTTACACTGCCCATGGTGGTTATACAGTGTTCACAGTACCAATGTTACATACATAAATAGCGTTATTAATTCCTTAGTTTTGCATGCACATTAATAAATGTCTTGCTTCTTTTGACTCTTTTGGAACTCACAATCAATCCGTCTCTGATGTACATTTATTACAGTAATGTAGTTTATTTATCTATTTTTTGGAAGAAAAAAAAACATATAACATTATACATATAACATATTTCTTTCGTTGGCCATATTGTGTTGATCATCGTTTATGAATTACTGTAGAAGCAGAACCTGTTATTACAACAAATATTAATAATACTATTACTTGCAAAAATGTAAATGCATAGATTACACCATGACTTCCACAATATTTAGTTTTTAATAACTGCCTTTAAACCAGTTTAAATAATTCAGGCTTGTAAATCTGGTTTGAGTCATGTGGACCACTACATACACTTTAAAAAAATTAAAATTATCCTGTTCTTTTTTTTGTATAAACTTTTATTTTTAATCTGTTTCAAGTTTAGAACTTTCATGTTCTATTTGTTTCTTTCTCACTACAGAAACCAGCCCAAGAATAAACAACATAAGCTTGTACAACATATTTGTTGAACGGACAGTTTGCAGAAAAGATTGTTGGATTGTGTTGCGATTAGGACTAGAATTTTAGTTCAAGTCTGTATGTCATAGTTCAAACTTTAAAGAAGACAATGTCTTTCCTGCACATAAAATCACACCTCAAAACTGTTAAACTGTTAACTATAGTTGTGGTGAAGAAAAGGAAGTAGCTGTGTATAAATACTGCTGAGATTAAGCTCTGACGCATTTTGTCTCACAAGTGCAACTTAAGCCGTATTGGAAAATAAACTATTACCTGTGCTCAAGTAGATTGAAGGAACATCAGCGGTGATCGTTTGAGCATCTCCTCGTTACGCACGATAGCGTATAGGAAAAGTAAACTTTTGTCTTTTTCTTACTGTTAAAGAAGCCTTGAAACCACCAGAGCTGTGAGTATTATGATCACGCCGGAAACGTTATGTCACTTCTATATCATTCTGTTTACTCAGATATAATCATAGCATTAGCTAATTTTCAAGCACTGTATGTTGTACTTAAGCCACGATACTGCATTATTCGTGATGTTATGAGAACATTATTCACGATGCTACCGGAATTATTCATGCTAGAAAATGAATGATCAAATCTCATGTGAGGTTGTTTGTGAAGCTTTCAGTATTTTTCATGTTGATATTTATGCATTGTGTTATTCCACCGGATCAGCAAAGAACAGAAAAAAAGGCAGAAACTTACGTTTTTCCTCAGGCTGTATTCATAGTTGAGTTACGGTGAATTGTGAGGAGTTAACACCAATATTTCACTATTACAATAAATTATATAATAATTTATATATACATACTTATGTAATAATTATATAAAAATAATAATAACTATTATAAAGGGAGCCTAAATTTGGAACGTGATGTCGAAAAAGCACTTGAGTGTGATGGTCAGGTGTCCACAAACTTTTGGCCACCATTTATACAGTAGCTTGAGTCCATGACTTCATATGCTGTCGGAATATTCATGCACATGCAATGGGTGATAAAGTCTATTCACTTAAAGAATTTGCTTAAATGTGACACAGAGTAAAACTATATCCATGCCGCAATGTCAGTGACTCCAGAAGTACTACAAGATTGGAGCGTAATGATTGGAGCGTATGATCAATAGCCTTCACACTGACTAATTCAGTTGATTTCTCTGTCATTTTTACAAAAGATATAGATTTTTTATTGAACTTTCCTCATTACCACGTCACGTTATTAAAAAACAACCACCACGCCACTTCAGCAGCTCTATCCTAACCTCCATCCTTACCTCCCCGAGCAAGAAATACGTAGACGAGTACACACATGTAGAATTTGTATATAATCCGTATATGCATGTTTTTCCTTTCAGATTAACAATGAACAAAGCGGTGACGTTTTCCACATTCGCCAGAAATGCTGCCACTGCAGTCATCATCATTTCACTTGTTTGCGACACACTGGTGGGTACCTTCCATTTGAAGTTATGCACTGAGTAGACATTTTCTTATCAGTAGTTTTGTAAGAAATGTTTTTAAACATATATATTTTTACTTGTATAATTGCATTTTTTATAGAGCCTGAACTGGACATCAGATCCTGTCTTTCCACTGGACATGGCAACGGAATCTGTTGATGACCAATATATAGGTTGTGAAAACAATACGGAAAAACGAATAATGCATGAGATTCTACCACAAGAGTTAAAACTGAATGAAATGTTTAGAAAAGCTTGGAAAAAGTATGAAAACATTAGTGATTATTATACAAGAATCATAAAGGTCTACACAGCTCCAAATGTATTTTCCGATTTCAACATTAATGTGAGATTAGGCAGAAATATTTATAAGGATAAGTTCAACTATAAAGCTTTTCATTTCTTGTTAACACGCGGCATACAAATTCGTAAAGTAAATACATGTACAGATGTTTTCCGCAGAACCAAATATAGTTATGATACAAACGTTCGTGAAATGAGATTTGGCTACTTTGCATCGAGTTCGTTAATTAAAGACCGGAAAAACTTTGGCAGCGTCTCCTGTTTTAAGATTAAGACATGCTTTGGTGTAGACATATCCAACATTTCTGTTTTTCCAAAGGAGAAAGAGGTTCTAATCCCACCTTATGAAACATTCAATATCACAAATATTGAAAAAGACGGTAATGAGATGAACTGTAAGGTCCTTTACACTTTAGAGAGCAGTGGAAAGTTTAGTAACATGGACTGCGAGCTGCTTAAAAAAAGAAGAAGATATAAATTCTGATAAGTAAACGTATTGATGTTACAGTATAATAGCAGCACTGCTAACACTGCTGGATAATTTAGTACATGATGTAATGTTTTCAGCACATGTACTGTATTACTATCAGTGAGATAATTTTTTTGTTTGTTATTCCATTATAAAATTGCAAAAAAAATAATTACATCATTGTAATCTTAACGATTTTTGATATTTATGAAGCTGGAAGCGGTATTGGGCACAGCACCAAATATTTCCAAAAAATGATTAATCCATAATTGCTACCCAGGTCCTGCAGAAAAAAATAATTTTTGGAAAAAATTTAAAAATTTTTTGGAATGTTTTTAGAAAAACTTTGCTATTTACAAGTTAGTAATATAATGATATACACGTATATACCACTGGAAAGATAAGAATCTTGTGATTCGATTGATTATAAGAGCACAAAAGGCCAAAAGTAAATTCATATAAAATACATATAAAAACAACATATTGTAAATATACATGATAATTATTATATTATTATTAGAAAAATCAAGAGTAGCGGCTTTTTATCCTAATTATGTGTACATGGTCACGGGGGGCCCTTTGTTCCCCCAAAAGATTTTGGGGAAAAAACCAAAAAACGCCTGGACATTCCAAATATAATTTTTCTTTGTTATTGTTATTATTTGAACTTGTTCTAGGAAAGGCTTCATTTAAAAGGATAAGGATATATTTTCACCCTTGTCCCTTGAATTTCTCCAGATTCTCAGAATCTTTTGATGACATTATATGCTGTAGATGAGGAGATATTCTTAGTCTTCGCCAATTTTACATTGAGGAACATTATTCTGAAACTGTTCCACAAATTGTAGACGTAGTTTTTGGCAGATTGGTGAACCTCTGTCCATCTTTACTTCTGAAAGACTCTACGTCTCTATGATCCTCTTTTTATACCCGGTCATGTTACTGACCTGTTCCCAATTAACCTCCAGCTGTTTCTTTTTACTAACACTTACTTGTCCTTTTTGTTGCCCCGTCCCAACGTTTTTGAGATGTGTTACGGCCATCAAATACATAATAACTTATAACCTAATAATAATAATAATATTAATAATAATAATAATAATTATTATTATTATTATTATTATTTAACATTTTTTCTGAGATTTGCAAATCATTGTGTTCTGTTTTTATTTACATTTATATATTTACATTTACATATGTATACACACACACACACACACAAACCACACTTTTAATTTGTATTTATCTGCACACAAGACTGTGCCTCTAAGTCAATTTCAACATAGTCATCCTCATTTGGATGTCATGATCCTCATTTGTTTTCCTCCTGAACTCACAGTTATTATTTAATTACAGTAGTTTAGTTCCAAATTTCCAAATTTGGTTTAATCCTATGACATAATTGGCCATTTTGCATGTAGCATGTCCCAAACTGAGCTTGTCTGGGTGTGCACGCTGACATTAAAGCAAACTCACTGTCTCTAATGTGTAATAGTTCATACTGTGAAGAGAACACGTGGCAGCATCACACAGTTTAATGTCAAATCGCTAATACACTTATGCTAGGATGCTACACAATCATAGGATGGGGACCGGGTCAAACCAAAGGTGCAAAAAGATACCGTGTGTGTGAGAATTCCTGTTTAAGATCATATATAATTTAAAGGGGTTTGGATTTATTGACCTATCTATCTATCTATCTATCTATCTATCTATCTATCTATCTATCTATCTATCTATCTATCTATCTATCTATCTATCTATCATATAATAGAAGGATGGATGGATTTTATGATTAATAAACCAAAGTTTATGTTTCATAACTTGTATGTGTGCGATAATTCCTGTTTAACATTATAATGTAAAGGTTTTAGATGCTTGCTGATTGATTAATAGATGGATGGATGAATGAACAAATGCGATTTGATTATTTTTACTTTTTAATAAAGAAATGATAAAATTTTTCAATTCTGGAGTCCTGTTTTTCATACAAATTACACTGGTCAACAAATCCATAACAATAATATACAGATTAAGTTATTTTATGATAAACATTTCTCTCCTTCCTCCTTCTTAAAGAATGTATTATGTATGTGGGTGATTAATGAAAACCTGCTGATAGGTTCTGAATAAAAAGAGAGAAATGGTCAAAACAATTCCTGTAGTCTGTAAAATGTTAGAGCCGTCAAATACTTCTAGAAATTGTGGTCAAATTTTAATTATTTAAAAGACTCTGTATTTGAGTGCAAATTGTTCAAAGAAATTCACAGAGAGGCAGTTTCACAGATTTTATATGGGTTACAGTTAGGTAGCTTTGGATACAATTAATACATTTAAATCCATTAAAGAAGTAGTAGTGGTAGTGGTAGTGGTAGTAGTAGTGGTGGTAGTAGTAGTTGTGGGGGTGGTAGTAGTACTAGTGGTAGTAGTAGTGGTGGTAGTAGTAGTAGTAGTAGTGGTGGTACAGTGGGCGGCTGTGGCTCAGGTGGTAGAGCGGGTTGTCCACTAATCGTAGGGTTGGCGGTTCGATTCCCGGCCTGTGACTCCACATGCCGAAGTGTCCTTGGGCAAGACACTGGGCAAGAACAACCCCAAGTTGCTCCCGATGGCAAGCTAGCGCCTTGCATGGCAGCTCTGCTACCATTGGTGTGTGAATGGGTGAATGGGTGAATGGGTGAATGAGACATTTACCATTTATATTTAGTGGTAGTGGTGGTGGTGGTAGTAGTGAAAGTAGTAGGAGTGGTAGTGGTGGTAATAGTAGTTGTGGTAGTAGTAGTAGTAGTGGTGGAAGTGGTAGTGGTAGTAGTAGTAGTAGCTGCAGTGGTAGTAGTAGTGGTGGTGGTAGTAGTAGGAGTGGTGGTGGTAGTGGTGGTAATAGTAGTTGTGGTAGTAGTAGTGGTGGAAGTAGTAGTAGTACTAGTGGTAGTGGTAGTAGTATTAGTGAAAGTAGTAGGAGTGGCAGTGGTTGTAGTAGTGGTGGTAGTGGTGGTAATAGTAGTGGTAGTGGTGGTAGTAGTAGTAGTAGTAGTTGTGGTAGTAGTAGTAGTAGTAGCTGCAGTAGTAGTAGTGGTAGTAGTAGTAGTGGTGGTGGTAGTAGTAGTAGTAGTGATAGTAGTAGGAGTGGAAGTGGTAGTAGTAGTAGTAGTGATAGTAGTAGGAGTGGTAGTAGTGGTGGTGGTAGTAGTAGAAGTAGGAGTAGTAGTAGTAGCTGCAGTAGTAGTAGTAGTAGTAGCAGTGATAGTAGTAGGAGTGGCGGTGGTAGTAGTAGTAGTCAGATGAAGTTTGTAATCCATACACTCATGATGTTGATTAACAACGTGTACAAAAAGCAGACATATTTGTATGTAAGTACAATAGAACCAAATATTATGCAATTTTATGAATTGAGTTAAAAATTCCCCATCCTGTTATTATATCAATCAGTACAGGACTATTCTTTAAATGGTAATCTCCAAAACAGAATATTTAAAATAACAAATAACAAAAAAGAAAATAGCCAAAAAACCCACAAAAAAAAACAGCAACAGTTCCTTTAGAGAGAGAGAGAGAGAGAGTGTGTGTGTGTGTGTGTGTGTGTGTGTATGTGTGTGTATGTGTGTGTGTGTGTGTGAGAGAGAAGAGAGAGAGAGAGAGAGAGAGAGAGAGAGAGTTAAAGATCCTTGAAAATGTAGAGGACAAGTGTGATAAATGCCATGGCTCTCCCTGTCATCTTGGCCATATGTTTTTCTTCTGCTCTGAACTCCATGGTTTTTGGTCTTGCTTTTGTACCATCATGTCCACTATTCTCAGGGCAGATCTAAAGCCTTGTCCACTGATTGCGATATTTGGGATTCCTCAAGCTTCAATTCCTTTGAGTTCGATACAAAAGGATGTTATTGCTTTCACATCCCTTATAGCAAGACGTTCCCTACTGTTACACTGGAAGTCTGCTAAATACCCATCTATCTCTCAATGGATAAAGGACGTGATTGTTTTTCTGAAACTCGAGAAAATACGATATACGATGAACGGATGTACAGATAAGTTTTTTCATAAATGGCATCCCTTTATTGCCTACTTTATGGAGTTACAGACACTACGCACTTAAAGGTTGGTGCCTGTTGTTGAATTTTTTAATATCTCTATAACCAGCGACAGTTAATGGGTAGCCATGATGAGCCGGAGGGGTGGGTTGTGGGTTCAATTTTGTTTTTCTTTGTATAAAAAGAAAAAAAAATCTGTGAATATTTACTGCTGTTGCTCATTTTGTATTTTTGGGAAATGGTGGGAGGACAGAACAGAAAAGGCGATTTAGATAGGCTTAGCAGTTCAACTGAAATGTTCATCAGAAATGTTTAATAAAAAAGAAACGTAGAAATGTTTTGCAGAAATGTATAGCAGAAATGTTTAGCAGAACTGGTTCAGTAGAAATGTAGAAATGTTCTGTAGAAATGTTCATCAGAATTGTTCAGCAGAAATGTTCAATAAAAATGAAACACTAAAAAAAAAAAAAAAGATCCTTGAAAATGTTTATTTGTGTAAATGAATTCGACTTTATCATTTTTAAACACGTTGAAAGTGAAAGATTGTATAAGGGGAAAAATATCTATAAATTAGAATGGAGTCATTTAATATTTTAAGTAAATACGATAGAATTAGACTTCATAAATTAATGTTAGAGTGCCCCCTGCTGATCCCATTATTATTATGGTTTGGAAAAAGAAATATATTAAAATTGAATAAAAAAAATTATAATAAATCAATATATATATATATATATATATATATATATATATATATATATATATATATATATATATTTTTTTTTTTAATAAATTAAAACATCATAGCAGTCGAGAAATTGTACAATGCTCCATGCTGACCACATTATTTATTTGCAAAAAATAATTAAATATAATAAAATTAAATATCCTAGCTGCTGATGAGATTTACAACACTGTCCACAAACAAACAAACAAACAAACAAACAAACAACAACAAAAACATCACAGATGCTGACAATATTTATAATGACCCTTGTTGACATTATTAATTAAATATATATAAAAAAATCAATTAATTAACCACAACAACAAAATCTAGCATATAATTCAACTGACTAAATGTACATCACTGTATATGACATTAAATACATCACTGTATATAATTTTATTAGACAGATAAATGTAGACTTTGCTGTAAATGAGTATATGCATATACAGTCAACGAAAAGGTTTTAACCCATCCATCCATCCATCCATCTTCTACCGCTTACTCCTTCTTCAGGGTCACGGGGAACCTGGAGTCTATCCCAGGGAGCATCGGGTACAAGGTGTGGTACACCCTGGACAGGGTGCCAGTCCATCACAGGGCACAATCACATACACACTCACTCACCCATTCATACACTACGGACACTTTAGACACGCCAATCAGCCTACCATGCATGTCTTTGGACTGGGGGAGGAAACCTGAGTACCCGGAGGAAACCCTCGCAGAACTGGGGAGAACATGCAGGTTTTAACCCCTACCTGCAAAAACACCTCTACAATTTAGAATGGTTAGCTTTAATTATTTAATGTTAAGTTTAAGTTTGTATAATGGGGAAAAAAAACTAATTAACAAAGTCAGTACCATTCTAATTCTCAAATTAGACTTAATAAATAATGATAAAGTACAGTGTCCCCTGCTGGCCACATTGCAAATTAATTTATTTATCTATCTATTTATGTATTTAATAAACCACCCTAGCATCTGACAGAACTGACTAAAACATTTCAGACTGATGCAAGTTAAACATATACATTACTACACATACCGTGGTGTGAAAAAGTGTGGTTGCCCCCTTCCTCATTTCCTGTTCCTTTGCATGTTTGTCACACTTAAGTGTTTCGGAACATCAAACCAATTTAAACAATAGTCAAGGACAACACAAGTAAACACAAAATGCAATTTGTAAATGAAGGTGTTTATTATTAAAGGTGAAAAAAAATCCAAACCATCATGGCCCTGTGTGAAAAAGTGATTGCCCCCTAAACCTAATAACTGGTTGGGCCACCCTTAGCAGCAACAACTGCAACCAAGCGTTTGCGATAACGTGCAATGAGGCTTTTACAGCGTCCTGGAGGAATTTTGGCCCACTCATCTTTGCAGAATTGTCCTAATTCAGTTACATTAGAGGGTTTTCGAGCATGAACGGCCTTTTTAAGGTCATACCACAACATCTCAATAGGATTCAGGTCAGGACTTTGGCTGAGCCACTCAAAAGTCTTCATTTTGTTTTTCTTCAGCCATTCGGTGGTGGACTTGCTGGTGTGTTTAGGATCATTGTCCTGCTGCAGAACCCAAGTTCGTTTCAGCTTGAGTACGAACAGATGGTCGGACATTCTCCTTCAGGATCTCTTGGTAGACAGCAGAATTCATAGTTCCTTTTATCACGGCAAGTCTTCCAGGTCCTGAAGCAGCAAAACAGCCCCAGACCATCACACTACCACCACCATATTTTACTGTTGGTATAATGTTCTTTTTATGAAATGCAGTGTTCCTTCTACGCCAGATATACTTGGACACACACCTTCCAAAGAGTTCCACTTTTGTCTCATCGGTCCACAGAATGTTGTCCCAAAAGTCTTGGGGATCATCAAGATGTGTTGTGGAGAAATTGAGACGAGCTTTGATGTTCTTTTTGCTCAGCAGTGGTTTTCTCCTTGGAACTCTGCCATGCAGGCCATTTTTGCCCAGTCTTTTCCTGATGGTGGAGGCATGAACGCTGACCTTAACTGAGGCAAGTGAGGCCTGCAGTTCTTTGGACGTTGTTGTGGGGTCTTTTGTGACCTCTTGGATGAGTCGTCGCTGCGCTCTTGGGGTAATTTTTGGGCGGCCGGCCACTCCTGGGAAGGTTCACCACTGTTCCATGTCTTCGCCATTTGTGGATAATGGCTCTCACTGTGGTTCGCTGGATTCCCAAAGCTTTGGAAATGGCTTTATAACCCTTTCCAGACTGATAGATCTCAATTACTTTCTTTCTCAATTGTTCCTGAATTTCTTTGGGTCTCGACATGATGTGTAGCTTTTAAGGATCTTCTTGTGGACCTTACTGTGTCAAGCAGCTCCTATTTCAGTGATGCCTTGATTGTGAACAGGTGTGGCAATAATCAGGCCTGGGTGTGGCTAGAGAAATTGAACTCAGGTGTGGACAACCACAGTTATAGTATGTTTTAACGAAGGGGCAATCACTTTTTCACACAGGGCCATGATGGTTTGGATTTTTTTCCCCTTTAATAATAAACACCTTCATTTACAAATTGCATTTTGTGTTTACTTGTGTTGTCCTTGACTATTGTTTAAATTGGTTTGATGTTCCGAAACACTTAAGTGTGACAAACATGCAAAGGAACAGGAAATGAGGAAGGGGGCAAACACTTTTTCACACCACTGTATGTGTATAAGCACATTTTAAAACAGAGAAGTTTGTCTCCAGTCAGATGAAGTTTGTAATCCATACACTCGTGATGTTGATTAACAACGGCGTCACAAAAAGCAGACATATTCGTATTACAAGTAAAATAGAACCAACTATTATGCAGCAAATGAATTGAGTTACATTTTCCCCATCCTGTTATTATATCAGCGAGTACAGGACTATATTTTAAATGGTAAAAGATTTAAAGATCCTTGAATATGCTACTTTGTGTAAATGAATTCGAACCTGTAGCCTACAAATCCCTTTCTCTTAAAATTTAATTTTTCCTCAGATGTGTCATGTTTGTAATTGTTTTTACTCAGTTATTTGTTGCCAGTTGTAAGTTCTCTTCTTACATATTGTTTACATCTTTGCTACATTTTGCATTGAGGTGTAAACTATTTGCCTACATATGTTTCATTTACTTGCCGTTTTAATTGTCGTCACTTTTCTGTTATACATCTAATACACACAGCTGTGTACTGGTGTGTCAATATATCGGGGGTTGAGGGGATCTTGATATCTCAGAACAGTAAAAATTACACAGATGACACAGAGATGGGGATTTATATAATGTTTCTCTGCTTTAACTTTCTGGTGTATTTAGAAATCCGGGATACTGATTTTTTTGCTCATAAAACTGTAACTTTTTCACAACAAATTACTTTTCAGGTGTTTTCAAAACACACTTAATCCCTATCTTGATTCTTCTTTCTTTTAGTTAATCTGAGATATTTTACAGGTGACCCTTTTATTTTTCTGTTCGTTAGCTCAAAGATCATGAGTTAAATTAAGAGGAAAAAAACACAAAAGAAACAAAACAAAACAAAAAAAAAACAACAACAAAAAAACACACAAAAAACAAAGAGCCATTGCAATTGTGTGGATGTGACATTTAAACATATTCAATTCAATTCAGTTTTATTTGTATAACGCTTTTAACAATGGACATTGTCCCAAAGCAGCTTTACAGAAAGATATAAATTAAGGATATACATTTTTAAAGTATGAATTTTTCCATGATGAGCAAGCGAATGTGGCAAGAAAAAACTCCCTGAGATGATGAAACATATGTTGGATAAGAAAATATATCATTGCTGTACATCTTCATTTATTTTGTAGTTGATAAACTTTCTTACTTTTGAAAACATTAAAAAGAGGCTAGAATACGATAAAACAGCAACAACAACAGTTTAAAGGCATGGCCTCAGAACAAGTGTATTATGAAGCTGAGAAAAGCTATTTGGAAAACTGTGGTGATTGACAGACTGCGTCTTTGTGCTTACATTAGCCTCCTGTCAGTCATTTTATAAGACCGGCCCCACACTTTCCTTCATTGTATTGTTTTACTGTCAGCAACTCAACACTTGACTGTGGGCTACAGTATATTGAGTATTTTGGATCCTCTATCATGCAGTGTTTGTATAATGCTAGCTAGATTATTTATCTAAGTGTGAGATAGTAATCTTCAAGAGAGAGGTCAGTGAGGCAAGTGAAAAAAAGACTAAGCTTCATGCATGTTATGCTGCAGAGTAAATGGTCTGGACTTAAATAACGCCTTTTAACCTTTAGCGGTTCTACAAAGCGCCTTACGCAGTTACTCATTCACGCATTCACACACCTGTGAACAGGTGAATGCAGACACTATCCTGCTGTTGGGAGCAACTTGGGGTTCAGTGTTTTGCCCAAGGATGCTTCGGCATGTGGACACGTGGGCAAACTTTACGATTAGTGAACAACCCGCTCTACCATCTGAGACAGAACTGCCCCAAATGTGTTTATCATTTTAAACCTTAGACGTTTATTCCAGCTGTAAGGCGAGCGGCTCATGTTGAAAACCACATGAATGGAAGAAAATGTCCTTTACACCCAACACACACCCAAAAACCTACCTACTCAACAAGCCACCCACCCAACACACACCCAATCACCCACCCACCCAACAACACCCAAACACCTACCTACTCACCCACCCACCAAACACACACCCAAACACCCACCCATTCACCCAACACACACCCAAACACCCACCCACCCAACATACACCCGAACACCTACCTACTCACCCACCCACCAAACACACACCCAAACACCCACCCATTCACCCAACACACACCCAAACACCCACCCACCCAACATACACCGAACACCTACCTACTCACCACCCACCAAACACACACCCAAACACCCACCCATTCACCCAACACACGCCACACACCTACCTACTCACCCACCCACCTGCCCAACACACACCCAAACACCCACCCACACACCCAAACACCCACCCAAACACACACCCAATCACCTACCCACTCACCCACCAAACACACACCTACCTACTCACACACCCACCCACACACCCAAACACCCACCCACACACTCAAACACGCACCCACCAACCCAACACACACCCAAACACCTACCCACACACCCACCAAACACACACCCAAACACCCACCCATTCACCCAACACACAGCCACACACCTACCTACTCACCTGCCCAACAAACACCCAAACACCCATCCACTCAACACACCCCCAAACACCCACCCGCCCAACACACACTCACACACCCAACACACACCCAAACACCTACCCACACACCCACCAAACACACACCTACCTACTCACTTACCCACCTGCCCAACACACACCCAAACACCCATTAACTCACCCACCCACCTGCCCAACACACACCCAAACAGTACAGTACAGACAAACATAGACATAAAGTACATAGCTTTGTTAAACTGTGTTCAAGATAATACCATTAACCAGGGTTGCCAGCCCAACTACATCTCCAAAAACACATTATACAGTATACTCTATATGTGTCAGGAGCACAATACATAAAATCATGCAGATACAGGTCGAGAGCTTTAGTTAATATTCTGGGGAATGGGGAATGGGGAAAAAAACTTTGACTGTGGCATGGTTGCTGATTTGAGTATTTCAGAAACTGCTGATTTCCTTTCACACCCGACAGTCATTTGTGTGTGTGAATGTTTACACAGAATGGTCTGACAGTTTAGACAGAATGGTGTGAAACAAAAGTAAATAGATAAGTATCTCATAACATGTTTTTCTCTGAGACCTTAGTCCTGGTATTCATGTAGATGTTACTTTGACACGTATCACCTACCTAACCATTCACTCAGATCAAGTACATCCTTTTCATGGTGTCGACATTCCCTAATGTTTCAGCAGGATAATGCGTCCTGACACACTGCAAAAATTGTTCAGGAATGGTTTGAGTGACATGACAAAGATTTCACAACATTAACTCGGCCTCCAAGTTCTCCAGATCTCAATCTGATCGAGAATCTGTGGGATGTGCTGGACAAACAAATCTGATCCATGGTGGCCCCACCTCGCAATTTACAAGACTTAAAGGATCTACTGGTAACATTTTGGTGCCAGATACCACAGCACACCTTCAGAGGTCTTGTATAGTCCATACCTCGACGGGGCATAAGCGGGACATCCACAATATTAGCCATGTTGTTTTAATGTTATGGCTGATCGGTGTATAAAACACAGGTTTTCTCAACACCTGGCAGAAATCTGACCTTGCAGGAACTGGGCTGGAAGATTTCAGGTACAGACAGCTGTTAAGGATAATATTTTATAGCAAATACTAGTATGTCAAATGGTCACCACATGACTTTGTGGTAAAGTCTTGGCAAGTGTGTGCTCATACACAAGAAGGTGTCTATAGTAGGTGTTAAACACTGCCCATGGTGGCCCAAAGTGCCTTACGCAGTTATTCATTCACGGATTCACTCACCTGTGAGCAACTTGGGGTTCAGTGTTTTTCCCAAGGACGCTTTGGCATGTGGACACATGTGGGCCAACCCTACGATTAGTGATCAACCCGCTCTACCACCTGAGACAGAACTGCCTCAAAAGTTTTTATCATTTAAACCTCAGACGTTTATTCCAGCGTTAAGCAGAGCAGCTCATGTTGAAAACCGCGTGAATGGAAGAAAATGTCCTCTACACCCAACACACACCCAAACACTTACTGTACCTACTCAAGCACCCACCCACTCACCCCACACCCAAACACCTACCTACTCAATCAAAAACACACACCCAACACACACTCAGCCACCCGACACACACCCAAATACCCACCGACTCACCCACCCAAACACCCACCCACACAACCAAACACCCACCCACACACCTAACACACACCCAAACACCCACCCACTCACCCAAACACCCAATCAACCACCCACCAACACAGCTAACACATACACACACACCCAACATATTCCATATATGTGTCAGCAGCACAATACATAAAATCATGCAGATACAGGTCGAGAGCTTTAGTTAATATTCTGGGGAATGAGGAATGGGGAAAAATGTGATCGCAGCAACTTTGACTGTGGCATGGTTGCTGATTTGAGTATTTCAGAAACTGCTGATTTCCTTTCACCCGACAGTCGTTTGTGTGTGTGAGTGTTTACACACAATGGTGTGACAGTATAGACAGAATGGTGGGAAACAAAATAAATAGATAAGTATCTCAGAACATGTTTTTCTCTGAGACCTTAGTCCTGGTATTCATGTAGATGTTACTTTGACACGTATCACCTACCTAATCATTATAGCAGATCAAGTACATCCTTTTCATGGCGTCGGCATTCCCTAATGTTTCAGCAGGATAATGCGTCCTGACACACTGCAAAAATTGTTCAGGAATGGTTTGAGTAACATGACAAAGATTTCACAACATTGACTCGGCCTCCAAGTTCTCCAGATCTCAATCTGTGGGATGTGCTGGACAAACATGTCCGATCCATGGCGGCCCCACCTCGCAATTTACAAGAATTTACACTGCCCATGGTATGTAACATACCAATGTTACATACATAAATAGCGTTATTAATTCCTTAGTTTTGCATGCACATTAATAAATGTCTTGCTTCTTTTGACTCTTTTGGAACTGACAATCAGTCCGTCTCTGATGTACATTTATTACAGTAATGTAGTTTATTTATCTATTTTTTGGAAGAAAAAAAAACATATAACATTATACATATAACATATTTCTTTCGTTGGCCATATTGTGTTGATCATCGTTTATGAATTACTGTAGAAGCAGAACCTGTTATTACAACAAATATTAATAATACTATTACTTGCAAAAATGTAAACGCATAGATTACACCATGACTTTCACAATATTTAGTTTTTAATAACTGCCTTTAATCCATTTTAAATAATTCAGGCTTGTAAATCTGGTTTGAGTCATGTGGACCACTACATACACTTTAAAAAAATAAAAATTATCCTGTTCTTTTTTTGTATAAACTTTTATTTTTAATCTGTTTCAAGTTTAGAACTTTCATGTTTTATTTGTTTCTTTCGCACTACAGAAACCAGCCCAAGAATAAACAACATAAGCTTGTACAACATATTTGTTGAACGGACAGTTTGCAGAAAAGATTGTTGGATTGTGTTGCGATTAGGACTAGAATTTTAGTTCAAGTCTGTATGTCATAGTTCAAACTTTAAAGAAGACAATGTCTTTCCTGCACATAAAATCACACCTCAAAACTGTTAAACTGTTAACTATAGTTGTGGTGAAGAAAAGGAAGTAGCTGTGTATAAATACTGCTGAGATTAAGCTCTGACGCATTTTGTCTCACAAGTGCAACTTAAGCCGTATTGGAAAATAAACTATTACCTGTGCTGAAGCAGATTGAAGGAACGTCAGCGGTGATCGTTTGAGCATCTCCTCGTTACGCACGATAGCGTATAGGAAAAGTAAACTTTTGTCTTTTTCTTACTGTTAAAGAAGCCTTGAAACCACCAGAGCTGTGAGTATTATGATCACGCCGGAAACGTTATGTCACTTCTATATCATTCTGTTTACTCAGATATAATCATAGCATTAGCTAATCTTCAAACATTGTACGTTGTACTTAAGCCACGATACTGCATTATTCGTGATGTAATGAGAACATTATTCACGATGCTACCGGAATTATTCATGCTAGAAAATGAATGATCAAATCTCATGTGAGGTTGTTTGTGAAGCTTTCAGTATTTTTCATGTTGATATTTATGCATTGTGTTATTCCACCAGATCAGCAAAGAACAGAAAAAAAGGCAGAAACTTACGTTTCTCTTCAGGCTGTATTCATAGTTGAGTTACGGTGAATTGTGAGGAGTTAACACCAATATTTCACTATTACAATAAATTGTATAATAATTTATATATACATACGTATGTAATAATTATATAAAAATAAATAATAATAACTATTATAAAGGGAGCCTAAATTTGGAACGTGATGTCGAAAAAGCACTTGAGTGTGATGGTCAGGTGTCCACAAACTTTTGGCCACCTTTTATACAGTAGCTTGAGTCCATGACTTCATATGCTGTCGGAATATTCATGCACATGCAATGCGTGATAAAGTCTATTCACTTAAAGAATTTGCTTAAATGTGACACAGAGTAAAGCTATATCCATGCCGCAATGTCAGTGACTCCAGAAGTACTACAAGATTGGAGCGTAATGATTGGAGCGTAATGATTGGAGCGTATGATCAATAGCCTTCACACTGACTAATTCAGTTGATATCTCTGTCATTTTTACAAAAGATATAGATTTTTTATTGAACTTTCCTTATTACCACGTCACGTTATTAAAAAACAACCACCACGCCACTTCAGCAGCTCTATCCTAACCTCCATCCTTACCTCCCCGAGCTAGAAATACATAGACGAATACACACATGTAGAATTTGTATATAATGCGTATATGCATGTTTTTCGTTCCAGATTAACAATGAACAAAGCGGTGACGTTTTCCACATTCGCCAGAAATGCTGCCACTGCAGTCATCATCATGTCACTTGTTTGCGACACACTGGTCGGTACCTTCCATTTGAAGTTATGCACTGAGTAGACATTTTCTTATCAGTTTTGTGAGAAATGTTTTTAAACATATATATTTTTACTTCTATAATTGAATTTTTTTTATAGAGCCTGAACTGGACATCAGATCCTGTCTTTCCACTGGACATGGCAAAGGATTCTATTGATGACCAATATATAGGTTGTGAAAACAATATGGAAAAACTAATAAAAGACAAGATTCTACCAAACGAGCTAAACTTGAATGTACCGTTTAGACAAGCTTGGAATCAGTACAAAAAAATTACTGATTATTATACAAGAAGCATAAAGGTCTACACAGCTCCAAACGTTTATTCCGAGTTCAACAATAAAGTGAGATCAGGCAGAAATAGTTACAAGAATAACTTCAACTATAAGGCTTTTCATTTCTTCCTAACACGTAGCATACAAATTCGTAAAGTAAATAAATGTACTGATGTTTTCCGCAGAACCAGCGTTCATTATGTTACTGACGTTCTTGGTCGTGGAATGAGATTTGGCCAGTTTGCATCGAGTTCGTTAACAAAAAACCAGACAGGATTTGGCAATGTCTCCTGTTTTAAGATTAAGACATGCTATGGTGTAGACATATCCAAAATTTCTGTGTTTAAAAGTGAGAAAGAGGTTCTAATCCCACCTTATGAAAAATTCAAAATCACAAATATTACAAAAAATAAGAATGAGATGAACTGTAAGGTCCTTTACACTCTACAGAGCATGGGAAGATTCAGTAACATGAACTGTGAGCTGCTTAAAAAAAAGATATAAATTCTGATAAGTAAACGTATTGATGTTACAGTATAATAGCAGCACTGCTAACACTGCTGGATAATTTAGTACATGATGTAATGTTTTCAGCGCATGTACTATGTTGCTGTCAGTGAGATAATTTTTTGTTTGTTATTCCATTATAAAATTGCCAAAATATAATGACATCATTGTAATTTAATTTTTTTTTTAGATTTTGTCTGAATGGTATCTAGCAAATGCTTTGTAGCACAGCACCAAAAACATCTTCATCTCCAAAAAAGTGATGACCTAATGCTTCCAGGTCCTGCACAGTGCTAAATTCGTACCGCGGAAATTTAACACACTTTTTTGCAATGTTATTAGGAGAACTTTGCCATTTACACAGCTAGTACGTAGTACATATATACTCATGTAATATACCGTTGAAGCTATGAATCTTGTCATTCATGTGATATAAAGACCACAATAGCACGTAAAAGTGCACAAAGGTTTCAATTATGAATATACATATGAAAACACATATAAATATACATATAAATAAACATTTTGTAGATTGCTGGATATGTGATATGATAATTATTAGAAAAATCAAGAGTAGCAGCCTTTTTATCCTAATTATGTGTACATGGTTACCAAGGGCCCTTTGGTGTCCCCAAAAGATTTTGGTAAAAAAAACAAAACAAAACAAAACAAAACAAAACAAAACAAAACAAAACAAAACCCCCCCCCTGCATGGACATTCCTTTAATTCATTCATGCTGTGGCCCAGTTAATTGCTCGCAGCTACTATGTGGAAAACACGGGAATGGGAACTGATTTTCACCCTTGTCCCTTGAATTTCTCCAGATTCTCAGAATCTTTTGATGACATTATGTGCTGTAGATGAGGAGATATTCTTAGTATTCACAATTTTACGTTGAGGAACATTATTCTGAAATTGTTCCACAAATTGTAGTTTTTCGCAGATTGGTGAACCTCTGCCCATCTTTATTTTTGAAGATACTCGTTTTATACCCAGTCACATTACTCACCTGTTCCCAATTAACCTCCAGCTGTTTCTTTTTACTAACACTTACTTTTCCAGCCTTTTATTGTGCCTGTCCCAACTTTTTTGAAATGTGTTGCCACCATCAAATTCATAATAACCTTATTTTTTCACTTAAAATGGTATATTTACTCAGTTTAACATTTCATATGTTTTCTATTTTCTATTGTGAATAACATTTTTTTTTATAAGATTTTGAGTTTTATGAGATTTACAAATCATTGCATTCTGTTTTTATTTACATTTACACACACACACACACACACACACACACATTGCTTTTCTGCTGTTTTTTTTATTTTATTTGTTTATTTTATTTGTTTAAATTTGTATTTATCTGCACACAAGACTGTGCCTCTAAGTCAATTTCAACATAGTCATCCTCATTTGGATGTCATGGTCCTCATTTGTTTTCCTCCTGAACTCACAGTTATTATTTAATTACAGTAGTTTAGTTCCAAATTTACAAATTTGATTTAATCCTATGACATAATTGGCTATTTTGCATGTAGCATGTCCCAAACTGAGCTTGTCAGGGTGTGCACGCTGCCATTAAAGCAAACTCGCTGTCTCTAATGTGTAATAGTTCATACTGTGAGGAGAACACGTGGCAGCATCACACAGTTTAATGTCAAATCGCTAATACACTTACGCTAGGAAGCTACAAAATCATAGGATGGGGACCGGAGTCAAACAAAAGGTGCAAAAAGATACCGTGTGTGTGAGAATTCCTGTTTAAGATCATATATAATGTAAAGGGTTTGAATATTTGCTCATTGATTTATCTATCTATCTATCTATCTATCTATCTATCTATCTATCTATCTATCTATCTATCTATCTATCTATCTATCTATCTATCTAATAGAAGGATGGATGGATTTTATGATTAATAAACCAAAGTTTATGTTTCATAACTTGTATGTGTGCGAAAATTCCTGTTTAACATTATAATGTAAAGGTTCTAGATGCTTGTTGATTGATTAATAGATGGATGGATGGACGGACAAATGCGATTTGTTTGTGTTTCTCAATTGTTTTTATGTTTTTAATAACGGAATGATAACATTTTTTAAGTTTGGTGTTCTGTTTTTCATACAAATTACACTATGGAACAATTACACAAAAATAACATAACAATTACATACAGGTTAAGCACTTCTTTTATATGGCACAGATTTCTCTCCTTCTTCCTCCTGAAAGAAAGTGCTCAACACACCCACACCCACACCCAAACACTCAACCCACCCACAGAATTGACAATCACACAGTGATTCAATATAGACGTAAAGTACATAGCTTTGTTAAACTATGTTCAAGATAATACCATTAACCAGGGTTGCCAGCCCAACTACATCTCCAAAAACACACTGTACAGTATACCATATATGTGTCAGCAGCACAATACATAAAATTACGCAGATACATGTCGAGAGCTTTGGATAATATTCTGGGGAATGGGGAATGGGGAAAAACGTGATCGCAGCAACTTGGACTGTGGCATGGTTGCTGGTTTGAATATTTCAGAAACTAATGATTTCCTTTCACCCGACAGTCATTTGTGTGTGTGTGAATGTTTACACAGAATGGTGTAACAGTTTAGACCGAATAGTGTGAAACAAAAGTAAACAAATAAGCATCTCAGAACATGTTCTTCTCAGAAACCTCGGTCCTGGTATTCATGTAGATGTTAATTTGACACGTACCACATAAATAATCATTCTTGCAGACCAAGTTCAAGAGAAGTTCAAGTGTTGTTATTCTCATTTCACCCATATACAGCTGGGACAGTACACAGTGAAACGAAACAACGTTCCTCTAGGACCATGGTGCTACACAAAACAACACAATAACCACATGAGACGACACAGAGCTCAATAAGACTACTAAAACAGGACAATAGGCACAGCCAGTGACCGTGTAGCTCTGGACAGTAAACAGTTTTAGTGTGGAAGTGTCTGATGTAATACTTAATGCAGAAGATAGGCGCCAAGGAGTAACAATATAATTGAAAATGGTATAAATGTAAACATAACATGCTATGACTGAGTATTAAGCAGATTAGCTTATACCAAATATGAACATAGTAGTTATTGTGGTAGCAGCCAAGTAAAGTGTAAAATAGTGACAATAAATTAAATGTTAGATTTTTATAATACAGTAACAGCAAAAATGCAACAGAGTCAATGCAGGAATGTGCAAATATTGGAATTGGAGTGTAATGTGTGTGTGTGCCAGTCCAGTCTCTGAGTATTGAGGAGTCTGATAGCTTGGGGGATGAAGCTGTTACACAGTCTGGCCATGAGGGCCCGAATGGATCGGTACATTTTTCCAGAAGGCAGGAGGGTGAAGAGTGTGTGTGAGAGGTGTGTGGGGTCGAACACGATGCGGGCGGCTTTGCGGATGCAATGTGTGGTGTAAATGTCTGTGATGGAGGGGAGAGAGACCCCACAGATCTTCTCAGATGTCTTCATTATCCACTGCAGGGTCTTGCGATCCACTGAGGCTTTCTTAGTTATGGAGCTGGTGTTGAGGGACCAGGTGAAGTTCTCTGTCAGGTGATCACCAAGGAATTTGGTGCTCTTGATGATCTCCACAGAGGAGTCATCGATGATCAGCAGAGAATGGTCGCGCCGTGCTCTCCTGAAGTCAACAACCATCTCTTTTATTTTGTCCACATTCAGAGACAGGTTGTTGGCTCTGTACCACTCCGTTAGCTGCTGCACCTCCTCTCTGTATGCTAACTCGTCGTTCTTGCCAATGAGGCCCACCACAGTCGTGTTATCGGTGAACTTGATGATTTGGTTGGATGTGGCATTGCTGCACAGTCGTGAGTCAGCAGAGTGAACAGCAGTGGACCAAGCAGATGGCCTTGAGGGGACCCCGTGCTCAATGTGGTGGTGCTGGAGATGTAGTTCCCAATCCGGACTGACTGAGGTCTCCCAGTCAAAACTCCAGGATCCAGTTGGAGATGGAGGTGTTCAGGCCCTGTTCAGGTTTAGCTTTCGAATCAGGTGCTGAGGAAAGATTGTGTTTAATGCTGAACTGAAGTCTATGAACAGTATTTGAACATAGGTGTCCTTCTTGTCCAGGTGGGTGAGGACCAGAGGTAGGGTGGTGTCGATGGCATCATCTGTTGAACGGTTGGTGCGATATGCAAACTGCAGCAAACTTGTATTTTTAATCTGGTTCAAGTGCTTGTACACTTTCATGATCTATTTGTTTCTTTCTCACTACAGAAACCAGCCCAAGAATAAACAACATACAGTCATGGACGAAAGTATTGGTACCCCTGGAACTTTTCCAGAAAATGCACCATTTCTCCCAGAAAAGTGTTGCAATGACAAATGTTTTGGTATACACATGTTTATTACCTTTAAGTGCATTGGAACAGCACAAAAAAGCAGAAGAAAAAGGGCAAATTTGACATCATTTTACACAAAACTCAAAAATTAGGTCGGACAAAATTGTTGGCACCCTCAACTTAATATTTGGTTGCACACCCTATTAATAGCCCGTCCCAACTTTTTTTGTCCCAATACTTTTTTTCCCTCATTAAAATGCAAATCAATTTCTAACATTTTTGACATGCGTGTTTCTGGATTTTTTTTGTCGTTGTTATTCTGTCTCTCACTGTTCAAATAAATCTACCACTAAAATTATAAACTAATCATTTCTTTGTCAGTGGGCAAACGTACAAAATCAGCAGGGGATCAAATACTTTTTGCTTTTTATATATATGTACCCTCACTGTGTGTGTACATATATATCTATATATATATATACAGTGCCTTGCGAAAGTATTCGGCCCCCTTGAACTTTTCAACCTTTTGCCACATTTCAGGCTTCAAACATAAAGATATAAAATTTTATTTTTTGTGAAGAATCACCAACAAGTGGGACACAATTGTGAAGTGGAATGAAATCTATTGGATTTTTTAAACTTTTTTAACTAATAAAAAAATGAAAAGTGGGGCGTGCAAAATTATTCGGCCCCTTTGCGTTAATACTTTGTAGAGCCACCTTTTGCTGCGATTACAGCTGCAAGTCGCTTGGGGTATGTCTCTATCAGTTTTGCATATCGAGAGACTGAAATTCTTGCCCATTCTTCCTTGCAAAACAGCTCGAGCTCAGTGAGGTTGGATGGAGAGTGTTTGTGAACAGCAGTTTTCAGCTCTTTCCACAGATTCTCGATTGGATTCAGGTCTGGACTTTGAATTGGCCATTCTAACACCTGGATACGTTTATTTGTGAACCATTCCTTTGTAGATTTTGCTGTATGTTTGGGATCATTGTCTTGTTGGAAGATAAATCTCCGTCCCAGTTTCAGGTCTTTTTTAGACTCCAACAGGTTTTCATCCAGAATGGTCCTGTATTTCGCTGCATCCATCTTCCCCTCAATTTTAACCATCTTCCCTGTCCCTGCTGAAGAAAAGCAGGCCCAAACCATGGTGCTGCCACCACCATGTTTGACAATGGGGATGGTGTGTTGAGGGTGATGAGCTGTGTTGCTTTTACGCCAAACATATCGTTTTGCATTGTGGGCAAAAAGTTCGATTTTGGTTTCATCTGACCAGAGAACCTTCTTCCACATGTTTGGTGTGTCTCCCAGGTGGCTTGTGGCAAACTTTAGACGAGACTTTTTATGGATATCTTTGAGAAATGTCTTTTTTCTTGCCACTCTTCCATAAAGGCCAGATTTGTGCAGTGTACGACTGATTGTTGTCCTATGGACAGACTCTCCCACCTCAGCTGTAGTTCTCTGCAGTTCATCCAGAGTGATCATGGGCCTCTTGGCTGCATCTCTGATCAGTCTTCTCCTTGTCTGAGCTGAAAGTTTAGAGGGACGGCCAGGTCTTGGTAGATTTGTAGTGGTCTGATACTTATTCCATTTCAAAATGATCGCTTGCACAGTGCTCCTTGGGATGTTTAAAGCTTGGGAAATCTAGTTGTATCCAAATCCGGCTTTAAACTTCTCCACAACAGTATTACGGACCTGCCTGGTGTGTTCCTTGGTCTTCTTGATGCTCTCTGATCATTCAGAGATCCTTGCTGAACTTCTGGAGTGAGTTTGCTGCACTGAAAGTAAAGGAGCCGAATAATTTTGCACGCACCACTTTTCAGTTTTTTATTTGCTAAAAAAGTTTAAAATATCCAATAGATTTCGTTCCACTTCACAATTGTGTCCCACTTGTTGGTGATTCTTCAAAAAAAAATTTTATATATTTATGTTTGAAGCCTGAAATGTGCGGAAAGGTTGAAAAGTTCAAGGGGCGAATATTCATGAGCACTGTATATATATATATATATATATATATATATATATATATATATATATATATATATATATATATATATATACATACAATAACACATTTCTTTTCTGCAGTTATTTTTTATTTATTTATTTATTTATTTTATTTTTTATTTTTTTACATTTTATTTGTGTATTTGTTTAAATTTGTATTTATCTGCACAGAAGACTCTGCATCTAAGTCAATTTCAACATAGTCATCCTCATTTGGATGTCATGGTCCTCATTTGTTTTCCTCCTGAACTCACAGTTATTATTTAATTACAGTAGTTTAGTTCCAAATTTCTACATTTGGTTTAATCCTATGACATAATTGGCCATTTTGCATGTAGCATGTTCCAAACTGAGCTTGTCTGGGTGTGCACGCTGCCATTTAAACAAACTCGCTGTCTCTAATGTGTAATAGTTCATACTGTGAGGAGAACACGTGGCAGCATCACACAGTTTAATGTCAAATCGCTAATACACTTACGCTAGGAAGCTACAAAATCATAGGATGGGGACCGGAGTCAAACAAAAGGTGCAAAAAGATACCGTGTGTGAGATATTTGCTCATTGATTTATTGACCTTTATATCTATCTATCTATCTATCTATCTATCTATCTATCTATCTATCTATCTATCTATCTATCTATCTATCTATCTATGTAATAGAAGGATGGTTGGATTTTATGGTTAATATATCAAAGTTAATAAACCAAAGTATATGTGTCATAACTTGTATGTGTGCGAAAATTCCTGTTTAACATTATAATGTAAAGGTTCTAGATGGAACCTCCATCAACAAATGTGATTTGTTTGTTTTTCTCAATAGTGTTTAATAAAGAAATCATAAAAAATTTCAAGTCTGGAGTCCTGTTTTTCATACAAATTACACTAGTCAACAATTCCATACAGATTAAGTTATTTTATGAGAAAAAAACTCTCCTTCCTCCTCCTGAAAGAAAGTATTTTGTATGTGGGTGATTAATGAAAAGTAGTAGTAGTAGTATTAGTAGTCGTGGAAGTTATAGTGGTAGTAATATTAGTGATCATAGTAGCAGTGATCGTAGTAGTGGTAGTCATAGTAATGGTTGTGGTAGTACTGGCAATGGTAGTAGAAGTAGTAGTGGTGGTAGTGGTAGTAGTAATTGTAGTAGTAGCACTAATAATAGCAGTGGTAGCTGTAATAGTAGTAGTAGTTGTTGTAGTCTTGGTAATGGCAGTAATAGTGGTGGTAGTAATAGTAATGATAGTTGTAGTTGTTATAGTAGTAGTAGTAGTAGTAGTAGTAGTGGTAGTCATGGTGGTAGTGGTAGTAGGAGTTGTAATAGTAGTAGTAGTAGTAGTAGTAATAGTAGTAGCAGTAGTAGTAGTAGTATTGTTAATCGTGGTAGTGGTAGTAGTAGTAGTAGTAGTAGTAATAGTAGTAGCAGTAGAGTGGTTAATCGTGGTAGTGGTAGTAATAGTTGTTGCAGTAGTATTGTTAATCATTGTAGTGGTAGTAGTAGTATTGTTAATCGTGGTAGTGGTAGTAGCAGTAGTATTGTTAATCATTGTAGTGGTAGTAGTAGTAGTCCTGTTGGTAGTGGTAGTAGAGGTAGTAGCAGTTGTAATAGTAGTAGTAGTAGTAGTAGTAGTAGTAGTAGTAGTAGTAGTGGTAGTAGTAATAGTAGTAGTAGTAATAGTAGTAGCAGTAGAGTGGTTAATCGTGGTAGTGGTAGTAATAGTTGTTGCAGTAGTATTGTTAATCATTGTAGTGGTAGCAGTAGTATTGTTAATCGTGGTAGTGGTAGTAGTAGTAGTAGTAGTAGTAATAGTAGTAGTAGTAATAGTAGTAGCAGTAGAGTGGTTAATCGTGGTAGTGGTAGTAATAGTTGTTGCAGTAGTATTGTTAATCATTGTAGTGGTAGTAGTAGTATTGTTAATCGTGGTAGTGGTAGTAGCAGTAGTATTGTTAATCATTGTAGTGGTAGTAGTAGTATTGTTAATCGTGGTAGTGGTAGTAGTGGTAGTGGTAGTAGTAATAGTAGTAGTAGTAATAGTAGTAGCAGTAGAGTGGTTAATCGTGGTAGTGGTAATAGTTGTTGCAGTAGTATTGTTAATCATTGTAGTGGTAGTAGTAGTATTGTTAATCGTGGTAGTGGTAGTAGCAGTAGTATTGTTAATCATTGTAGTGGTAGTAGTAGTATTGTTAATCGTGGTAGTGGTAGTAGTGGTAGTGGTAGTAGTAGTATTGTTAATCATGGTAGTGGTAGTAGTAGTAGCAGTAGAGTGGTTAATCGTGGTAGTGGTAGTAATGGTAGTAGCAGTAGTATTGTTAATCATTGTAGTGGTAGTAGTAGTAGTATTGTTAATCATGGTAGTATAGGTAAATGTATAGGTATAGGTAATGTATAGGTAAATGTAAATGTGCACTTATATAGCGCTTTTATCCAAAGCGCTTTACACTGTGTCTCATTCACCCATTTACACTCACACACCGATGGTAGCAGAGCTGCCATGCAAGGTGCTAGCTTGCCATCTGGAGCAACTAGGGTTCAGTGTCTTGCCCAAGGACACTTCGGCATGTGGAGTCACCCGGGCCGGCAATCGAACCGCCAACCCTACGATTAGTGGATAACCCGCTCTACCACCTGCGCCAAAGCTGCCACAGCTAGTAGTAGTAGTAGTAGTAGAAGTAGTAATAGTAGTAACAGTAGTAGCAGTAGTATTGTTAATCATTGTAGTGGTAGTAGTAGTAGTAGTAGTAGTAATAGTAGTAGCAGTAGTAGCAGTAGTATTGTTAATCGTGGTAGTGGTAGTATTGGTAGTGGTAGTGGTGGTAGTGGTAGTAGTGGTAGTGGTGGTAGTAGTAGTAGTAGAAGTATTTTCATTCCAAAGTTGAATTTATAAATTTAAAGTTAAAAAACAATTCATAAACTGAACATCACTGTTCCCACATTTTGGTACTCATGAAAAAAGTAAAGCCCCCCCACCTCATGCTGTTAGAGGGCCGTAATCATGTGGTGGTGTAATGAAGCGGAGTTACTGTTATCACCCTGAAGTTGGTCATTTACCTAAAACAGCATCTCACAGTGTTTAATTCATCTTATTCCACACTAATTTGTGGTATAAGATGAATTAAACTAATGCAATATTATTTTCTAAAGAATGACATCACACTTTCTCTCTAGTTATAGTTGCGTTTATTGTTGTGGAACATCGAAGAAAGAAATTAGTTCCTGTTATAACTTACTTCAAAGCAGCACCTCCCTCTTGAACCACTGGGAGGTGCTAAAGCACCGCAGTCTGCAGAAAACTTCATTCCTGTGTGTTCTGTCAAATTTTTACTGAATAAATTTAATCACATATTTTTGTAATTCCACCAAATGCATTCTCAGACAGTTTTAAGTCTGGTTGAAGTACTTTAAATTGTTGTTGTCTATAGATAATGAATGTAGGATTGATTTCATATCTTTAATGGCTGTCTAGTTCAATCAGCTACACTTGTTCTACACTTATTATGTAGACATTCTTGTCGTACATGCTTTCTGTGAAGAATTCAATCCAAGTCTTTACGAAAAGACTACAACCTTACCTCCATCCCTTCAGCTGGGCTTTGTGAAAGCGGGTGCCTTGCAAGACCCCGAGTGACCACATGACCCACATCGAATCAGTGTTTATAATGGCTGATTCAGGGGATTTCTTCTGAAGAATGTGACAACAAAGCTTTTTTGGCAAGATTCTAAGCAGACACATAGAGGCAATATGTCTGAGCCTGAATGAAGTCAGTGGATATTTGCTGCAGCAAACAGGATTATGGGTAATTTATGGTGGCACAGATGCCTGTCAACATACTAGAAAAGCAAGTGAGTGTGACACAAACATTGAATTTTTACTTTACATCCTGATTGACATGTCCTCAAAGCATATTTCAGAAATGAACAAAGTGACTGGATCCAGCTGAAAAGTATTTCTAATCCATATGTTAGTCAGTGCATTCTCAATTTTGGAAATTCATTGACTATACCTCTAGCTAGTTAGTTAAACTTACTGAGAAAATCTATAGCTAGTTGGTTTACAGGACTTAAAGGGTCTGCTGCTAATGTCTTGGGGCCAAATACCAAAGCACACCTTCAGAGGTCTTGTGGAACTGTGCCTCAACAGGTCACAACTGTTTTGGCGGAACAAGGCGGACATTCACAGTGTTAGACAGGTGGTTTTAATGTTATGGCTGACTGGTGTATATTGATATGTCACTTCAAGTACGTTACTGTTCCTAGAGTAACAACCTAAACAAGAACCTGTATGGCAGAAGCATCACATAATCATCGACATGGTGAGGTGTTCTGTGAGAAAATTTTTATTTACCATTTATGGAGTCTCCAGTGTCAGCACTTTCGTTATAAAGTTTTTTTTTCCACCATGGGAAGATTTAGCACGTTCAGGTCTCTCAGCAAAATGGATATGTTTTGTTTTAAGTTCAAGACAGAGAATAAAAGAGAGATCGGTGTGGCAATGGCTCTCTATAGCTGCTATAACAAGCGATAACAAGAACTAACTTGCTTTAGAGTCCTTCTACAAATTGCTGTATTATAAAGGAATAAAACCCTTCCAGATGTGCTGTTATAGGAAAATAATCAACTGTAACTCTGCTTCATCACACCACCAAACATCATTATTATTTTATTATAGCAGCACACTCTCAAGGCTTTTATTCCTTATATAGACAGTGCTGAATAATGAATGCGTTGAAAGTCATTTATTGGAACTGATATCAGTTTTTGTTTTATATCGCTTACATTTTGTCTTTATTGGAAATCTGTTTGGGTGGCACAGGGGCTTAGAGGTTAGCACATTTGACTTGCACCTCCAGGGGTTTCCTCTGGGTACTCTGGTTTCCTCCTCCAGTCCAAAGACATGCGTCTTATCCATAGTGTGTGTTTGATTGTTCTCTGTGATAGGCTGGCACCCCATCCAGTGTATACGCCATCTTGTTCCCCGAGTCCCATGGGATAGCCTCCAGGCTCCCTGCAACCCTGTGTAGGATAAGCAGTACAGAAAATGGATGGATGGATGGATGGATTGATGAAAATCTGTTCATTATAATGAGAGCTACAACCAGTATGAAGCCTCAATGTGGCTCAATATCACGATTGATAGTTTTATGCAAATGAATTCATGATATATCACTCTGGGCAATGCAAATGTCATGGGCTGGCATAAAAATAACCTGTTAGGTAGTCACTTTGATTGATTTATAACACATCGCTGATACATTTTAACAACAGATGAAACGCTGATAAACTAACACCATGAACATGGCTTGCCGGAGATTTTTTAAGAAAACATCATCTATTTCTATACCATATTATATATGAGAATGGATTAGTGGATTAATATTTGAAAACGTATTAGGGACACATCCATAGCCTCCCCAACAACGCCATCATAAGTTCCACTTATGTTTTCGCATCTCCAGCCTGCTTTCTATGGGTTGAATTCTTTGCTATGCATAACAGCACAACAGAAGGCTCTGTGCAGTGGCGTAATCATTGCAAAAGCCACATTAAAAACATCTAATTGAAGCAGAGCTGATCTGTTAAGTGCACCCAAAGCCTCATATCTGGTGGTAAGTACTCCCGCTTTATTTGATGATGGACCACACTCGGATTAAGTCCTTCAATTTTAATGCATATTGCCTCCTTTTAAACAGAAAACGCCATCATTACACGAGCAGGAGTTACATCATGGTCATATTAAAACATCTGTTCAGGGGTATAACGAGTGTTTCTCATCAAGTGGGTTGTGTTTGTGAACAGTGTGCAGACAAATGTATACAGTATGTACATTTTTAATGCATTTTTATTATCATTGCTTTTCGTAGGGCTAAGCTGACTGAGTGATCGAACATGTCTACGTTTTAAAACATTTTTTTTTTATTGATTGGTTGATTGATGATTGACAGTGCTAATTTTCCAGTGCTGCAGAGTGCTTTAGTGCTTTCTACCACTGATCATACTTACCATTGATCATACTATTCTCTTTGATTGACTAGAAAATGTTGTTGGTGTTAATAGAACGGCCCTCTCCTGGCTAAATGGAGATTTCTCTATGCATACTGAGGTAAAGTTGGGTGTTCCGCAAGGTTCTGTTTTTGCCACAGTACCTGAGCGAACTTTTGGTCTTTTATGATCCGACCCACCTACTTCGATCAAAAGGCGCAGGCTATTTGTTGGTACCTCAACTAGTGAAGGCTACAGCAGGGGGAAGAGCTTTCTCTTTCAAAGCCCCACAGTGATGGAACAGTCTTCCAATTACCAATTGGAGGTTCGGGACATGTGGAGTTGGAGTGTTTAAATCCAGACTGAAAATATACTTGTTTTTGTGAATAGTTTTTCTTTAGGTAACGGAGCAGATCTTGAGGGCTCACAGAAATAGTGTTGTTGTGAACTGGGATGTTTGGATGCTCTCACCCCCCCACTTTCACGCATTCACCCAGGTGTGTTGATATTGGTGTGGCCGACTGCCTTATGTTCCAGGGAGCCCTCTGGTCTGTGTTACCTTCTGGCTCTCCCTTTAGTTATGCTATCATAGCTAGTCTTGCCAGAGTCCCTGCTTGCACTCACGCACAGTAGATTGTCCTTACCCATTACGGGACAATAAGCATACCGAACAATATCTCCCTCTATTTCCTTCTCTCTCCATCTCTCTTTCTGTCGAGCTAAACATGATGCTCCGGAGATACCAGTGATCCTGACCACTTCTGCTTACCGGACCTGCCTGAGATCCAGATGCCCTACTTCTGGTTGGAGTTCACATCAGTTGGAACTTACATGCTGCTGCAGAGGATGCCCCCACGTAGTGCAGCCTGGAGGTCACTGAGATTTCTGAGGATGTTACCACTTAAAAGCCATAAGATGGATTTGGACCTCAATTCATGTGAATAGTTATGCTGTGATGGCTAGGACTAGAATTGCTATTATAGCCTTAGCATACCACAACCACAAAATTACCACAACCAGTTTTGCACTCAAGTCTCCATCAGTGAACAGTGGAGAAGTTCAACAAAACAGACTTCATGTAAATACTGTAATGAATTTTCCTGGTTACACACCTGCACTATTTTACCATATAGTATTAGTACATTTATAGAAGGGGTGTACATATTTATAATCGCACTATCTGTTGTTACTCAGATGAGGACGGGTTCCATTTTGAGTCTGGTTTCTCTCAAAGTTTCTTTCTCATATCATCTCTGGGACAATGCCCATTGTTAAAAGTGCTATACAAATAAAACTGAATTGAATTTAGAGAGCTTTGAGATTAGCATCAAAGATCTGATTGCCAGTAAAGTGTATTTGTTCCTGTAACCTTCTCAAGTGCAATTAAAATCCATATGCAAAGCACTCGAGTGCTTATGATTTAATGAAATAATTAGGCAGGTTGCAGCTTTAACTCTCATTACCTAAATCAGAGCCAAAGGAAGACCTAAATTACTTCCTACTAAATTATTCTACATGTAGTCTGCAGTTGAGTGCAAAAGTTTGAACCGGATAAAGAAGCATAGAAATATATATTTTACATGGTCTTGGTCTTGTCATGAACTAGGGAGCATTTGGACTCGGTCTTGACTCGGACTCCAAAAAGGGTGGAATCGGACTTATTCCCAAGACCAGTTGTGTCCCTTAGAAAAAACCCACTAATTATCATTATCATCATCATTATTATTATTAACTAATTTTCTCAAAATTGATTTCACTAAACTGATTCCTTGCTTCGCATCCAATATTAACCAATGATTGATTACTTTCTTTTGCACATGACTTGAAACTGCGCATGGTCGGGATTCGGGCGGTTGTATGGAGTAGTAGTTGAAACCGAGACCAAATTTTCATGTTTTGGACTCGAGGGCATTTGGACTTGGTCTTGACTCGGACTCTACCTCTTCTTCATGTCTCGGCCTGGACTCTGATGACCTGGTTTCAACTCCAACACTGATATTTAGTGTGTTTGTTTCCACAGAAAATAGCACAAATGGTCAAATGGGGTATGTTCAAAAAAATGAATTATTACCGAAATGATGATGTAAATAATAATCATCTTAAAATCAAATATCTGTAGTAAACTTAAGCTCCTAAGTCAAGTCAATAAGCAGGAATTCTACACAGAATCAGAAAGCTAGGAATCATCACAAAAAGAAATCTGGAGCGAGACTTCGCAAGGTATACTTCCTTTTGGAGTCCTGGCTATGTCTAGGAGTGTGGATGATTGTGATCAGGTGTGCGTGAATAGAAATCTTTTGACCTTGAACATGTAAATGAATCCGACTTATGGGGAATTCTGGGAATTGCAGTTCACATCCATAAGTGATGCTGACATGACACTGACCAGAAGCACGGTCACGTAATGAGGCTTAGGATGGATGCAGGTGCAGGTAAGGCAGTTTAATGAGAAAACAAATCCACAGGGTTATGCAGAAATCAATAAACATAGACAGGCAAAGGTCAAAGGATCATGCAAACAACCTAAACTAGGCATCGAGGCTTGATAGCAGCAGAAATGAAACCGTAACTGAGCGTAAACTTCGCAATGGCTGTGTGTGTGAGAGTCTCTTAAGTAGTGTTGTGTCATTGAGTTTGTAATTGGGAACAGGTGTGTCTGATTAGTTCTCCCGAAAGGTGCCTTGACAGTGTGTAGCTTTGGGAGTCGTAGTCGTCGGCCATGTTTGTCGCTCGTGTTGCATTCTGGGAAACGGAGTTGCCACCAGCGCATTCGAGATGAATCCACGTTTCATTCTGAACACATTATTAATGTAATTTATTATTTTATTTTCTATGTTATATCAAATGTATTATACTATGTTCCTATTTGTTCCGGTTGTATTTTTAAACGCTCAGAGCTCATTCGTTTCTGCTACACGGTTAGTATATATAGTAAATGTTTAATGACACAATTTAATACGCCCCTGATCAAAACTAAATCAAACCTCTGTTCCTGGAAAAGAGGTTTAGAAAAACAAAAGTCTCATAAGCATTACAAAATCAACAAATCTACCCGTGTGAAGGATGAGCACCATAACAGCACCATCAAGAGCGCTTTAAAAAATTTATTTTTTAAATAAATAAATAAAAAATTCATATTTATATTACACATTTCTTTATCTCATGAATTTTAAACTCTGCGTTCACCACTCTCAAATTCTTAATTATATTGAGCCTGCTTGGTTTCACCCGTAATTGATTCCAGTCCTGTTCTACTGGGGGGCAAAACACACACACAAATAAATAAACAAATAAATTAATTATACCAAGATATAAAAAACACACACAACGCACACACACACACACACACACACACACACACACACACACACACACAGCAGATGGGTAGTTGCTCCAGCAGAAGTTCCTGTGCTCAGCTGAGAGCACTTGCGCTGGTGATGGATTCTCATACTGATACTCTCTTGGATGGATGAATTCTGTAGGACTGTAAATGTGGAGCAGCATATGGACCGCCATTTCCTACCATTCATAGAGAAACTGTATTTTCAGTTGCGCTTATGTTTTCATTTCCATTATGGCACCAGCTCATTCTACTTGGGACGATCATGGCTCGAGTTATAACCGTGATTTTAACGATTTCTTTATCTTTTGATATAAACGATCAATCAAATGGATAAACGTAAATTCTACATAATGTGAATCGCTTGTAAATGTTTTCTTACATGCCTCCGCTGTCTAGGGTCAGGGAGGCAGTAATAAGCCTACCTATTAGCAAAAGCAATTTTAATGGAAAGATGTAAAAGGCTCTCGTCTCCTGTCCCAGCACTCCACAAAAAAAAAATAAAAATCACAGACTGCTGTAACAATTAACAATTAAGCATTTATTTGGTAAGTTCAGATACAGAAAATATTGTGAAGCTTCAAAAATAATTCAGGAGGTGACCAGCCCCCCCCGGGGGGGTTCTAAACTTTCCAAAAAATAAAATAAAATTAAGAAGAAACTTTTTCCCTTCCTCCTTCTCTAGCTAAATGCATGAGAAGACAGGAGCAGGAACAAAAATGGCATCCGCCTACCTACTGCTTCCAACTTCTTCTTCATAGTACTAAGCAGGTCAGTCAGGAGAGACACTAAAGTTGCCCCACCACTCCCAAAATCCGTCGCTTGGTACTGTGAGTAGGAAGTTCTATAATAGCACCTACCTTAGCTGCAACAGGCTTTACACAACCTTGATCCACTTTTTTCACAAGGTAAGTTACAACTTCTTTAACAAACTCACACTTGGCTAAATTAATCGTTAGCTGAGCATCACTCCATCCTGGTAAACAGACCAGACTCCCCAAGCTACAGCGGTGGTCTTCCCAGTCACTTCAATAGACCACGATGTCATCCAAGTAAGCTTAACAGTTATGCAACCCAGACAAAACTTACTGCATGAACGTTTGGAATGTTTCTGGAGCATTTCGCATCTCAAAAGTCCATACAATTTTACAGCAGGAAGTCGTCTAGGGCGCAGAACTGTGAAGCTGTAGGGCCCTTGAGCAAGGCCCTTAACCCTCAACTGCTCAGATGTATAAATGAGACAAATGTAAGCTGCTCTGGATAAGGGCGTCCTGTCAAATGCCATAAATATATATTACTGATAGCATCATCTTAATCAAATGATCAAATTACAGCATGCATTCATTACAATTTATTATTCGTACAGTTCTCCTCAGTCTGACCCTGTACTGGTAACACGATGATCAGCTCTACAGGTGTGTGTTTTCATTTACCCCTTTAGTTTAGCTGCTGTCTGACCTGACACTGACCAGATAATATTGCTGAGGGGAAAAATGACAGATTATACTCTGTCAAAACCAAGAAAACAGCAACATCTCTTTGATATTTTCATAATATTATGAAGGAGTAGCTCAATTGTCATGACCTGACAGTTATCAATGCAGCTAATAGTCTGGACTCTTCATCATCCGTGACCCGGGCCCTGTGGGAAATAGATTGTGTGTGTGTGTGTGTGTGTGTGAGAGAGAGAGAGGGATGAAATAACAGTGCTAAGTCATGCAGTGAAGTTAGTAGGGCGCTGTCAGATATTGCTGCTTCAAGGGTTCACGTATAAAACAAAAAACAAATAACAAATCTTCTTGTTTATGGTCTAGCACTGAAATATGTGGTTTTCTTTGAGCTTCTTTATTGCTATATGTTAAAAAGGAATTTATTTTGGTCTTGAAGCATAAAAGATTTAACAACGTGTGGGTGGGATGGAGGTTATAGGTATAGGTGTAAGATTTAGGTGATAAATTACAAGTTTTGCAGCTAATGAAGTCCATGAAAAAAAAAATTCTTACAGAAATGTCTTCTTTACGATGGTTTTAGTAAGAAAAATTATTTAAAAAAGGGTTAACAAATCATTTGTAAATTTGAAATGATCTGTTCAGTTTGTCCTATAAAATAAATGAGGCCCAATGTTAGCAAAACGTCTTTTTATTAGCAAAAGCTGCTCTCTCTATCCTGACTCTATTAGATTAGCGAGTAGACCTATCTGTTTAATTCATGTTTTAATTTTGGATTTAACATACCCAAACATACCCCCAAACTGTATTACATTACAACTTCCCTAAAGCAATAAACTAAAGTCATGAAACCGAAACATTCTGCTAAGGTTCACTTGTCACACAACAGTAAAAATGATGCATGACATTGTTATGGGAACGTCAACAAAATATACACCTGTAAATTTAACTTTCTTTCAGCATGAACATTCTTTAAACCAAAAGTTACTCGAACCATAAAAGAAAAGAAAATGATCAACTGACTTAAAACGGTTAGCTTGCGAACAATTAACATCCATCGTAGAAATTATTTTCACTCTTTTGGGGAAATCATTTTCCATGATGTAAATACAACAACACTTATTTATCCCAAATATTAAGGTCAGCTTTGGTGACCCCTTATATTCTGATATTCATATTATGGCTTGGGGAGTAACGGAATACATGTGAAAAAAAATGGTGACTATAATCCATTACAGTTACGTCAAAAAAAAAAAAAAAAAAACCTAATCCGGTAGATTTTGTAAAAATGGGAATACTATCATGATTGCATTTTTTCCCATTTAAAACCAAAGCAATTTGAAAAAAGAAACAGAACACAATATAGTATAATATAATATACTATAATATAGTATAATATAATAAACAATATAATATAAGTTCATGTAAATTTAAAAATTTGAGGAAACTAATTACCTCAAAATGTTTTAAGTTGATAAATCAATTTCTTAAAGCCAAATACACTTAACAAAAAAATAAGTCAAACAAAAAATTGAGGCAATTAGTTTTCTCAAAACATTTTTGAGTTAAATGAACTTATCCGGTTTTACAGTGTGCTTGACTGTAATTCTGATTCTCTCTTGCCAGTCATGGCTTACACAAGCAACCTCCTGGTGCATGCACAAATAAATTTAATTAGGTAGAAATGAACACACACTGTTCAGCACGTTCGCCTCACACCTCCAGGGTCCGGGGTTCGATTCCTGCCGGGGCCCTGTGTGTGCGGAGTTTGCATGTTCTCCCTGTGCTGCGGGGGTTTCCTCCGGGTACTCCGGTTTCCTCTCCCAGTCCAAAGACATGCATGGTAGGTTGATTGGTGTGTATAAATTGTCCGTAGTGTATGAATGGGTGTGTGAGTGTTTATGTGTTTGTGCCCTGCGATGGACTGGCACCCTGTCCAGGGTGTACCCTGCCTTGTGCCCGATGCCTCCTGGGATTGAAGATGGATTGAAGCGGTTGAAGATGGATGGATAGATGTTCTCGGAGATGCTTTTTTAGGGTGACCATACGTCCTCTTTTTCAGACCTTAAAAGAGCGTCTCAAAAAAATGAGAAAATATCCGGGATTTGGCTTTAGTTTCATTATGATGTGCTTATGGTCTAATACTGCATCATGTGTGCGCATATTTGCATTGCTTTAACCCCTGTATGTAATTCCGCCTTCTCGCGCACCGATTGGTCGATTCTAAAAGGCTTGGAGCAACTACTGGAGAAATTCCTGCCTCGCAACCATTAGCCTACTCTCAGTGAACACGTGAAGGAGAAGCACTGTTGTCTACGGCGTCAACATTCTGTAGCAGCAAATGACAGATATCTTGAGTTGAAACAATGCCCATGATAATATAAGGTGTTTTTTAATTGCATGTTATGACATTGCTTTGTATAACATGTTCATTCAAAAGAATGTAGGGAAAAAAATGCAAAACCAATCAGGGACAGTGATCGTTTATTTATTTATTTTATTTTATTAAAACTAATCAAAATACTGATCATTTTTTAAGCTTAAAATTAGCTCGAAATAAAAGTATTTTAAGTAAAATCATACTGCTTTTTGTTGTGGATAAAATCAACCTTTCTAGCCTAAGTCAAAAAACTTCTAAGACAGAGAGTTTAGTAGATGTCAAAAGTAATAAACTTTATTGGAAACCAACAAAGGTGACTGTCTGCAGAGAGTCCAACTTGTAAATACACAAACATGTCTTTATATACCTGTCAAAAAAGAAAAAATAATTCCTAGGTGTGGCATTCAACTTTTCTTTTTAGAACTGACCAATCTCTATAGCCTTAATTAATTATTCATGTCTATACCTTATCTTAAATTTGTGGAGCATGCGCAGTGAGTTGATTTTCCTGAAAAGGTTTTATAAGGACAAGTTTTCTTCTTTTTAACAAGGAGTAGGTTTCACCCAGGCTTATCTGTCCTGTCATTGAACCACACTCCCACCCTGTAGCCCTCTTCATACTTCGATAGGCCCCTGGCTTCAAAGTGTTCTCCCACAAAAGTGAATGCATAATGCCCAATTATTGCTGTGTACAAAGGTGCCAGTTGGTACAGAAGAACTTCTTTGGTGTACAGTAAGACATGGCATCCAATTCAAATCTATTCAGAATATAACTTGACCAACCATTGTTCAATGAGTTTAGATTATTCTTCCAACTATGGATTATACATACAGATTATGCTTTTTAACCCATACAGATTATTTGATTATGCTTAAAGTAATACTTCTAAATGTAGGTTACATATTGAATACATTTCATTAACATATCCAGAAGTGAGTTGTACATATTGATTACACGTCCTAGCTGTTTTCTTATACATATTTTGATATATTTTCTATATTTTCTCTTGACTTTATTTACATGTAGTAATCCAAAAGTAATCAGATCACATTGTAATACTTGGATTACGTTACTGATGACATTTTTTATGAAGTAATTTGTAACTGTAACAGAATTCATTTTAAAAGTAACTCTCCCAACCATGCTGGTACAGACCACTCATCAAGCCCTTATCAATACATTAGGACTTTTACTTAAATATTAAAAGTGAAGTTTACACACATCCACACTGCTGATGGCTGAAATACAAAATCTAATCAGAACTTCGGGAAAAGTTCTGCATATTCAGAATCGGGTTACGCAGACATTTTATTTCACATAGTTTATTTCACGCAAATAGAGAGGCTAGTGAGCGAACGACTCAGGAACAGGAACTAACATATTTAAGGGATGTTCCAAGACACATTTCTCTCTCTCTTGTGAAGTTAATAAGACAAATAAAACTTGTCATGTTCCTGGGAAATGGCAAAACGCCAAAACTTCTCTCCTATGTCAGAAAACTTAAAATTATAGCACTGACTTTCACGAAATGCTGACACTGGAAATTCTGTTCATAAATAATAAATAAACATCATATTTTACCATATCGAAACTTTATAAAAAACAAATAAACTTTACCAGATCAATGATTACACATTTTTTGTTGTTAAATGCTTTTAACCAAACATGAACGTAATCAATTTTATTTGTCTTGACCTGCTGTTATAGAAAATGAACCCTTGCATGCATAAGTTATTTATACGCACATCAGGATTTTTCAGATTTTCAAATTTTTAATTAGAAAGTAAATGGCTTGGACAACATATATATATATATATATATGGCCAAGGCCTTTTGCTATATATGTGTATATATGTGTATATATATATATATATATATATATATATATATATATATATATATATATATATATATATATATATATATATATATATATATATATATATATATATATATATATATATATATATATATATATATATATATATATATATATATATATATATATATATATATATATACATATATATAAAATCTAAAACCAAAAGCCTGAAATACTATTACTACCACTACAACTACTACTACCAAATCTGTCATGTACCGAGATTGAGGTGGAAGATATATAATGTGAATTATATAATTATAATGTCAATTGCAGATATATAATGTTTATTAATTAAACAAACAACAAAACAAAGGCACTTGGCAAATAATACTGAGGTATGACATGAAACACAGTGACATGGAACACAGTGACATGGAACACAGTGATCTAGGACAAACGAAAGACAAAGTAGCAGTGCAAACCATGGCTATATATAATTCGGCTCATTTAACAGAAATATGATTCAGGTGCAAGTGGTCATGTGACATGTAGTACAGTGCAGTGGCTGATGGGAACTGAAGTCCAGAGTTACCTCCTTGATATATGACAAAATCTTCCACTGTCCAAATGTTTAACATTCATATCTAAAATATGTAAGGAAGACAATCATTTTAGGAAATATAACATCTTCTGACCAATCAGGATCCAGAATTCAACAGTGCTATGGTGTAAAATTAAATATCATATATAATGAAAAGTCTGGCACCCTGTCCAGGGTGTACCCCACCTTGTGCCCGATGCTTCCTGGGATTGGCTCAAGGTTCCCCGTGACCCTGAAAAGGAGTAAGCGGTAGACATGGATGGATGGATGGGTGGATGGATACTCTAAACAGTGTATTTACAGCAAAATGAATACTTTAAGGAGTCATCTTCGAACATCTCTTAGATAAGTATGAGCATAGAAGTAAATAAAAATGCTTTATTTACCAAAGACAAATGCTACTTTTATTTTCTGACCAGAATGCAGTGGAAGTAAATGAGACTAAATGATTACTTTGCCTTAAAAAAATATATAAATAAATAAATAAATAAAAATTATAATAATAATAATAATATCTATCTATCTATCTATCTATCTATCTATCTATCTATCTATCTATCTATCTATCTATCTATCTATCTATCTATCTATCTATCTGTCTATCTATATATATATATATATATATATATATATATATATATATATATATATATATATATATATATATTTTTTTTTTTAAATCACAGTGTTAACGAAAGAAAATAGGGTCATTCGGCATGCATGATTTGCCAAGGACAGTCAAGGTCTCCCGTAATATAATATAACATTAACCTCCCTACACCCACATCTTCAGTCCTGAAACTATTCCTTTGTCTTCATTACAGCCCCTGACAAGTTTTCTCAGCAGCTCAGCTATTAGCACAGACAGAGCTCAGAGGGATCAGTGGAACTCTATCAGAGTCGAGTCAGAGGTGGCTGGAAGTAAAAACACAGAATTTTCGTTCATTTTGTCGGTAAAAATCAGTGGTCAACGCAGACAGAGATGGATACTCCACTCAAATCCATAAGCAAGGTCAAAACCTAGACAAGGATGAGAAGATAAAAGGAAGCATTATGTGAGGGACAAGATAGCACAGCTTTATTTTACACATACATGACTTTCTAACATTCAGGACAGACACCTCAGAATTTATATGCAGTCAACTTCAGAATTATTCCCAGAAAGGACAAAAATCCAGAGAAAGGACAAAAATGACATACAATTACATATCATTTTTCATAAGTACCTTGTTGCTAACAGAAAGATATGTGACCAACTGTATGACATGAATGCAAACAAAAAGGATTAAAAAAAATCGTTCTCATGGCATGGTATGTACACAAACCTCTGGCCTAATTATGCCTGAAAATGGAGGCTAAGAGATTCATATATCTGTCCTTCAGTCACCAGATTATCTTGCAAATACAAGAATACAAGATCGAGCATGTTAATTTCAGGGTTAGTGTCTTTTGTGATATCTTCTGTGCACATTTCTGGCCATAATCTTCAGAATACTGAAGGTCTCCCAGTTTCAAGTGGGTGAAAAGATGAAGAAGAAGAAGAAGAAGTAGAAGTAGAAGGAGAAGAAGAAGCCCACACCGGCACAACCATTTTGAAACAGGATGTAGTGACCGGATTAAAGGAGTTCACAGATTCCCGTCTTTAAAAGATTATTCAAGAGAGTTGTGTGACACACTTAGCGGCGAGCGAATGAGATAATAAAGTCCAGAACAGGCAGTGAAGACACAAGACAAATGAACATAATAATCCCTCTACAACCTTGTTAGTCATTACAGGAAAAGACTCTGCTGGGGTTTGTTTTTTTTTTTTTTCCGCCAGTCAGAGAATTAGTAATTATAGAGGCGAGAGTAATTTTCAAAACCAGGATTTATGGTATGTGGATCTTCCATTACACTTACCAATCAGATTAGAGAATTTTTAACAGCAAATAGTTACATCGATTTTGCTGTAAATCATTTAACGATCTATTTAATCGCAGGATGTTTTCTTATTATGAATCTTTTTTTTTTTTTTTTTACTATTAACAAGCCAATCTCAACTGAAATGGGTACAAAATCAAATGAACGAGGGTGATCTTGGATTTCGGGTTGTAAGTTGTAAGAAAAGATGCAAACACTAACCCAGGCCTTAACAATAACCTTCATGACCTTTCATACCGGAGTCATGAGAATTGTTATGAATTCTCAAGTGTCGTGACCATGTTGTGATGCAAACTGCTTCACTAACAAAGCACGTTAACAACCCAGAAACTCCTTACTATAATACGATTAAATCATTGGCGTGTTTTGCTAACCACTAACTAGATAACAGGCTAAAAAAGTGTGCCATGTCCAATCAGCACTGAGCATGTACTTTTAAATAAGGACCGCCCCTTTTCTTTTTAAGTCAATATTGATGACCCCAGCAGGATTCGGGGGTTCGAATCTTGCCTCCACTCGGTGTGTGCGGAGTTTACATGTTCTCCCCGTTCTTTGTCCAGAGACATATATTGTAGACTGATTGGCATTTCCAAATTGTCTGTAGTGTGTGAATGTGTGTGTGGTTGTGCCCTGCAATGGGTTAGCACCTCTTTCCAGGGTGTCCCCTGCCTTGTTCCTTGAGTTCGCTGGGATAGGCTCCAGGCTCCCCCACGACCCTGTACGAGATAAGTGGTATGGGGCATGGATGGATGGAATGTGTTTTGCACTTTCAGGCCACCGTACATCAAAGCTCATCTTCCAAATCACACACTTTTAACATAGATAATAACGTTAGTGTGTGAAACATGAGACGGATCGAGCTAGGCGTTCATCTCTTTGTGTAACACAGCACAGCATTTTCCCAGTCCCAACATTTGTATTATGTTGTCTTTGGTGAGTCACAGTACTAACCCCTGGCATGGATCGTGTGCTGCTCTTTCATGTCATTGTGAGAATGGACTGTAGTGTGATGAAACAGACAGCAGACAGTAGCGAGAGAGAGATCTCTCAAGAAACAGGCGAGCTGTCAGAAATTCTGAGCCACGTCACATGAATGAGACTTCCTAATGTCGGTAGCCTTTGGGTTTCAGGCATTTCTTTCCACAGCAAGCCGCATGAGCTTTGTTCCACCATCTTTGCTGTCCCCTATAGTGCGAGGCTGTCCAGGGGGGACAAAGCGCCATGTTTACTGACAGACCCTGCCTGTGTCATTTCATCAATTAGGGTGTGGACAAGAGAGAATAGGGAAGCGAGTGCTTTCCGTCGGGCTGATAGGAGAGCGGGTGTGCGTGCCCGAGTTTGATATAGAAGCACCATAAAGTTGCTATAATAGTGTTTTAGAGTGTAAAGCAGACTAGCACTTGCTTAATATTCTCTTCACTGCTGTCCTTCTAACTGTGGAATTCTGGTCTTATCTCATAGGAATATCTCATTCATTATTTAAGCTCCAGTCTTTAATAATTCCTCAAGGATATTTTGCATGTTTTTGCTGTTTTTATTCTCCAGCTGTTGCTAATCAGCAGCCCAACGAGTCTTTGACGACAGCGCAGGGATTTCTCAACCTCATGTACCTAACTCCTTCTGCAATACCATCTCTGTCTGAACTGATTAGCTATGCTCTTCAAAAGGCTTTGTAATATATTATGATTACTACATGCATGAGGGAATGGTGTTTCGTATCAAATTTATATAACATGCTCTTCTAATATAATAATAAAGAAAGAACCTGATTTTGCTATTCCTAAAAGATGAGATGATGGTGTTATATGCCACGCACAGTCCAAAGCTATCAAATAATTAACACATTTGAGAGATAATAGATTTCTGAGACTTTTTTTTTTTTTTGCTAAGCCAACAGAGGGCATTGTGGTTTAAAAAAACGGTTCTGTTTTCTCTTTTTCGTTGGGAGAGCAGAAGATTTTGCTCTGAGATGCTTTCGCACACATTTGCCAGTTATTCCTCCAATTTGTCATTACTGCTTAGTGCAAAATGGTAGACTTCAATTTGAAACATTAATAGTCTAAATAAATAAATAAATCAGATACTGCGCTAGTTATAAAAGTCTACCCACTTATGTTAAAATTGCAGGTTTTTGTGATGTAGAAAAACTGAATCATGTCAGATCTAATCATGTCAGAACAATTCAAGTGAAACGCAAACAAACCTTTTGAATCATGTGATTGTGCTCAGAATGAACCAATCACATTCAACCTCATGCGCAAAAGGAATTATCAAACACTTGGCATCACTGAAGTGATTCTGATAAACCCAAAATAAACATCAGCTGTTTCTGTAGGATTTTCTTCTTGGTTTCATCAGACTGCTGAAGCCATGGTCTGCAAAGGGCTTACAAACCATGGACAGGATCTCGTTGTCTAAAGGTATCAATCAGGAGAGGGGTACAAAATAATTTCCAAAACATGGAACGCCGTGAAAGCCATCATCAACACGTGGAGAAAATGGGGGTACCACAGTACCATTACCAAGAACAGGACGTTCCTCCAAAAATTGTTGAAAGGACAAGATGAAAATGTATCGGGGAGGCTTCCAAGAGATCTACAGCAACATTACAGGAGCTGCAGGAATATCTGGTAAGTACTGGCCACTCTCTGCATGTGACCGTATGCCAAAATCTGTTATGGTCTGGTGAGAGCAGATCAAGATAAAACATTTTGGACATAATTCCATAATTCTAAAATATATGTTTGGCAGAAAAAACAAGAGAGCTAATCCCCAAAGAACACCATATCCACAGTGAAGCACGGTGGTGGCAACATCATGCTATGGGGCTGCTTCTCTTTAGTCTTGGGATTCATTGGGCAGTTAAGGGTTCTTCTCTTTGTAGCTCCATCTGCTGGGTACTATCCTAAGCTTTCTGTGCTACTCAATACATATGTACTGGCAGGTTTACTCTAGGTTCTCCAGAAAACTCCGAAAAACAGACAGTAGGTGCTGTCATGCGTTTCCCCTCTCTGCATATAATGTTTTGTTTTCAATCTCCATGTGCATCGTTGTTTACAGTGTCGTGTGCATTCTGTTTTGATTTGTGTCTCTTGCCTCCGCCCTTACATTTAATTGTTGTTCATCCGGATTGTCCTCCCCTGTTTTGAATTAGTTCTGATATTTTGTTGAGTTTAATTTATGCATTGGGCCGTTGTCATGCTGGAAGGTGAATCCATCTATACATGGTTCCCTCTATCTTGACTAGAGGCCCTGTCCCAACTATATTTAGGAAGTTGCCAAACTGTAAGCAATTCTAACCAAGAATGTCTACACATACAGTACAGTAGTGTGAAATTACAAATTTATCAGTTAATATCCAGCAATTTAGTATAATCTTAATTTAGTTTAAAATCTACCATTAAAGAACTTCATAAGCGCTCTGTCTGCGTGTTAATGGTCTTTCCGACTGGAAAGCAATTATACAGACCACCCTTAATGCTGTGTTCATGAATATCTGGGTAATAAAATAAATAAACAAAGACCACACCACCGACTCCCCAAACACAACCTCATTCAGATAAACATAATAATGACTTTTGACTCATTTTACTATTACAATAGAGTGAGCTACAGCATATTTATTCACATCCATGTGTCCCTGTGGTGGTTGTTTTATCGTGGGTCAGGAAAAGTGCAATATGTCATAGAGAGGTGAAGAAGTGTTTTGTTTTTGTACACCAAAAAATCTGAAACACATTACCTATAATCTATAATCATTCGCCAGGCCTCATCTACCACTTTAACTTTTATCTAGCTTTTATTATTTGTCTAACTTTTACTGGCACATTTAAAAATAAAATTATTGTCTTTATTGTATTATTAAATTTTTTACTTTTTATTATTATTATTATTATTATTATTATTATTATTATTATTATTATTATTATTATTATTATTATTCTTTTTGGGGATGGGGGCACAAAGGTGGCTTAGTGATTAGCATTTTCTCCTCACACCTCCAGGGTCCGGGGTTCGATTCCCACCGGGGCCGTGTGTGGAGTTTGCATGTTCTCCCCGGGCTGCGGGGGTTTCCTCCGGGTACTCCGGTTTCCTCCCGCAGTTCAAAGACATGCATGGTAGTCTGATGGGCGTGCCTAAAGTGTTCGTAGTGTATGAATGGGTGTGTGAGTGTGTGTGTGATTGTGCCCTGTGATGGATCGGCACCCTGTCCAGGATGTACCCCGCCTTGTACCCCCTGGGATAGGCTCCAGGTTCCCCGTGACCCTGAAAAGGATAAGCGGTATAGAAGATGGATGGATTATTCTTTTTAAAATACTTTACATTGTTATTGTATTCTGTCACTGCTATGATGTATTTCATTATATTTGTTTGCCTATTTTACTACAGTATTTTACAGTTGAATACGTTGACTTTTCGCTCATAACTAGAGAATTTATTTAGAATGTGCAATTTTTATCTGTGATTTTGTGAACCACGCCTAACTTGCTATCCCTTGTAGACAAAATAAAAATCAGTGTTGCTGTTCACATTTCAAATTCATAACTACTTGCATGATTCAGGGTTAAGGTTAGGGGCGGGGTTACTGTTCATACGTCGAGATCTCTCCTGGTCTCAGAATTGCTCTGAGTGCACTACAGGCAGCAAGCACATCTGTTCATTTCCTGTTCCATTCTTCACTTCGGTGCTGTATATTTTTCTCCGTCCAATTTCTTTAGAGTAGGTGCTCTTATCCCTCAGGGAAAACACTGAACAGACACGCTTCGTCTCTGTTTAGTTTCTCATTACTCTGAAAAACAGTCCATGTTTGTTTTGTAATAGACTTTTGCGAATCAGACAGTTTCATTTACTCGTCGTCGACTCACCTCATCGCGTCGCGCCGCTTTTACATTTTCTGATTTGACAGAATCATATTAGAGATATGAAAGTGATTAAGAAGTTATTTTATGATAAGGCAGGTGAGGTTTTGTTAACAGATATCCTGCTGGGTCTTATTTGTCATGACATTTCCTTTTCATACTGAATGGTGGAATCACGCTTTCTTTCAAACGCTGAACCCGTAAGAAACTCGCACTGAAAAATCCATTGGCAAAAATGAACTCTGTCTCTCAAGACCCTGATTTATTCAACACGGTCAGTTTGTGGGCTAGTTAAACTAAGTCATCTAGGCTGATTGCCATTATTGACTGCTCTGTTCTGCACACATCGACAGCAAGTAGTCTAAAAGGAATTGTAAAATCAAACTTCATCAGGCAGCCTGGCAATTATTTACTGGCACCTAAAAACCAAAGGGAAGCTAAAACGAAGGGGTGCGATGCAATGCTGCTATATGAACGTATATACAATGACCGGACTGCTTCCTGTTCTGAGAGCCGGGTTTGTTGTTTTGCGCGGTCTGAGATGCTATTCTGCTCACCATGTTTCTAAAGAGTGCTTATTTGAGTTACTGTAGCTCATTAACTGTCATAAAAATAAACAACCACAAATGTAAAAACAACAACAGCGCGTTTTTAAACCCTTTGTTTGCCTTGCAGCCATGAACTACTATCAAAGCTGCTGTTACTGAAAACTAATCAACACCGTCTGACCAATCCGAGTCAGGAATTCAACAGCGTTGCGGTCTAAATGCATGTTAGAGACTTCGGTAGGCATCTCTTTCAGGTCGGCATCTCTTTCAGGTCCCACCATCCTCTCTGTCTGTTTAGAGCTCATCATGAATAAGTGATGAAATGGTAATACGAGGCAGCAGAACCTTTTCCCAGAGACATCTTGGCAGGAGATCAGGGACTTGCCTGTATTAAAATGCAATAACAGTATATCAGGTCAGGCCCCTACTGCCTTCAGATTTTCCCCGCTCTGTCCTTCTCTGCGCTTTTGAGCTGAACGGCTGTATGGAGAGGAGCATCTCTACAAGGGTAGAAAGCTGTCACTGGAAGCTGCTGCAGAAGGTTTTGACCAAGTTTGGGATCATTGCCCACATTATGGGTAAGAGAAGCCCACGGTGAGTGGACGGGTAGAGCAAATTGAGACAGAAAATGTGGAGGCAGATGGAGCTCCAGGCTGCTTTACAACCCTAACGTGACTGTGGGATATTTAGTCTTTAATATAGTGTAATACCATCACTGGTAGGAGAGAGTAATGCGAAGGCGCAGACGTGTATTACCTTCTACCTGCTGAGACGTGCAGCCTGAGGATAGAGCCATAATCGTAATTAACGCTTTATTCTACAAAAAAAAAAAGTTCAAAGTGTGGGTTTAAATCTCACTTTTAGGTGCTTGGGTATATTTTTCAGAATGACTGCCTTGGCTCGAGGCCAGCATGTCCCTAGAATGCGTGATTATAAAATAAAGACTATATTACTTTTCAATTAGCTGCCAATGAAGCTTCTGAGTTCACACCAGTTTAATCTATAGACGCATGCTAGGCTAATTCCTACAAGGCCACAAACAGCGTACTATCTGTGCTCAGCTTTCTTTCCATTCCTCAAGCACTTTCACAAAATAACGATCTGACGTTCAATTAGACGCAAATCTCATCAATTACGCACACATCAAGGGAGGACAAAGTGAAAGCAGAAATTCTGTAGAAGTCTGATGCTTTCCTTGAGGAAATTGACTCAGTTGGCTGCTATTTAGGACTAAAGGGCATAATTGGTCCTCCCAGGACCATTTCATAGCTATCCCTTTCTCCACAATGATAATGGATGCTTTTCATTTCTTGAATCTTCTGTTTGGTTGAATGCATCCATTTTAAAGCCTTTACATTTTGATTTCGAAATGATTTGAATCCATACCAGATTCCGTCTTAAGAGCCATGCATCTTCTATGACCGCCTTTCGGAAGTGCTGTATTTTCTGAGAAGATGGTTACAAGATGAACCGATGTGCTAGAAGATTGCGTGGGAGATCTTTTGTCATGGTCATGTTTATACAAAAGCAGTATAATCTGTGGCTAAGTGCCTGCCGAATGAATAGAAGTAATAAACGACATCCATTTGCCTGTAGTAATTTGATAAATGCAAAATTTTAAAAAAGTGTAAGTTTACTAGCGATTAGTAAGTTATTTACTCTAGTTTCCAGACACACCTGCACACTCTGCAAATGGTAAATGACAGACTAAAATTATAGCCTGGTGCCTGTTTGATCTAGGAAGCAGCATTTATCAAGGGAAAGTTATGTATTTGTAGACTTGGGTTATGTGGCTGAAATTGATTTTCTGGAATTTTCCCAATACAGATGATTAAAATCACCTGTTTTGAGATTGACTGATTTTTACTGATCTACTGAAGGCCACAATCTTTAAACACAAGCACTTGCGCTTAAACATGAATATATATATATATATATATATAATAAAATACATGAAAAATCATGCACTAATACCTGAATTAATACTTATGAAAATATGAACTAAACACTAATGTACTAATCACGAACTAGCGAAGGGCTAACCTTAACTACGATGTGAAACTTGACCAACTGCGACTCTAACTCTAACTCTCATGCGACTTCAGAATAGCGCGTACGTCAGTAGTTGTGTCCGAGGTCTGAATACAGCTGTGAACAACTTCACTATTAAATCCTCACTACACTTGGCTTAACTCTGAACATGGCCCTAAAAGAGCAGACGCGGCACGATTAACACGTTTGTGTTCAAACAAGTATTATCTCAAAGAACGTCTCGCTAGAGCAATGCATGCTAGACTAATGAGCACAATGATCGTAATAACAGCTAGATCGGGGAAGTGTGTTATGAAAATTGGAATAAGATCTTCAGAGACAAATACTGTAAGTGTTATTCTAGGTGCTGGGTGAAGATGTACAGTGCAGTCGAGTGCAAGAGTTTGCATTCCCAAGGGTTTCTGAGTTTAAAAAACAACAAAAGAACTGAAATGTACCACTATTTTACAATTTGTAAAAATGAAAACAAACAAAATAATGAAAATAATTTGTCATGTCAGACTCGGTTTCAGGACCTGATTTGAAGAATGTACATAATAGCAAATAATACAGAAGCAATAATCCAGCTGCTCTGAAGATACGAAACGAAAGAATATTGATGTTCTTGTTCATGTTCAAAAAGAGAGGCACAAACCTTGAATCAGATATCATTTGGATATTAAAAAAACAACAACATTTACTTAAACCATGTTTTTACCAAAGCATTTTAGGATTCTTGAACCTGATTGGTCAGTGATTCATGTTCTATAACAGCAGCTCTGACAGTAGTTCTGGCTAATAAATCACAGGTTTATATTAACATCTCTCTCTCTCTCTCTCTCTCTCTCTCTCTTTCTCTCTCTCTCTTTCTCTTGTAATACTCTATGTTAGCATTTCTGTAGTAACAATTCATTCACAGGGCTTTGTATCCAGTGACTTCTGATAGATGCGCCACAAATACAGATTAAAGAAATGTGTGTAATTCTTGAAATGGTAAAGTTTTTGTCTATTTAAAAGCTGTAACTTTATATTTTCAATCAGGGGAATAACATTAGGACCATTGAACAGATCAAAATGATGATGATGATTCATTTTTTTAATAACTAAAATTGTTAGTGTGGGCAAATTGCTGTTGTATAAGAGGAGTAAAACGCTTGAGGATGCGCTGTTATAGAAAAAGAAATCAACTTAAATGTGGTAAGAGTAAGGCCGATTTTGCATCAGGCTGCGTCACACCACAGCATCACTGATTATTTTCCCGTAACAGCACGTCCCTGAAGATTTTTTTCCTTATTATTTGATTTTGTCCTGTGGGTGTGTACATTTTTGCACACAACTCTACGCCAGTTGAGAATCTCGAGAGTAAAGAGTGGTGGGGGGCTTTCCGTACTAAGGAGCGAAACTTTACCTTATAGGCATGTATAAATATTAAGAAATCAATAGAAGTGCATACTTAAACTGAAGTCATAGCTTTTGTGCAGCTGGTGTGTACTTGTGAAGCAGTGTGTATTGTTGTGTAACTGTCTGCTGCCTTGCATCAAGGATGCAGGTTCTGTATTTGATTGTTGGTGCCACAGGGAGGTAGTGGTTTGATCTCAGTAGGGGGGTCACATGGAAGAACCTCAGGAAGTTATGGACCAAGTAAACAAAGTATATATATATATATATATATATATATATATATATATATATATATATATATATATATATATATATATATATATTTTTTTTAGAATTATTCCCGGTTGTGGTGTTTCTATCGGAGATGTCTCTCCAAAACATGAACACAAAATACAAGCTTTAAGTGTTAAAGAACTAAGATAGATTAAAAAGTGTATAGCATTGGTGAATGATCTGCACTTATGTGGTGCTTTTTTAACCTTAGTGGTTCTAGAAAGGGCTTTGCACTATTTTTCATTCACACACACTCACACACCAATGGTAGCAGAGCCGCCATGTAAGGTGCTAGCTTGCCATCTGGAGCAACTTGGGGTTCAGTGTCTTGCCCAAGGACATTTCAGCATGTGGAGTCACGTGGGCTGGGAATTGAACCACCAACCCTACAATTAGTGGACAGTGTGCTCGACCAGCTGAACCACAGCCACCCGGCTTAGCATTGCCAAGGATATATGCTAACTAAACAGATCTTAACCAAACCATACCAAATCTTGCAGAACCTCACAATTCGATCTGATTTTGATCCTCTGTGCAACTCGATTGGTTGAACTGTCCTGAATTGGCTGAAATGTAAAGTTACAGCTTTACCCCTGACTGTTACAAAACACTGACACTGGAGACTCCTTCCATAAATGCTATTGAAACATCTCCTCACAGAAAACTTAACCGCATGAACAATTATACACTTTTTTAAAAATTGGTTTACATGTGTAAGTTTTCACTGTAGAAACAATAACAGCATATCACAAACAGCATATAAATATACACCTGTAATTTGAATGATGGCTGCTGTTATCGATTACTTAATCAACACCTTCTGACCAATCAGAATCAAAATTTCAACAGTGCTGTGGTATAACTATTAATAAGCAAGACTTATTAAGTATTTACATGTGATATATTGTTTATAACAGAGGACTATATAAGCACTAGACTCTATATGGACTTTTGTTTGTGGACACCTGACCATCACACCAGTATATGGTTCATCCCCAAACTGTTGCCACAATGTCCGAAGCACACATTTGTATAGAACGTCTTTGAATGTTGTAGCGTTACAATTTCCTTTCACTAGAACTCAGAGGCCCAAACCTGTTCCAGCATAACAATGTCCCCGTACCCAAATCGAGCTCCATGAAGACATGGTGTGTTAAGTTTGGACCAGACGAACTCGAGTGTCCTGCACAGAGCCCTGACCTCAACCCCGCTGAAGACGGTTGGGATGAACGTGAACACCGACTGCACCCCAGACCTCCTCAAACAAACTTCAGTACCTGATCTCACTAATACCCACAAATCCCCAAAGCCATGTCCCAAAATCTAGTGGAAAGCCTTCCCAGAACAGTGTAGGTTATCATAACAGTTAAAGGGAGAATACATCTAGAATGAGATACTCAGGTGTACACATACATTTGGTCAAATACCATACATTTCGACATATTATTTGCATTTTTGCAAAATACAAAGTACAGATAACATGAGATGATTCAAATTCGATCTGAAATTGAGAAAAAAAAAGTCATGTGTAGTATTATTGTACTCTGCATTGATGAAACACTTTTTTATTATACGTGCTATTTGTAAAGAACCAAAAACAAATGCTGAATACAATTACTTGGACATGTCTAAGGAGGATAACATGTGGCCTGGGTACTGGAGATGATTTCAAATACACGTCCCAATACTCTTTTCCTAATGATAATGTTGCAAGCCCCAAGCAATCAGATTCCAGTTTTCACACATCGGATGGATCCATGTCACTGATCAGTGCAATTACTGTCTCTTGGTACTGAACCATTTTCTGCACTTCATTCCCACTGTGGCTGCTGTAATTGTCTGATGCTAATTGTATGTACACAAGCCTACGTCTTCGCTGTATTAATAATGATAGCTCATATTATTTGAATCATTTCAGTTCATTTCGTTGTTGATGAATGAGGCACTCCGCAGAAATACAAATTATTTTTTAATCATCCTTAACGATACCCGGAAATATTAATGAATATTAATAAAGTGTGTAATTTCAGTTAATGATTCGCATTAGCACACCAACCCAGTTCGCACAAAAATGGATCACAACCTAATAGACCCTGTTGATTTTGTTAAACTTGCTACTGTGCCCACAAAAGGCCTCATTTATCAATCCTTTTCTAATCTTTAGCAATTTATCTATCTTTTGTTTTTTTGGTTTGTAAATGTTTGCGCAAGTCAAACCGTACAAAGAATCTCCGCCGGATTCAGGCTGATTTTATTCCTGCCTGCGTGCGTACAGTATATCGATCGATGGCGATCACCTGTAAATGACAAGGCGAGTGCATGGCTCGGCTGATTTGCATTTGCTGATGCCCACAACTCCATAAAAGGCAAAACACAGCTCGGAATGTCAAAAAAAAAATTATCTTAGAAGTGAAACTTATTTTGAGTCGTACGTTTTGAGACATTTGCAGCATCCGAATATCTACTACCCTACCCTACCCTACCCCACTATACAGCAGGTGAAAGAAGTATCCCAAATTAATAGTATGCCCGAATTCTCAGTATTCATCAAACAGTATGTGAGAAATACCCAGATGTCCTACAGCTTCTACTGAGAGTTTGCAGTAGGGAACCAATGGACACTGCGCTATCCCATGAGGCAATGGGACTGGAACGGAAGAGCTTTCAGAATCACAAATGGCAGAATGCAGCACATCGGTTATTATGATATCGTAGGTCACATGACCGTGCCAACCTGGCAGATGTAGTATGCCTGGGTTGTATTCATACTACACATATATACTGATCAGTACGTACTGTATCAATGGCCGTGCAGCAGGTACTGAATTGAATGCAGTAGGTACTGTCATAGTACGTGATTTTGGGTACACGGTTTCTTTGTTTTCACTTCCGGGTCCTGTCTCCGCTCCTTGTGATGACATATATGTGTCATCCCTTTTGTACCTACCTGTTACCCGTTAAGTTCATGCTTTGTCTGTGTATTTAAGCCCTCTTGTTTCTATGTGTCTTTGAGAAGTTTTGTTATATGTCAATATGAATTACTTAGCCTTAATTCCCAGCTTCCTGTGTTCCCATATCCTAGCTGTTTAGTTAGAGTAATTCTTGGATTTGACCCTTGTGCCTGTTTCTAGTGTTTTGATAACGGATAATACATTTCTTTGACCCATGCTATGGATTTTGACCCCGATAACGGTTTGTAGTAACGGTTTGCTGCGTTCACACACTCACACATTTACGTCCTGCTTCATCTGCTTCAATACGCACGTTACACAATTGCTCCCAATGACCAATCTCTGATTATTTGTCGCAAGTAAGCCATACTTTATTCTTCATTCTTTTTCAGCGGTGGCTTTTAAATCAGACTGCTGCATCTATCGATATTCTGACTGAGTGACATGTTCGATGGCTTTACAGTAAATTCCCACTTCAATAATTAACCGGTGCTATCAGCCATTCATCCTCCTTCACGCGATATTGATCATGGGTCAAACACTCTTTAGTCAAGCAGCATGGGATAATCACCACCTGCCCCTGATACAAAAACACACAGGCAGGGTGTAATTTTACTCAAATCTCATACAGGTGCACCGAAAAAAAAAAAATATCGTGGAAAAGTTCAGTTTTGTCCGTAATTTAATTCAAAAAGTGGACCTTTCATAAATTCTAGATTCATTACACATAAAGTGAAATATTTCAAGCCTTTTTCATTTTAATCTTGTTTACGGCTTACAGCTCATGGAAATCTAAAATCCAGTATCTCAAAATATTAGAATAAAGAATTTATAATACAGAAATGTTGAACTGATGAAAAGTACGTTCATGTATTCATGCACTCAATACGTTTGCATGAATTACTGCATCAGTGCGGCGTGGCATGGAGGCGATCAGCCTGTGGCACTGCCGAGGTGTTCTGGAAGCCCAGTTTGCTTTGATAGCAGCCTTCAGCTCGTCTGCATTGTTGGGTCTGGTGTCTCTTGTAGATTCTCTATGGGGTTCGGGTCAGGTGAGTTGGCTGGCAAATCAAGCACAGTAATACCACGATTAGCAAAGCAGTTACTAGTAGTTTTGGTGCTGTGGGCAGGTGCCAAGTCCTGCTGGAAAAGGAAATCAGCATCTCCATAAAGCTCGTCAGAAGATGGAAGCATAAAGTTCTGTAAATGCTGCATTGACTCTTGACCTCCGGCCTTCGACTTGAACCCCGGACCCTGGAGGTGTGAAGTGAACGTGCAAACCACTACTCCACCGTGTGGTTGTGTATTCTGAACCAGACAGAGATTAAAGACTCAGGAAACATTTGCAGGGTGTTTGGAGTTAATTAACATTTCTGTATTATAAATTCTTTATTCTAATATTTTGAGATAACAGATTTTTGATTTCCATGAGCTGTAAGACATAACCATCGAGATTTTAAAAAAAGTCCGGAAATATTCAAATTTATGTGTAATGAATCTAGAATATATGAAAGTTCCACGTTTTGCATTAAATTACGGAAAAAAACCCCAAACATCTCCACGATGTTCTAATTTTTTTTTCGATGCACATGTATATATCACTTCTCCGCTGGAAACGAAGAAAAACAGCCAATGGGGCGTTTATTTGTTGCAAATCTGTGGGCTGAAAACTGGGACAATATTTCCCATGCTGGTGTAGAATCCGTCAGAGTCAAGACCCAGTTCCTGATGGTAATCATCACCATTCACTGTTCTCGTACTCTCTCACTCTTTCTGTCTCTCCTCCAAACACACACACACCTACACCAAATACAAGACAGAGATGGCCTTGGGGAAAAATATGGGAATGTTTTTTCCACTCCATCATACCCACATTGACATTTCCAATATCTATCACCAATTCAGCAGCCGCTGGTATTTGCTTTTCGTCCCTATGTTATTTTTGTATTTTGACTTTTGACCCAAGCGAGTTATTGTTTTTTCACCACGTCACACTGCGATGAAGACTCGAGAAATACATAGTGCACTTGGTAAAAACAAAAACTCCTTTGTCCTTAACTTCATGAGTCATGACTTGCTCTTTTCCTGCAAAACAGAGCTGCTTTGAAATGCTAAAGCTGTGAGCTGATTATAAATTAATTTACATCTTTCTTTCTTTCTTTCTTTCTTTCTTTCAAAAAGCAGATAGTCAAAATCTCAAATCTAATCTAGATCACGTCAAGTAGATAAAAAAAAAACAATCAAACACTAAATGCACTAAAAGCTGTTACACATAAATGATGTTTATTCAAATTCAATTAATGAATATAGGTGCATCAGTAGAAATAATAACTTTTTTTCGTTATTGTACTACAATAAGTGTCTTTGATTGTACTGTATTTATCATGTTGTGCGTCAGTGAACTGGTCGACTCTCAATTCTCCTGTAGGTTATTTAGGACAAGGTTTTGGAAATACAAGGTCATTTTGTTCGAGGAGCTATTGAGGGAAACAGCGTGTTTTAATACTGCTTTGTTAGTATGTTTTTTTTTCTTTCTTTTCCATCCACGCAAAGCAAAAAGCTCGGTTCACCTCTTTCCACTCTCTAAATAACCCCAATCTTCTCCTTGAGACTGTCGAGGACTACTTGCTTTCTTCTCAATTTCTTTTAACATTTTCAACATTTTTGGGACTCACTTTGCAAGACTGCTGCTATCATAATGAAATTGTACGACGCATTGGAATAAAGAAAAGAGAAACTCGGCAATTGCACCGGTGCTTGCGTACCAGCCTGCTAGAGGAATTCAACTTAACGTATTTCAGTGGATATATGTGCTTTTCACTTTTTTTGTCACTTGGGTGAATGACACAGATAGTATGAAATAAAACAATAATCAACTAAAAGAGGGTGTGATGGGGCCAACCCAAAGCAGAGTGATTGTTTTCACCCCAAAGATAATTCTTTTTTTCAATAGCAGCATGTCCTAAGGAGTTTTATTCCTCTTACTCTACTGCAATTTTGAATTAATTAATGAATGTCACATTTTATCTGCACATAGTTACAGGATGAGGTGGCCAAGTGGTTAAGGTGACACGTTACTGTAATCGAATGATGTTTTCTGATAACGCAGTAGCGTAACGCATTACATTTTAAATTGATGTAATTTGATTACTGAGGTCAATAAAATGATGTCACTTGCATTACAAATTTATTGTTAAGAAAACAATATGTAAAGTAAAATGTGTTTTAAAAATGAATCACGTTTTGCCCTGAAGATTTTTCCCAAGATTAATCCCATCCTCATCGGAAGTTGCCTTTTTTTTTTTTGCACATATTTCCTCATTTGTAAGTCGCCTTGGATAAAAGCGTCTGCTAAATGAATAAATGTAAATGTAGTTACATTTGATGTTGTGGAATGTTTGATTTACTTACATTAGGACCCAATAAGACAAAAAATAACAATAAAAGCAGAATGTTACCAGGAAACCGGAGTTGCCTCATCCTGAAGAATTTCCCCTGCTGGTAAACTTACTGACTGTAAATAAACATCTCCTTACAGAGAACATCACCACATCATCGATCAGGTTTCTCCTTGTTAAATAACAACACGTTCTTAATTAGTTTAGTATTAAGATTAGACCATGTAGCTTGTCTGCCTTATAGTCCCTGTAAATGAGCTATTACTGTAGAAAGTAGTACAGCACGTAAAATTAATAGAAACCTGTGACTAAAATTACAGCCCGAACAATTATCAGAGCAGCTGTTATAGAAAATTAACCAACACCTTATGACCAACGAGAATCGAGAAATCAATGGAACTAGGGTGTAAGCTAAATTTCCTGTCAGCAAGTATTGGTATAATGCGTTACTAAGTAATGTGTTACTGTAATTAAATTACTTTTCCCCTGAAAAAAAGTGAAGTAAGGGATTACATTTACAGCATTTTGGCAGACACCCTGATTCAGAGTGACTTACATTCATCTCATTTTGCACAACTGAGAAGTTGAGGGTTAAGAGCCTTGCTCAAGGGCCCAACAGTGACAGCTTGGCAGTGCTGGGATTTGAACCTTCTGATCAAAAGTTCAACAGCTTAACCACTTTCAACAATTTTAATGTTGAAATAACCGCTAAATCCGTTAGCGGTATTTTAGCATGAGTTTTAGTGTGAGTTTTAGCGTGAGTTTTAGTGGTATTTTAGCATGAGTTTTAGCATGAGTTTTAGCTGTATTTTAGCATGAGTTTTAGTGTGAGTTTTAGCATGAGTTTTAGTGGTATTTTAGCATGAGTTTTAGTGTGAGTTTTAGCGTGAGTTTTAGTGGGATTTTAGCATGAGTTTTAGCATGAGTTTTAGCGGTATTTTAGCATGAGTTTTAGCGTGAGTTTTAGCTGTATTTTAGCATGAGTTTTAGCGTGAGTTTTAGCGTGAGCTATAGCTGTATTTTAGCATGAGTTTCAGCGTGAGTTTTAGCTGTATTTTAGCATGAGTTTTAGCGTGAGTTTTAACATGAGTTTTAGTGTGAGTTCTTGCCAGGTGGCTGTGGGGTTCAAGGATGTTTTTATTTATTTATTTATTTTTTACACATGTAGACAAGAACATCACGGCAAAATGAAAAAAGTTATCCTATGGAAAAACACTATCGGCCTCTTTCTGAAGTAATAGCTCTTATTATTATGGCAGTTTATATGACTTTTTTACATTTACATTACATTAAGAGTTTCTTCCCTATTGTCAAGGTTGATAGGAATTTTAAGAAGTAATTAGTAAAGAGTATTGCAATTACTTTTCTGCCAGAGTAATTAGTCAGTAACTTAAACACAACATTGCCGATATAATTAGTAATGAGTAATTAATTTAACACATTCGCCTCACACCTCCAGGGTCCGGGGTTCGATTCCCGCCGGGGCCATGTGTGTGTGGAGTTTACATGTTCTCCCCGTGCTGCGGGGGTTTCCTCATGGTACTCCTCCTCCAGTCCAAATACATGCATGGTAGGCTGATTGGCATGTCTAAAGTGTCCGTAGTGTATGAATGGGTGTGTGAGTGTGTATGTGATTGTGTCCTGCGACGGTCTGGCACCCTGTCCAGGGTGTACCCCGCCTTGTGCCCGATGCTCCCTGGATTGGTACCCCGTGACCCTGAAGAAGTAGTAAACAGTAGAAGATGGATGGATGGATGGATGGAGTAATTAATTACTTTTAGGAACAAACTTACGCAACACTGCTCTCAGGATTGTAGAAATTCAGTATTAAAACCTAAGAGTAGTCTAATTGTAGCAGATTGTTGTTTAAAGGTACATTTTGAGATTTAGAATCGGGCTAGTTTTGATTGGATGTTGTGCTGCTTTTGTCACGCAGTCCCGGGCAGATTTTAGTACAATTTTATATGTGAGATTGATGAAGGGCCCAACTTTAGCTCACTGCGAGTCATGGGATTTAAAAATTGGTTGTTAATCAAGTGGTCTGCAATCATGTCAACCATTTGTTCCTCTGAGATGTTCATTACTATTGGGTCCTAAACATCACATTTCACCCTTTTAACCTGGAACACAGTAGAATCTCTTTAAACCCATAATAAGATTTCCACTTGAGCACAGGCACTTCAGATGGCACTTAAATTGCCGGAAGTAGCATTAGCAATGCTGCTTCTGCAGTGAATCATTTGGCTGCTTATAAAGCACTAAGAGCAACATGGCCGTCACGGCGTCTGACAGACCATGCACAGCTCTCTATTATGATGTGAAGCAGAGGTAATCATCAACAGACTGATCCCTACGTGGAGGCACCCTGCCTCAATAAATTGCTTTGAGAACAGCACTCACAGCTCACAGCAAATCCAAACTGCACACAAAAGCTCATACAAAAAGCTCTCCCTCCTCTTAGCACCGGGTCAATGCTGCTCAAGTTCTAATGAAAAGTACATTACGGCCAGAATGCTTATCTTCAATAAGTCTATCCCTGTGAGATCCGGCTTCTGGGAAGGAGATTGTTCTCTTTAGAGACTTTTACGTCACCAAAAATAAAAAAAAGGACATCTCGCAACCCTTTCCTGACACAGGATTATAACGTTTCCTGTGTGCCCGTTCTTAATTGTGTGGAAATTATATAATGAATTCACTTCCAAAACGAACATTAGGTCAGTGAAGTCGATAATGTGACCTCCAGGGATTACACTCACTTCGTGTAATCCCTGGAGGATCAGCGGTGTTCAATGTGAATGAATGGAGATATGGGGAACACACACACACACACACACACACACACACACACACTGAATACAGCATCAAAACACCCACACAGAAGGTATATGTGCACATTTGTAAAAGATCAACACTTTCTGGTCAACAAGAGCAGAATTTATCTAATGTAATAATTGTAATCTTCTCAGCTTGATATACATCCTCCTTTATAATACAGTTTTCCATCACTAATCTAATTAGCAATATTAGCCAGCAGTGATTAGCCAGGTAACTAGGCTGCTTTCCAGTAGTAGCTAGCAATGTTCACTATCATGCTAGCTAATGTTAGACTAACTAGTAAGTAATTATATTAAGGCTATTTTACGTAATTAAAACTAGGCTATAGGAAGCTGACTAGCATACAGTATATAATTGAAACCTGTAGCCGATTTTGTTATCTGACAGCATCAGATAGTAGCTAACAACTGGCTAATCACAGTCTCAGATTTACATACTGCTTATGCCAAATCCAGTTTTTAAAATATAATTATATTAAATGAAATTTCATTAACAATATTAGCCACATACCTAAACACAGACTTTCCTTTTCACAGACACAATCTTGTATTTAATAGGAAGCTAGCAAACAGTCGGTACTACTACTGTTATTATATTGTCCCTTAAGGAACAATCATATACATTTCAGATGCAATTATGTGTTAATAAATGATCACCTATGAATAATAGGTGAATAATATGTGATCTCTCTCTCTCTCTCTCTCTCTCTCTCTCTCTCTCTCTCTCTCTCTCTCTCTCTATCTATCTATCTATCTATCTATCTATCTATCTATCTATCTATCTCTCTCTCTCTCTCTCTCTCTCTCTCTCTCTATCTATCTATCTATCTCTCTCTCTATCTATCTGTCTATCTATCTATCTCTCCCCAGCTCATCGATCAGTTCATTGTACCGCTGTAGTTCGGTAACAGTGTAGTGTCCTTGCAGCACCTTGACAGAGTGTCCAACAAAAAGAAAATACAAAACACCCTTCATCGTAGACTACACTAAACTCTACCCCTACTTAATAGGAGTAAAAAATAATGACAGTAAACGCTGCAGTGTTTTCATCAGCGCCATTTCGATGGCCCTTGGCCAGTTTGATTGTAAAAGATGTTGAAATGAGTTTAACGAGTCTCATTTGTTCATTAGCATAGCTACGTTATTTAAACTAGCTGGCTAGCCACTAAGGATCTACTTTATTGATGTCCTTTGAGATGAAGCATATACAAAAAAATATAACTAAATCTTCAACATCCATCCATTTTCTGTAACGCTTATCCTTCACTGGGTTGTGGGCAACCTGGAGCCTAATTCAAGGGACTCGTAAAACAAGGCAGGGGACACCCTGGACAGGGTGCCATCACATGGCAGGGCACAATCTCACACACACACACACACACACACACACACACTGTTGACAATTTGGAAATGCCAATCAGCCATCAGGAGGAGGAAACCGGATCACCTGGAGAAAAACCCCGAAACACGGCGAGACCATGCAAACTCCATTCACACTTGGCGGAGACAGGATTCGAACCACCAACCCTGGAGGTGAAATTCAAACGTGCTAAGCCACGTGCCTCTGCGAAATCTTCACCAATGATTAAGAATTTAAAAAACAAGTTATTTTAAGTCGACAGTTAAAAAAAAAAAAAATTATATTGTATTTGGCATGCATGCTTCCTAGTAAAACCTTGGCCTAGTAGAACCTTCATTGTGTGAAGCCTGAATATGCGAGTGATGTCCACTCCCTAGAGCCCTGCTTGCTATCTGGCCTCGACTAGATTAACATTAATTACAAGAAAGCATGTGGAGTTGATATCCCTGTAGAGAGAGAGAGAGAGAGAGAGAGAGAGAGATAGAGAGAGGGCGCAATAATAACGTGTGGTGTCACAGATGCCTCAGATGCTTATTTATGCTTTCTTTTTCCCCAGTTGTTTTTTTCTTAATAATATTGGATGACAAGATGTGCACTTAGAGTGTCAAGACAAATAAGCACGACAAAGAAAAACAGCCCTGTCTAATTGACTCTGCCTATTCATTAGATTATTCCAACCCTATAACAAATTGCATACAGATTGCTTCAGGGATTCTTTAAATCCCTGCACAATAAGGAAAGGCATCGGGTTGGTGTCCATACTGCAACGAACAAACAGGAGGCCAACGTGAAATATCAGAAGTTCAGAAAAGTGTTGTTTAAAAAAAAATAAAAATAAATAAATATAATATATATATATATATATATATATATATATATATATATAAACCCATGACCTGTTAAAGTAGAGAAAAGAATGAAAAGGCACCTGTGGAAACAACCACTTCCTATTCATATTTATGGAATATGCTGAATTGTAATTATTTGCAATGTAGGCCTTGACTTCTATAAGAAGATACTCTTGTTTTCAGCATGTTTTAGGCAACTCACATCCTACATCCTACCAGCTGGGCATGACAGACAGAGGGAAGTACCCATAACGCAGCGTAAATCGAGCCAGCTCTCCAATATTTACAATAAAAGCTATTTTGTTCAATCCGAATTAACAGCTATCTTTGCAGAAAGGGTTTCATTTCCAATAAGAATAGGAATAATAATAATACAAGAAAAACCATAACCATACATCGACTACATTCTTCTCAAATGGAGATACTAGCTACAAATGCAGAGGAAAATGTTACATGTAGTCTGGTAATAGAGTGAAATGACTGTAATTACCCATATACAATTATAAACATGGACTGTTAATAATTCTGTAAGGAATAGAACTTTGGGATATGTTGTTACAGGAAAATAATCACCAATGGTATGATTAAGAGGAGTTACTGTTACCATTCTGATTATTTTCCAATAACAGCTTGTGGAAAAGTGTTTTACTCCACTTATACTGCAGCAGTATTCCAAAGATTGCAATCTTTATTCAATAACGGATGATAAGTCGTACTCTTTTTTTCTTCCAGGTTTTATTTAGATTTAATGTTGTAGAACATTTTACACATTTTACATTAAGGTTAGTGTTTCATTAACTTGTATAGTGAAATGTAAAGCTGGTTTGTTACCCAAATTTAACGATCAATGGGCAATTAATGCAGCATATTAATGTATTATAAACCTTTTATAAGCATTACACATACTTATTACAAATATGTTTTGCTTTAACTATTCATAATGGGTTTTTTTTTTTCCCCAAATCGATATGATTAACAGATTTACAAGTATGGGGTAACACTTTACAATAACAGTCCATGAATAAACATGCACTAATACCAGAATTAACACTTAGTTCATTATAAACTAATGATGAGTTAAGGCGTGTACTAATCACTGATTAATGAAGAGCGAACCATCACTACAACGTGAGTCTGATGAATTAAGTGTTATGAACCTTAAGTACATGTTAGTACATGTTTGTTAGTTAATATTTTAATTAACGCGTAGGGGTAAACTAAATCAAACATGCTCTATAGGAAAGAATATGAATAAAACGTGCGAATTGTTGATATCATTTGCCAGATGCAGCTGTGTATACAAACATCATTGGATGACGCTGGATTACTTTCATAATATACATCAATCCTCCTTATCGAACGTAAAAAGACGCACTAATAATAAACACCAATAATTTCATCTCGACGTGATGCTTAAGTGTACTTAAGGTGGGCATTATTCACGCATGAATTTATAAGACTCTTCATCAGCTAGTGATTAGTACATGCCTTAACTCATCATGAGTTCATATTTAAGTATTAATTCAGGTGTTAGTGCATGATTATTCATGTACTGTTATTGTAAAGTTTTATGCCATACTTGTAAATCTGTTAATCATATCAATTTAGGAAAAAAACCCATTATGAATAGTTAAAACATATTTTTTACTCTCGTTTTGTCATAAAAAAAAATAAAAAATGTTTTTTTAAATATTTTTTTTAATGAAGTCCCTGCCTATTTGACTATTTGATTTCAGATTATTTTGTTTTGAGGGAAAAACAAAAGACCACGCCTACATAAACACAGGCCTAACAGGAAAGAGATCAAGGAAGTAGTGATTTTGTAACTTTCTTAGCTGTCAAGTCTTTGACAGCTCCGACCGCGGTGAAAATCACCCAAAACATCAGTTATATACAGTATAATTCAGCAGAGACTGTTTTGATATTTAAAAATATTCAGATGCGTGTCACAGTCACATTGCATCTTCCACTTGTATAAGATATCTTATTTTTTAATCTAAGATTCACCCCAATGCTGCCATATGTTTGGTCCAATAGTGTGCTTTATAATGGAAATGGGATCAGACGGTTATTTATAGAGATCTTTTGTGAGAAGCTGATGCTATCGGGCAGGCTGGGATGTTGTCGATAAATAGCTGTTTAGGGAAATAGGGAATGGGGACTGCTGCAGTTTCTACAGCTCATTTGTCATCCTGAGCGCAATACAGTGGCGAGGTGAAAAGGTCTCCAACTTTCTTAAATGAGCTTTGAACCGATGGCCACTCAGCAGCAATCAGCACCATGTCCTGCCTTCCTAAAGAGGTTTCCATTGAGCTCTGTGTCAGCTAAGAGGGGGAAAGATTAAATGCTGTGTCTAAATGGCCCTGGCAGGTAACCTATTGTGTCCTGCATATCTGCCATTATGGTGTCCTCTTGGCCACAATTTCAGATCACATTTATTTTTTTACCTAATTGTAATTCTGACCAAAGAATCATTGGATATGTTCGCTTAAAAACAGCCCTAAGTGTAGATGAAAATCACAGCATGGACTTGAACACTATTGAAACAGTACGGTTTTATGGAAAGCCATACGTATGATGAGAAAAGCAAATCAATAGCTCTCTGAGATCATAGTACATGCTAGTTATCACTGCAAAATTGACTTATTTAAGTAGGAGTGCGATTGGATGACCACTGGACCTCAAGTATCGAATGTTTTTTTTTATTTTCTCCACATTCCTTGCTTAGTCCTAGTCCTACTTCCTTTAGTACATTCCATAAGTAGCATGCTTTGCTTGTTACTGCTGTGGAAGGTCCTACACGGATACTTTAAAGAGTTTCACTTCCCAAAAGCAGTTCATGCGCAAGATTCTCGTTTGCTTCGGTCGATAATCTCACCTGCATAGATTTGTACCCCGGAACTGCCGCTGCAATCATCAAGACCCAGGACTCATAGCAGGACTCTTGTTTACAATCTGGTCTTACTATACATCATTCAACACATTTCCGAGTCTTGTATGGTGAACACTACACATTACCAGATTAAAAGAAATTTGCAATTATTGATAAGATGAAGTTCTCTGTAAGTTTATAGAAAAGTTGTTGGAGGAGTCTCCAGGGTCAGCGGCATCGACGGAGATGCTGGTGAGGGAACAACTTTTTATAGGTGCTATGTCGTGGTGACAAAAATTTGTTTTGCAGAGGTTCCACGACGTTAAATGTAAGAATAAATGGATATGACGTACCGCATACCATTGTTTAATGGATGAAAAAAACCCCATCAATAACGTGTTGTGGTATTAGATGAATAAAACACTTTGGGATGTGCAGTTATTGGAAAGTAATCAACTTTATGGTGGTAACATCATACCACCTTGTCACTGAGATGTTATACCTTCTATAGCTACAACTGAAAGGCACCAAGTGATTTATTCCTTACTTATACATACACCAATGTGTCATGACCTGCAGGAACCTACCTCGCTCTTATATAACGTCGAAAAAACCCCGAACATATCACACCACTCCAAATGTCACATGCTTTGTTTTGGAGCTCATACATCGATAACTTGTGTAACTCCTGACTTTGGTTGTAGGTTTTATTATGTTGTGTGTTCAGCTGCCTCTATTCTCCTTTCTCTCTTTATCATCTAAAATTGATACGAAATCTCCCTTGGCCTTTCTCATGGAGGAACAGAGACTTTGAAGTCAGAGTCCTCTGAAATGCCCTCAGGCATCTCCTTCATGGAGCTACTATTAAAACAACCTCCATCTTCTCTTGTGCTCTCCCTCTTGATTGCTTTTGAATTTGGCCATGATTTTTTCCTTGTAACCCCAGCAAGACTGAGTAGTAAATAAAACTTCAAGAGCAAGGACACATGCATCACCTGCAGTCATCAGAAAAGCAAAGAGATTTGGAAACATTTTACTGTATAATATAAGGGCGCCCAAGTCTTAAAATTTGGTTCGATTGCATAATGAATATTAGACGCTTCTGTCGTCTATGTTCCCACAGCCATCACAGGTTTACGAGCAGGTCACTTACATGATTGAAATGACCATCATGTGTATTTCAGTCCAAACTACAAAGCTGCAAGAAAACAATCTGATTTTATTTGCATTGTGTTTTGTACACTAAACCTGTCACATAGTACCTTACAAATGTAGGTCTACTAAAAACCGAGGATAACAGTAGAAGAATGTCCTCCCATAATGAACATAAACATAAAAACTATTAAACCTTGAGAGGAAGCCAGACTCTGAAGGGTTGTGAATCCCAGTCAGAATGGCACAGGATAGTGAATTTAAAAGCCAGAGATTACGTTTACATGAGTAGGATTAACCAGCGGTAATTGGATTGAACAGGAGATATACCAACCACCAATGCTAATTGACCGTTAGGTCTAAGGGGACTGATTGTGAGATTGTGAGAGATTGGTTAGGGATCGTGAGGATTTAGGATTAGGAGTTCACAGGAATTCTAAGAAGTGAGAGCAGTTTTTTATTTTCTTTATTTTTTAGAATAGAACCATACTTTTTGGCCATTTAGCAGTAACAAGATGCTGTTAAAGATTTAATTAATGAGCATTGTGAGAAATTTTTGTTTAAAAACTGGAGCATTATAACATGGGGCATATTTCTCTGATTTGCAGATGTAGACTATGTTTACATGGACAGCAGTAATCTAATTACTGACCTTATTCTGAATAAGACAATATTGTGCTTAAGGTGTTTACATGAGTCGCTTTTAGAATATTCCTTTCATGTTCCTGTTTTATAGAACATAGAGCGATTATCATCACACATCATTACATTCCCACACCACACCATCCGACGTTCTGTCCAGAATCTCACAAATCGACATACAGTTGGTCTTTGTTATGGAACCGTATGCAGTTTTTGGTGTTTTTATTTTTAATTTTATGAACACTTCAAGCACGGGTAATTATTTGTCGTGCTGTACGTGTAAATAGACGACTGCTTTAAGCCATGGGCTGTGTCCCAAACATACTTATCTACTACATAGTAGCCGAGATGCATGTATTTTACCTACTATATAATAGGCAGGTACGCTGATTGGGACGCTGCCCCAAGTTTACCGTCAAACGGTTGAGCGCTGCCGTGTGTGTACGTGTCCCGTCGCAAAATACTCCCACACGATATTAATAATGTGATTACGTTGTGTACATGTCTGTAATACATTGAAAATGCGACTAAAACAGGAATACTCCACACGTCTTAATTCCATTTGTGTTTACTTCGAGTATGACTTTAATCGGATTAAGGTAATAAAGAAATTGCTAGTTTCGTTTTAATCTGTTTAATATCGGCTTATTGTTGTCCATGTAAGTGTACTGATAGTGCCTCTTAAAAACGAGAAAAATGTGTGCGCTAAATCGATGACATTGACTCTTATCTTCCTCGCCTGTCTAATGAGTGCACTGTACATTGAACACCTCACTGATGACTATGATGGGGCATTGATTTTCCTTATGTGCCTAACAAACAAATAACTGGAAAAGAAAAAGTCCAGTCTCGGGCTTGTAATTTCTCTCACAATACCAAGCAATATTACACTGATAGCATAGGGAGGTCGAGGCAGCCATATGAGCTCGTATACAACTCAATATTAAAGCTAATCAGATGGTAAGTGAACATTTTTTTTTAACTAAAGTGTTTGCCTTGTTTTTAAACTATAGAGCTGATCACTGCTCCAAACCCCTTTGCTCCCTGTTTGCATTAACAGAATGAACAAGCGGTGCTCCTTTCTTTGCCCTTGACCCTTCCGATTTGCTGAAGTTAATGGGTACTGATAGGTTGGAAATGGCTGCCGGGGATCGAAGTGAATAGTTTGTTCAGCCCTCATCGGGGTGTTCCCAGCCTGCTGAATCAAAGTCAGCTTTGTGATTGCAGTCTATTTGTTTCATTACTTACGTCTCTGGTCCTCGCAATAGAAATGAGGGTGAACAGAGTGCAGCAGTGTTTGGGAATTATTTACAACTGTAATCAATCTTTTGTGACTGAACTCGTGATGGAACGACGGTGCTCGGTTTTCTTTTGCAATTCCACGAAGAAAAATCGCGCAACATCTGTTTCACCGTCGTCCATCTACAGTCATAAGGCAAACACTGAAATCGTCTCACAGGAGATGTCGAGGTTTGAGTAGGTCCTATACTCGCCTAGTACACATTAGAACGTATTCTCGTGACAAGAACCTACGTAACCAGTTTGTTTTGCTAGGAAATTGAATTTCCCATTTAAGACGTTTCATTAAAATCTCTTGTCATTTTATGTAAATGTGCAGTAAATTCAATGTATCTCTTTAAATTAAATTTATGGGAATATATTGTTCAATTTTGAATTCAGTAATAAGGCTGAATTTATGCTTTTGTACTCCACATTCAGGCTAGGAGTGGAGTTCGCATTTGTACAGATTTTTACAACTTAAAATTTGTTTAAAAGCAAATAAAATCCTCATTAGCAACCACAGGTTTTACATTGTGCCTCACGCACAGTATTAATGCATGTAGACCATACAGGCTTAGATCGTTAAGGACCAGGCTTTTTGCAATGTTTTTCTCAATAAGTATCTGACATTCATTTAACGTCATTTTATCTTTTCATACATTCTATGAAGTTTAAACATGCTCTGTACCTCATGATCAATTCTTTTGGCATCTAACCTTAATAATGAGATGGGTGATGTATGGCAATTTGACTCCTCACACATTAAGTATCTTTTTTAACTGGAAATATGAAAATGTTTTCGAGTCAAATAAGAAAAATGAAGTAAAAGACTTTGGAAAATGCCCCCCAACCCCCATTTATTAATGAATGACACATGATACTCTGTATCTGTTTACGGTTACATTTAATGTTACAGAATGTCAACAACTTAGTTACTCTTATCTTACATTAAACACAGTCATTCCCTCTTTAGCCTTATTTTCATTTTTTATTTTTATCCCTCCATAAGGTCATATTCACAAGAAACCCCAAACTCCTTTGTCCTTTCCTGTGTCGTTTTCCTCTGCTTGTTACATAGTGCTGGCACTGGAGACTGCTTCCAAAAATGCTAAGTCATCTTCTTACAGAAAACCTCACCGTATCAGCACCTTGTTTACGTGAAGTGTCTGTGTAGTCCCTGTTAAGTAGCTGTAGTTACTATAGAAACAATAACGCGTTAGAACGACTGAATTCATGTGAACCCGGCATGTAAACGAGAACGAATCAACAATTAAACCCGTCTTTAATCCATTAATGTGGAACATTCGCCATACAAGTCCCTGTGTAAGTTGTTATTATAGAAACAAGAGCATAATACATGTACTGCTTTTTACACTTGGACAGATAACACTTGGCAGACTGCACACTGCTCAGGTCTCAGAGAAGAACAACACGCTGACATATTGCATTGTGTAAAACAGCAGTAGAAAAAAAAAATAAACAGGTTATTGATTCACGAGACTTTCCCTGAAATTAACATCATACATTTTTAAAAATCTTTTCAGATACAGATACGAACACGTGTGTTGTTTCGCTGCAGATGTCACCTGTAAATCCGAGATTGATTTTATTTGACATTCACGGAGAAGAAGATGCCAGCCGTAGCACTGTAAACTGAATTGCTTTAGTTTGTTCTCATAACATGCTGCAGTAATGAGGCTCCATATGGTTTAGGATGAAGTGAATGTGCCATGGCAGACAGCCCGGTTGTAAAGGATAATACTGGAGAGAGAGAGAGAGAGAGAGAGAGAGAGAGAGAGAGAGAGAGAGAGAGAGAGAGAGAGAGAGAGAATATAGTAGTTCCGCCTGAATTGTGAAGTGGCAGATCTGAGAGCTCTGGGGAATATCACCTTGAGCCCTTGGTCCTGAAGTGTGTCATGATCTGGACGATGCTGCTCAGTGCTATGGGCACGTCTTTTGGGCATGTGTGAAGGTTTAAGAGATTCAGAATGCATTTTATTAGATGGATACCGCACTTCTATCAAGAAAACAATCATATGAAAGAAAGAATCTGCTCATCATCCAAAACATACAAGCTCATTTATGAAACATGGTGGAGGTAGTGTCATGGCTTGGGCTTGCATGGCTGCTTGTGGAACAGGTTCACTAACTTTTATTAATGATGTGTTGAACTCATGACGGTAGCAGCAGAGTGAATACAGAAGCTTTCAGGAACATTTTATCTGCCGATTTACAGAGAAATGCATCCAAATGAAATCAGAGGACCTTTATTATGCAGCAAGACAATGATCCAAAACACACTGCAGTTTAATATAATTTATCAATTTTTATCAATAGCCTCCGACCAATCAGAATCTGGTGGTCTTGACTCATCCTAGAGAATGTGATAACCAATAGCTGGTGTTATGAGTACTCTTGAGTACTGAAGCTGAGGCTTGTTGGAATAAACATTTATAAATAATGACGTAAGTTTACAGTATAATCAGTGTTATGTAGCCAAGTGTTACCAAATTTCTAATAATGAACAGTTGAATAATAATCCCAGCGTTTTTCTTAAGCTGAAAAAAAGCACACTTATCTAGAACAGCACTATAACAGTAGAGTAGATGTTTTTGCATCACTATAGCACCAATCCTACAATTACCACATATATCCTCACTTTTCTCCTACAGCAGAAGAGGTAATAGGCTTTATACAGAGTCAGAATTGTGTTAGAAACCTGGCAGACTCTGTCCTGTGTTTCTGCAAATTCTTACACCTGGTTCTTTAGGATTATTGCTTTAAAACTGTGAAGGTGTACATTTCGTGTCCTCAGGCTGATGGTGAAGTTAAAAGCAAACAGGACGTCAGATGCGCGGCAAACCGGAGGCACGCGCTGCATCTTAAACAGCTCAGCAGCCTCCACACCTGCTGATCTTCAAAGAGCTTGATGATGAATGAGACTCTTAGAGAAATATTCAAGATAAGAGAGTGGCAAACTAATTTATGCCAGAGCTCTTTACGAAGGAAACAACGTTTGCCATCTTACTTTTTATTTACCTAAGTTTGGGCGTTTATGGTTCATAATTTAGAACTGTGTGTGTGTGTGTGTGTGTGTATGTGTGAGAATCACAAATTAAGCATGTTTCACATGAGTGGTATTTAATATACCAGATGTGGGACTCAGACTCGACCCCTGAGGGTGTGATGAGCTGACATGGTTACATAATAGGAGTTTTATGGAACTTCGAATCAAGATCTGCACAGGAACAGCCTCTCAGGAAATGCACAGCGTTAATTATTATTATATCACAGTGATGCTGAATTCTCAATTCTGACTGGTCAGAAGGTGCTGAGTAATTTTCAATAACAGAAGCTCTGTCAGCAGTCGGGCTGCCAATCACAGGTTTATATTAATGCACTCATTCTAATTGACTTGTATGGCACATGTAGTACATGGCTAAAAAGAAATGGATGTAATTATTGATTTAGTGATGATTATTTTTGTAAAGAGATGTTAAGTTTTTTGGAAAGAGTCTCCAGTCACAGCACTATCTCTCTCATTCATTCATACACACTATATATATTATATAAATTCATGTAAACAACAAAACCCGCCCCTCACTCCCCTTCTAACGAAAAACAGAAGAAACCATGAACAATTATAACTTAAATCTCATGTAGAGTATCAATATACGTCTAGCGAGTAAAACAGGGTAAAGAAACATGATTACTTAGTTTACTTTAGTGAATAACAGTTTTTACCTTAACAGAGGCAGCAACAGGAACATAGACACTAAGGGCAACAATAGCATAATTGCTCAAACCTGGGCCAGGGAAAAAACGGCATTTCTGCAACCTGGAGGCAACAGGCCTCTCCAAACTGGCAGTCTTCTCCAGCTTTAACCACAGGCTCAGACCAATCAGAGCAGGCCAGCAGTTGATGGTAACTAGAGTCAGCTGGTGTCCACATCGGCGAGAGAGAAAAAGAAAAACAACACCAAAACACTGCCACAATATCCACCTCATACATACAATCAGTATTAAAGTGCATTAATCTGGACGTATAAGAAACAAACAAAGGCACTGGTAGCTCAGTGGTTAAGACGTTGGCCTACTGCTCAGGAGGGTGTGAGTTCCAATCCCAGCACTGCCACTCCTGCGCCCTTGAGCAAGGCCCTTAACCCCAAACTGCTCAGTGGTATAAATGAAATAAATGTAAGTTTCTCTGTATAAGGGTGTCTACCAAATGCATATCATGTGACACGACAAGCTTTTTTTTTGTCTTATTGACTTTAATGTGACAGGAAAAAAAAGATGCTGGTGAGACAATAACTGTTTATGGCTGATATAACATTAGTGATAGCAGGTACTGACATGATTTGTTGCATTCCAGAAAAATAAATGTAACTACAGTATACAGTAAATGGATAAAAACCACAATGCCTTGTATTCTAATAAATAAAAACGGTAAGCTTTTTTTAATGTGATATAAGTGGAATGGTACTGCTGAAATTGCTGTCAACCAGAACACTCCACATCTCACCACTCCATGCTTGATTATAACTATAACTGCAGGCTGCCAAGTGTTTTATGCCTTATGTACAGTAGCGCTTTTTTGGCAGTGTATTTAAAAACACACTTAAACAAGTAATATCTATCTATCTATCTATCTATCTATCTATCTATCTATCTATCTATCTATCTATCTATCTATCTATCTATCTATCTTATACAATATTATATAACCTCATAACCTCAGCGTATGACACTCAGCCCGCTTGGTTTGGCCTTGAGTTGTGAATCATATGAAAAGACTGTTAAATTTTGTTTACTATAAAGTCTAGCTGAGCTCAGCATGGTCTCCTTCTCAAATATAATATTAATAAAGGCCATTGCCAACCTCTTACATCGCCCAGGAAATCTGAAGGCAAGACCTATGAATAGATAATAGTAACGGCACTGAAGCGGGCAAAGGAAAATGTCCACGTCATATAAATATTTAAATTTAAATAAAATTGTTGTCATTGTTGCACATTGAATCATATTTTTGCTATCAAGATGGCAATGGTTTTATTAGAAATTATGCTGATGCGATTTCAATACGATTTTATTCATATAGCGCTTTATATATATTTTCACAAAACAGCCTTACAGAAATCCAGACATGGATTTAGATCCCTAATGAGTGAGCCAGCTCTGTAAGAGGTTGACCTGCATTATATTAAAAAAATAATTCAAATCAAAGTCAGTCCTCATTATTGATGCTGTCAATAGGATCAGTAACAATATTAGCCATTTAGCCACAATATTTAGCCACAAGTAAATCGAAACAGGTTGTATTTGTGTTAGTTTTGTGTTGAAATTGTTGTCAAAGCTTTAAGCTTTTATTCAATAATGCCACTTATTTGATTTCGACCTTTGTAATGATTTATTTCCCCACTTTTCTCTTCAGGAAAGTGCTGGGAAGATCTGCCCTCTTCTGCATACACAGAAGGCTATGATCGCTGTGATTGCCAGGGGATAAAAACTATGCCACTCCCACCCAGAAAGCATGGCTAATTTTGCTCGCTTGGCTCCCAGCATCGTCATTAAAACATGCATCGGCATTGGTTAACTTTTGCTTTAGGAAAATCTGATTGCTCCACAGTTTTGAAGAAAACATCTGCAGTAGGTTTTTAAGTAGGATTGCTTGTTTCCAGTTACAGCCATGTCAGAATTGAATATTCTCTACACGCGCGTTAGTGCTTCCTGCAGCACGATTCAGAAATCGCTGACTGGCTTATCTCCACTAACTCAGCTGTATCTGTCTTTCATTCGAAATGAGTGTCAGATTAAAGTTAAGGCTGTGTATAATGCAGTTTTCGCTTATCCTACTGATATTTGCACAATGAGCCGTGTTTTTTCGCGGCGGTTTTGTGTAGGAGAAATGCGCATGTGATTTCAAATAGCATTAGACATGAAGTGGGTTTTTATTTATTTTTATTTTACACATTAGCGTAACAAATGCATAATGCAGGTGTCTCAACTGTTTTCAGTTCTTCAAACTATGGTCACGTTGTCTTTATTGGGTGTGTATCAAATTATCGAAAACACATATACACTATATATAATTCTACAAATCACAACAGTGTTTTAAAAGTGTGTCTGGACATTCTTTGTGATCTTTAGTCAGCATTTTCTCCCCTCCCACCCCTGATATTTCAGGTCAAAGACAAGAGCTTGTGTTTAAAGCCATTGGTCATGATATTATCGAAAAAGAAGAAAAAAAACACATATAGGACACTTCTACATATGAAAATCTGACAAACTTTAAAAAAAAAAAATTCAGTTAAAAGTGATAAAAAAAAAAAGCTGCATAACTCATCTCTGAATACAGGGAATTTTCCCCATGTAAATCTCGACATAATGTTTGAAATGAAACCTTGAATATGGCCCGATTTCTGTTTCTCTCCTCTGTGAACATTGTGAGATCTACAACATGAAGGGCGAGCCTGGTTTAAAAGTATAGCGTATGATTTTAGAGGAAGCAGATAGGAGGCTAGGTGGTTATAAGTTGAGAATATAGAGCTAGACTGAATAGAATGCACATGCTAGATTGGTTACCATAGAATTACACTTTATACTTTATAGATATGTTGTTTAGGAACTACAGCAGGTGTGACATTTTACATAATGATATTGTTTAAATGTGTAAAAAAAAAAAAAAAATCTTAGAATCTCTTGTATCAAATATACAGCATGACTTACAGGCATGTAAAGATGCAGTTTATTAAAAAAAAAAAAATAGGTTGGAATCTTTTTTTTTTTTTTTTTTTTACAAATTTACAGAGTTTGTTTTCTGGGCAGAAATTCTGTCGAGAAGAAATACCACAAAAGCTATGATTTAAAAAACACTTTAACTTTCTGATACAGAGCAGAACATTAACATTCTGCTGAAATGTAGCTCTTAGCCATTGTATTGTTCACATGATAGCCGAGCTGTTTAAACCTTGCTGATAAGCTGAACTTTGTACGTATGAAATCAGAAGCCTTTGTGCTTTTCATCCTGTCTTAAGCACCTGAATTGCCGTTCAGACAAGGTTGATCAGCCCATAATTACATCTGCAGTGCTACATGATGCGTGTGTTTAAGTGTGTGATAAGTCCCCTCCACACACACAACCACACACACACACATACACAATCCATCCCCATTCTCTTGGCAGCCTCAACTGGTACCATTTGCCCTTGTTCACCCTCAACCAATTAATATTTCACAGACATGACAGTACAGGCACAAATTCAAACAGCCTTGAAGTGAAGCGAGCTGCATGTCTCCCCTCCACCCACTTTGAAATCTGTATCAATTAAGTGCACGGCTCTTGTTTTTGAAATCCAGAAGCCTCTTTCTCGGTTTTCCTCTTCCCTGTCCCAGTGGTCTTCATTAACAAACTGAGTGAACATATCCTGAATAGAAATCTTAGCAAACTTCACTCTACCCCAATCGTAAACTAGTGGTTTGGTTTTCCCCATCTCCGTTCACTCTTCCAATTTTTCCTTGCTCTTCAGCTTCAGTGAGGATTAAAAATAAAAGTGATGCTTTTGTTCCTGAGGCCATTTCTTCCCATATCTTCCCAATGTCCCACCTATGGGAGTTCACACAAAGGGTAATCCTCACTTTAGATGGTATTTCCCTGATGGCAAATATGGTGGCAAAGCACATAAGAGCACAGCTGAATGAGGTATTACAGATGTCTTTATTTCAAGTAACCTAGTATGGGCTGTATTCAGAGTTGTCAATATTTATACGGGGAAAAGGTACCTTGTATTCAGTCGGGTTATGCAGGTACTTGACTAGATTTTCTGAATACCTCCAAGCTTAATAGAGAACTATGATCACAAACAATATATTGCTAAATGAATGCTCCTAATTGTCCATTCATCCATCCATTTCCCATACTGCTTATACTACACAGAGTTGTAGGGAAGCCTGGAACCTATCTCCAGTCTTTGGACTGGAGGAGGAAACAAGAGTACCCAGAGAAAACCCCCGAAGCACAGGGAGACATACAAGCTCCATGCAGGAGGGATTCAAACCCCCAACCACGGAGGTGCGAGGCAAACATGTCCCTCTAGTCCTAAATGTAATTCATTTAATTAATGCTTTTATTGAACAATATGGCTTCCACAGTCGATATTCAGCAGCTTATAAAATAGCACTTGATCCAGTCCATCCTATTATTTTGCATTATGTTGCCATTTTTGTACACACATACATGTATGATCAGAATTGCACATGATATATTTATACATGTATATATATATATATATATATATATATATATATATATATATATATATATATATATATATATATATATATATAAATTATAAATACGCCACATCCCTCACACACAGTAGAATTAGTGTATGTACTATATGTATGGTTTATATGTATGTATTAAGACCAAGTGATGTTTTTATATCAGCCCAAAGGTTCAACATATTATGAGATGCTTTTCTGTTCACCACAGTTGTAACGAGTGGTTATTTGAGTTATCTTAGTCTGTTAGCTCAAACCAGTTGGGCCATTCTCCTTTGCCCTCTCTCATCAACATTTTCACCCTACGGCTGTAAGATTGCCAGTTCAAGTCCAAACGATGCCACATCCATCCAAGAGAGTCCAAGAGAGCAAAATTGCAAAACTGTCAAACTGCTTTTCTTGTTTTTCTCAACATTCTGTGTAAACTCTAGAGACTGCTGTGTGTGAAAATCCCAGGAGATCAGCAGTTTCTGAAATATTCAGAGCAGCCCATCTAGCATCAACAACCATGCTACGGTCAAAGTCACTGAGATCACACTTTTTTCCCCATTCTGATGTGAACATTAGCTGAAATTATATTATTTATTAAAGACATTAGTAAACCAGTCTGCTCACACCACGGGCAAAAGTTGTCCTCTTCCCATGGTGACTGCTTTACAGTTTATCATTAACAGAAGGCAAGAGGAAAGAAATTCGTGTCTTGTTGGTAAGCAGCGCGAGCCGAATGCTTTTCACAAGAGAGTTGGATGAAGAAACATAATTCATTTCACAGTCCAATGAAGACCAGCAATCTCCAGTATGTGGAGCCTCAAAAATAGAGTCTGAATAACCCTCAAAATCATTTTATGGGCTATCACTGACTATATTACAGAAAGGTAATGTACCTGGGGACTGAACTGAATGTGGAAATGATAAGCTGTCAGATAACCAGCTCTCCTTTACTTCATATAAGGTATCTTTTTGATACTGGGGCGCAAAAGAAGGTCATTTATCTCCTTTAATACCACTGCTGTAATATTTCCTCAGTCTGATGATTTGATGTCAATGTCTTACATACTTTCTAAGTTGAAAATATTTATTTTCCATTCCAAGTTCACAGTGAATGGATCTGAATGTCTAATTATACAAAACTGATTCATTAAAGCATGGAAGTGAGAATACATTTTTCAGACATATTTCAGTTATAACAATAAATATCACATGGTTTTGCTCAAAGGTTTGCTATATCTGTAGACAGTGTGTTAGAGAACTAGATTTTCTTTACTTTTCCATCCATCCATCCAATGCTAAATGACTATTGTCATTTTTTGAATGCATTAAAGTTTATGGTGTGTTATTAATGTGTTTTAAAAGCATAATTAGTCCAATGACATGAAAACGCAGCTTTTCGCAGATTGGTGAACCTCCGCTGATCTTTATTCTGAAAGGCTCTGCCTCTCTAAGATACTCATTTTACACCCAATCATGTTACAAACCTGTTACAATTAACCTCCAGCTGTTTCTTTTTAGTAACACTTACTTTTCCAGCCTTTTGTTGCCCCCGTCCCAACATTTTTCAGACATGAGACAATTTCTTTCTTCAAATAACATGTTGTGAATAACATACGGGTTCATGAGCTACAGGTTTATGAGACTTGCAAATCAATGCATTCTGTTTTCATTTACATTTTACACAGCGTTCCATTTTTTTTTTTTGGAATTGGGGTTGTAATATGTTAATGCAGATTTGAGGAAAAAAATTTATTTTTTTGCAATGATGGTATATTCTTATTAAAAGGCTTGTCCCAAGGATAATAGTTCTAGTCTTTGAACAGGGCTTTATTTAGAAAGTTGGGGAAACCCTCTACTGTAGAGTTCTACCTAGAATCTTAAAAGGTAACATAAAAAGGACAAATTTCATTTTGTGTTTACTTGTGTTGTCCTTGACTATTGTTTAAATTGGTTTGATGTTCCGAAACACTTAAGTGTGACAAACATGTAAAGGAACAGGAAATGAGGAAGGGGGCAAACACTTTTTCACACCACTGTATATTTTCATGATGTGTTAACAGAGTGCAATTGATTTATAAAATATACTGTACAATGTTAAACTAACCAACTAATTTTGACAAATTGATCAAATATTTGTAGTTTCTTCAGCATTTTCCAGGTTTCTTATGGTTCCAACATTAGATAAAGCTACAAGTGGTGATGACTAGGTCAATGCATAATGGATGAGTCACATTTGAATGGTATAAAGCAATAGATTGACTTCTGAATCCCATTTTGTAGAATGATAATTAGTCCAACCCATATATCTATGTAAAGTTTGATATGTCGGATATGAAAAAGTGGAGATTAGTACTCCAGATAACTGGACAAGATAAAAAATTTGTTTCTTCATTATAATGTTTTCCAGGCCAATATATCTCTTAGAATTCTGAAGAGAGTTGCTCTTGGGTAATATGAAATAATTTCACACTGGCCGTATTTCAGTGTTACAGTCAAAATTTTTGGAAGTTACAATTATGTAACTGCAAGTACCTGCAATTTGAATACAAATAGGCAACATTTGCACAAACAGGCATTTTTTAATTAAAAATATAACTATATATATATAATATACGCCTTTAAAGATATAAACATTTCATTTATTATTTCCAAACAAGGGTAGTCTAGATATTATACATGTCATAATTGGTAGCTTGAACTAACAGTAGAGAACAAATACAGAAATGCTTTTATCATCACAATGGTAGACATCCAGCATAAGGTTTTTGAGCTCTAGTACAATTGGTATAGAATTAATAATTTCCAAATGTCTTCAATTTTGGAATTTGTTCCCTAATTTCTCCATCTGGAGATTAATACTGTATTATCTTATCTTATCTTATCTTACCTTATCTTATCTTATCTTAACTTAACTTATTTTGTAGGATGCATTGAAGTACTGTCCTGCCTGCCCTAAAATTTACTAAAAAGGTTTTGGTGAATGGGAGGTTGGTGAAATATCACAAAATGACACTAGAATAGAAAAAAAAAAAAAAGAATGGACAAAATGGTGGGAATGTAGTATGTTGGATTAGAGTTTGACAAAATATGAAATACTGTATTTCTGTATTACTGTACCGTATTCTGTATTAATTTATTCTCATAGAGTCATATTTAGTGTTGGTGACTCCAGTTCAATATTTACACTGGGAAAGTTACTCATTCTCAGAGTTGTTTTCTGCTTTTCTTAGCTTAGCATTCAAATGATTAAATGCATTTACTTGCATTTAGTTCACAACTTGAGGTTGCCAGATTTTCTTAAGTAGCAGCAGCAGCCTTTAAACCTGAAAGAAAAATCAATGATAATAAACAAATAAATAAATAAATGCAAGCTTTACAATCAGATAACCCTCTTTTTCTTGGCTGTCAAATGTAATATGATGTAAAATAAGAGCAATTTTGTATTTAAGTAAACGTAACTCAAGTCTGAATATGTCTGAAATTGAATTTTATGGCTGGTGCTGTAGAGCAGCATTGACTGTCAGATCTCTTGAGGTTTTGTTTTTTTTTGTCAATATGATGTAGGGGGCAAAAAAAAAAGAAAGAAAAATAACAGGAACCCTTGGTGCTTGGTCCCCTAAATAACAGTTATCCTTTTGTAGTCCTTTGTAGGAGCTGAGAATCCGACAGGCTTTTTTAAAAATGTATTTATTTTTTTCATGCCACATGCTACTGTACCCATTTCATGCTTTAACAGAATGTTTCTTGCCTGGATCCATATAGTCGACTCAGAGGCCTCTGCCTCGTTGAGAATTCTGCGGCTGTGTATTTACAGAAAGTCATTCGGGGGGAAAAAGATATCGACGGAGTAGGAACAGGTCATAATGGTGCACATCTTATGATAAAAAAAGGCAAGCTAGTTCAGAATGGTCAGACTGAGAAACCCATAGAGCCTCATGAAATACTCACACTTGCCCCAAACAAAATCTATAGCAATTGATATCTGTTGGTATGATAATTTATATGTTTGTTGGGGAAAATTGCTCCATTTCTTATCCTGCCTGGCTGGTTTGTTGAGAAGAACTCAGTATGCACTCAGCCCTTTTATGAGAACATAAGAGTAATTAGAACGTTAGAGTAATTCTGGAAAAAAAAAATGTTCTATTTTCGAAAATAGGTTCAGCTTTCTGCTTTCAGGCTTATGAGTCATCCAAGACCACTAAAAGTTGATTCAAGCATTTTCTCTGTCTTGTTTCCTCAGGCTCAAAGAGAGATGGTAGGCGGCAGCTCAGTGCCAAGACAGAGCTCTTGAACTACAGAGAATGTTGTTAGTGCTCTCTAGGCAACCTGACTTGGGTAGACAGAGAGGTCTGTATACGCATAGTCAAAAAAAAAATGGAAGCTTGTGCTTTGCCTGGATCTTCTCACAAGCTATATTGTACATCTACGCACATTTTTGGCTAACTATGCCAGCTTGCCTTTAGGAATTTGGCTGTTGTAACTGACCTCTTATGATACCGGTGTTTCAGCTTCCTGAGAAACAGGATCATGTTAACTTTCTTTCATGTTAAATTTCCACTCCATAGGTGTCAGACACCATTTTTCTTTTTGTATAACCAGGAAATATTCCACATTATTTCTCTAGTTTTCATCTATTTCTAAGTAGTAATGTGTAGAACAGGTAGAAGTAGCCAGGTAGATCAGCCAGGTAAGTGTGATCCCGTGATTGGTCAGACATTTCTGTTCCACTGATCTAATATAACATTCACAAATATGTACATAAAAATCTAATTTAAATACAGGTAAAGAGTTTCCTTCACATGTGAAAGTTCCAGATAAAGCACTTAGCATTAATAATACTGTAGCAACATCACTAAACAGCATTTTGGCCTGTCCCAGCTCGCTATAACTGCATATTTCATACCCTCAACAATTTTCTTTTTCTGCGTTAATGTGTGAATCAATTTAACATATCATGCTTGAAACATCCTTTTCTAAAAATTCTCCATTATAGGTTATGAAAACTATGCATTTTGGTTCCTTTAGTCATCTGTGTAAGCTGAACACATTCACCCGTATAAACAGGAAGTTACATCATCATTCAGTATTATACATTTGTAAAAAAAAAAAAAAAAAAAAAATCCTGCAAGATTATAACAATGGTTTAAATCGCTACTATGCATGGAGTTGAGGGTTCAAATCCCGTCTCTGGCCTGTGCGCGGAGTTTGCATGTTCTCCCCATGTTTTGGAGGTTTCCTCCAGGTACTCCGGCTTCCTCCCCCAAAAGTCCCAAGACATGCATTGTAGGCTGATAGGCATTGGTGTTTGTGTGTGTGAATAGGTGTGTGATTGTGCCCTGAATTCCCTGGCTCCAGGCTCCCCCTGCGACCCTGTGTAGGATAAGCGGTATAGAAAATGAATAGATGGATGAATATCCCCAAAAAGTGCTAAAATGTTACATCTGACCATACTTTTTCAAATTATTTTTGTGCTCCTTCACTCAGGTAGATGAAAAAAAACTTTCTCGTTTCCAAGATGCCTTTGAGAACTGATTTTCACTCTGTTCACTGACACTGATAGAAATAAGACGGTGTTTTCAATTTTGCGCTTTTTATTCTATTTTATGTTTTACTGAAGATAAATAATTCTGCATGAGCGATGTTTTGGAGGCTGCCATAAAAAAAAATTTGCAATGCACTTACGAGCATTAGAGCAGTCGAGAAGAGCTTGAGGAGACGATGGATGTTTCAATCTGCGTTTTTTTTTTGTTGTGTGTGTGTGTGGAAATATCAATTTAATGAAGGTCATCCCTGAACCGATGCCGTTAAGAAAGAGTGCTGACAAATGGCGCAGTCACCACAGCATTTTGTGCCGTGTCAGTGATGAGGCATGCTGCAGCCGATGGCCTTCCTCAACCATCAGTCTATATTACACCATCTGCCATCAGCTAAGACAGAGTTAGCCATACATCAAATAGAGGATTTAGAGAAAGACATCAAGAATATAACTCCATTTATAACGTTCGGTTACACGGAGCTGGTGCATGGGGTTGGGGGGCTGAGCGCAAATCGTCTAGAAGTGCTTTTCATCTTCAGTGATTTTCTTCAGAGGTGTATATAGCATTGACCAACTATAGACTGACAACTGTGATGAGGAGTCGATTTGATTTCAGCCTAGACTGAGACGGCCTGGGAAAAAAATAAATAAATAAAAAATCAACCCTCAGCGCCAGTAGATGTCCTCAGCACACTGAGAGTGCAGTATATGCACCTTTTTTGTGTGATACTATATATTCACGCATAGAAACCATTTGAACTGTTAAACCTTCATCACAGTTTGATTACTTGCTACATTTTTGCATCATTGATGATGCAGAGATTTGAGTCAAACATTTATATAGCACTTTCTATGAAGCTCATATCCATAAATCATTATAACTATGCTTATAATTCCTAGTAAGCATTTTTATAACCTGAAACTATGCCTAAAAAAAAATCTAATAACATTCTTTACATAATTCCTTGATAAATCATGATAACCTGTTATGGCTGCTTGTGATCTTAACTGATGTCATCACTTAAACTAATGTAAAGGTTACATTATTCCTCATTATATATTGTAAGACACCACTAACATTATATATATATATATATATATATATATATATATATATATATATATATATATATATATATTGTTGTAATTAGAAATAATGAATTACTTTAACTGATTAATTAAAACAATAAATGCAGACATTATTTAAGTTTGAAAGCTTTAAAGTTAAAATAATGGCTACACAATTACAATGGCTATAAAAGGTGAAGCAAAAGATAAATCATGTCAGATCTTTTATCATCTTTAATGTACAATTGCAGTGTAAACAAATGACAAATAGTCAAATAGTCATAGGGGAAGAAAAAAACCCTTACAATTAGGGATGCACCAATACCAAGTACAAGTACAAGTACTTACATTTGGGTACTTGCTGATAGCAAGTACCGATATGATTACTTCACACTTTTTGGAATGCCCCACATCTGAAGCATGTCATAAAACGCACCTGCTATGGCTTGGCCAGTGTGCGAACCCCTAAAATGCGTTGCATGTAAAACGACTCTCTGGGGAGTAAAATCCTCATCAATCCATTGTGCTGTTAAACATATAAGAGACATTGGGCTGACACTGCTAGTCCAAATATCAGTGGTGAAGCTGAAGGCCGAAATGTCCTTCAACAGGTTCCTGATGTGCTTTTTCACCAAGTCATGCAGCTTTGGTAATGCGGTATCTGGGAATCTCATACTTCGGCTCAAGTACACCAAGAAGACGAGGAAATCCTATATTATCTACAACTTACAATGGTTGGTCATCAAGAGCAATGAACTGGGTAAGAATGTCTGTTATTTTTACTGCCCTTGGGTTGTCTCTGGACTTCTGAAGTTCTAAAATTGGTTCTTGCTGTTTCCCGTTGCTACGGCTTTATGTTTGTTCTTTAGATGTTTAATCAAATTGCTTGTGTTAAATGAGCTATTTTTTACCCCTCCTCTTGACAGTTTAGCAGAACATAGTTTGCAGTCTGCTCTACTTTTATCATCATCACTTATCTTAAAATATCTCCAATTGCTGACACTGCTCCTCTCGACTACCTGCTCAACTAACGAGAGTTTAGGCTATGTCACGTTGTCATAAATTGGTATCGGCGTGGTTGTATCCGGGTATTTTTACAATATGAGTACGAGTACATGAGCACAGTATCTGTCTGACACCCGAGTACTGGTATCGGTATCGGTGTATCCCTACTTACAATAATCTGGTTGAATAAGTGTGCATACCCCTATTTTGTTGAAGCAGCCATTGATTTTATTAGACCACTCAGTCTTTTTGAGTAAGAGTCTATCAGGGTGGCACATCTTGACGTGGCAATATTTTCCCACTCTTTTTTACAAAAACATTCTAGATCATTGGTGTCAAACTCATTTTAGTTCAGGGGCCACATACAGCCTAATTAGATGTCAAGTGGGCCGGGCCAGTAAAATCATAGTATAATCACCTATAAATAACAAGAAGTCCATGTTTTTACCTTTGTTTTCATGCAAAGACATTTATATTTAATTAAATATCCTTTTATAAAATATATCATGAACAACCTCAGATTTTTTAAGACAAACATGTGCAATTTGCTTTTGATTATCATTCACATATATGTGCATTACAACTGCTCACAGTGTTTGTACAAATGCAAATAAAACTTCACAGGTATTTGGAACTGAAAAATATTGTATTTCACTTTATAATTTATGGCATTGCACGAACAATAGGATTCCACCAAACTAAACTATTTTGTACTGAAGCTGTTGACTAACATTAAATTGCACATTTTTTAAAAACACTATTACCTATTCATCTCTGTGAATAAATAGGAAGCGGTCCATTTTTCATGGAAAACTCTACACTCTGTATCCACTTTTCTGCTTTTTGGCAGACATTTTGTCTAATGAGGGTGTGGGGAAGAGTAGAAAATAGAGTAGACTACTCCGGGATGACAAACAGCAGACGTCTCATTGCTGCCATCTGCTGTTCAGTCCCAGAGATGTGCCGCGTCTTTTATCCCCTAGCGGATAATTTAGGAATAACATTTTATTAAAAATGACAAGTTCGTGTCTTTTATGCATATTTTTTTTCACTTTCAAAATTCGTCCTGCAGGCCGGATTGAACCCTCTAGCGGGCCGGTTTTGGCCCGCGGGCCGTACGTTTGACACCCATGTTCTAGATCTATCAAATTGTAAGGGCATCTCCTGTGCTCAGCTCGCTTCAGGTCACCCCACCAATTTTTAGTTGGATTCATGTATGGGCGTTGGCTGGCTCGTCCAAAAACCTTGGTTTTCTATTGGTTAAGCTGTTCCTTTGTTGATTTGGATGTATGCTTTGGGTTGTTGTTGTGCAGAAAGGCGGAATCCCTTTTCATCTTCAGCTTACTAGGAGACAATTGAAGGGTTTGCACTAAAACCTGCTGGTATTTCTAACTTTTCCCAATTCCCTCCACCCTGATTAAAGCCCCAGTTCTGACTGAAGAAAAGCAGCCTTAAAGCATGATGCTGCCACCCCCATGCTACTGCATGAGTATAGTGTTCTTTTGGTGATGTGTTTTTTATGCAAACCTTTTGGAAATATGGAATTATATTATGCCTTTTGTAATCGGTCACATCAGATCACACATTTTTCCACATGGTTTGGATTGATTTAGTTGGGCTTGGATTTTTGGAAAAAAAATCCATCTAACCACCCTAGCCCAGACATGTGAAGAATATGAAAGATTTTTATCACATGCAGAGAGTAATCAGTACTTGTCAGATAATCCTGCAGTTCCTTTAAGGTTGCCGTAGATCTCATGACAACCTCCCTGGTACAATATTTTGTCTTGTCCCTTTTGTAAATTTTGGAACGATGTCCTGGTTTTGATGATGTCACTGTGGTGCTCCATTTTCTCCACTCCTTGATGATGGATTCACAGTGTTCCATGGTATATCTAATGTTCTGGATTTTTTTTTTTTTTTCGATTCCTTTTGACAGTGAGACCCTGTACAGCAGTGGTCCCTAACCTTCTTCCTTGACATCTACCTTCCTGCAGGTTTAATTTTCAACCAACATCTAACACACCTGTTTCACTTGATCAAGACCTTCTTAAAGCAATGATTAGATGGTCAGGTGGGCATGAGCTAAAGTCTTCAGGAAGATAGATCTCCAGGAACAGGGTTGGTGACCACTGCTGAATAATCTTTGTCAGCTCTTTGCAGACCATGGCTTCAGCAGTCTGATGGAACCAGGAAGATGTCAAGAAAATCCTACAGATACATCTGATGTTTGGGGGTAATCCAAATAATTTCATTGATGACAGCTGCATAATGACTTTTGAACATGAGATTGAATGTGATTGGTTCATTCTGAACACAGCCATGTCACCACACTTATGCAACCAGGTTAATGTAACTTTTTTTTATTTTTCCTATTTTCTCCCCAAAATGTTTCTGATTGTTTTTCACTTAATTTTTATGCATTGGAATTTTAGATTGAATGTGCGAAAGGTTCTCACAGGCTTTATCTTAGTTTTATAAGACTTTATCTTAGCTCATACTTGATATATAATGAATAGTGGCACAAATAAGCCTTTTCTTTTTTCTTTTTTCTTTTTACAAACATTAAAGCTTTATGAGGCATTCAAGTTTAAAAATTTAATTATTAGCAACTTACAAAAAGCACAGTTATAATGATTTATGAATATGATTACTCCATACAACCTTTTTTCCCTCTCTTTTTACCTGTAGCTTTACATCAAAATGCTTCCAATTCTCTGCATTTGCTCCCCCCCTTCAACCACCACACATGTCAATATATTCTTATGTTAAATCTGGGTTTTGTATCTCAGAAAAGATCCAAGACCTGATCAATATCTACAGGGCAAGATAGACTAGAGAGAAGACTAAATTACGTATTTGCACGGCTTTGATGCCAAACAAATGAATCTTTGGGATCGATACAGGATCAGGTGATGAGTAGGGGGCGACACTCCTAGACTCCGTGGCGTATCTGGGTTTCTGCCTTAAACAGTAGCACATTCATCATGGAGTCCGTGGAGAATACCTTCTGTCCTGCTGAGTCTCATTTTTTCTCTCCAGTTTTGGTTCATGTGGGGGTAATAGAGCAAGATATTGCTTCAGAGCACTCCAAAAAAAGTAATAACTATTCTACTATATGACTAGCACCAGCATAGCACCATTTACAGAATCCTAAAAACTCATTTGTATTGATAGCACTCTCATATTTTTTCTACTATTACCAACTTTCCATACACGTTAAGCCTTTTCCTTTTTACGCTAGGCTCACACTAGGAAGTGACAGGCGAGCAATCATTACATTTATTTATTTTAAACGTATTTAGAGCAAATATTTCTGCAACAAGTGACATACGAACTCAGATTTTCTCAGTTCTAGACGAATTGACCAAACCTATTATGTATGTAGTCAGATGTCTTTTAATTTCCCTACTCATGAGTTTAGTTCCTACCTGCAGTTAATTCCCATTCACTGTCTGACGCACAAAAATAGACGAAAACTTACAACCATGACTTCATCTTATCCTGTCTCCTATAACATCGCAATACATGTGTCTAGATATGTTTTGAAAAAAAAAAAAAAAAAAGAGAAGCTTGGAAATGAGTAGCAGAGATCATTGCTTCCTCTGGGAAGCATACATACCGTGCCCTCCACTAAATTGGCACCCTTAGTAAATATGAGCAAATAGGCTGTGAAAAATTGTCTTTATTGTTTAATCTTTTGATCTTTAGTTCATGCTATCATAGATATCAAACAATTTCAAACAATATTGTTAAGTATAAGTGTGCAACATTTATTGGCCCCCTTTTAGTCAATACTTTGTGCTGCCTCCCTTTGCCAAAGATAACAGCTCTGAGTCTTCTCCTATAACACCTGATGAGGTTGGGGAATACCTGGAAAGGGATCTGAGACTGTTCCTCCATACAGAATCTCTCCAGATCCTTCAAATTTTGAGGTCCATGCTCGTGGACTCTCATTAGTCCCTCTTCAGTTCACCCCACAGGTTTTCTATGGGGTTCAGGTCAGGGGACTGGGATGTTCATGACAGGACCTTGATTTTGTGGTCAGTAAACCATTTATGTGTTGATTTTGATGTATGTTTTGGATCAGTGTCCTCCTGGAAGATTCAAACTACGGCCCATTTGAAGCTTTCTGCTGAAGCAGTCAGGTTTTCATTTAATATCTGTTCATATTTGATAGAGTCCATGATGCCATGTATCCTAACATAATGTCCAGGTCCTCTGGCAGAAAAACAGGCACAAAACATTAAAGGGCCATCACCATATTTAACCGTGGGCATGAGGTACTTTTCCATATGGCTACCTCTCTGTGTACCAAAACCACCTCTGGTGTTTATTACCAAAATGTTCTAAAGCATATAGAACGAGATCTCATTTGAAGTTCCAGTAGTGTCTGGCAAACTGAAGACGCTTCCGTTTGTTTTTGGATGAGAGTAGAGTTTTTTTTTTTCTTGAAACCCTTCCAAACAACTTGTGGTGATGTAGGTGACTTTGGATTGTAGTTTTGGAGACTTTCTGACCCCAATACACAACTAACCTCTGTAATTCTCCAGCTGTGATCCTTGTAGATTTTTTATCCACTCGAACCGTTCTCTTCACAGTGTGTTGAGACGATATAGACACACGTCCAATTCCAGGTCGATTCATACGATTCATTTTCTTATATGAATTAATTAAGGTGTCAATAATTGTTGCAGAGCAGAGTGGTTTTGCATTTTCTTTAACAAAAGCTCAAAATGTTAAACAATAAAGACAATTTTCATGGACTTCTTTGCTCATATTTACCAAGGGTTATTATTAGTAGAGGGAACTGTAGCTAACAGCTATCATGTTCATCAGAGAATGAATCTAATACAAAGCTTAGCATGTAACCAAACAATTGTAAATGAAAACAATTTAAAACCAGATTAGCACATTGTTTAGTTTGTGTTCCACTAGTTAAGTTTATTTTATTTATTTATATATTTTATTTAATTTTTTAATCTCAAACTCTTAAGTTTACACAGGCCTTGTCAATATCTCAAGATTTTGTGCATCTTTATTTGAATGCTGTGGCCAAAAGGAAATTGAGAATTGTTTGTTTTTAGGCGATTTTCTTATAGCAATAAATTGACAGCTCTTATGCAGTTAGGTTGGGATGATGAGCTGTAACCATGCTAATTGCATTCTCTCAGGCTAGTTTTGTTAATTCAATCTCTTTAGCGATTACAAACAAAATGGAATAAGAGTTCCACCGGCTATGGTTAATTTCCTTTGCATTTGTTTCTTGCATATATAAATGATTTAAAACCTATCAATAAACTTTATTTTTTTCTATTTTAAGAGCACAACAAAATGGCATTGTGGATAGCTCATTACCAACACAAACCTATTAATAGAAATGTGTATATTGCAGAAAGCAACAGATATGAAAAGCTAATACCTAGGTTAAGATGATATTTTTAACCTTAAAGAATGGATCCAGAACTCTTTTTAGGGTTTCAGAAAAGGTTCCACCAACAGAGCATTGCATAAATATTCATGACCTTGAACTTTTCCACATTTTGTAGTGTTAGAACTGGAACTGAAGTGGACTTAATTGGGATGCCATGAATCTGCACAAAATAGCCCATAATACTGAAATCTGTGAAAAAATCAATTTCGTGTGCAAAATTATTTACAATAAAAATAAAATAAAAATAAAAAATGGAAAAGCCTAATTGTTCACTCCATAAATTCGTTCTGGTGCAACCAGTTTCCATTTGAGATGACATAATTAAACGAGTCTATCTCTATACAATTAAACCTTTTAGAATGGGAATGCAATTATTTTTTTTTACATTTACATTTATTCACTTGGCAGACGCTTTTATCCAAAGCGACTTACAAATAAGCAAAGCGATATATCAAGCAGGAAACAATACAAGTAGTGCTACTATACAAGATCCATTAATTGAATACCAGAGGAAGCAAAGTGTACAGAGTAGATGTGTAAGTGCATTGTGTGTGGGTTTTTTATTATTATTTATTTATTTATTTTCTCTAGGAGTTGGTTAGGTGTTCACGGAAAAGGTGGGTCTTTTTTTTGATGAGAACATACCCAAATAAACAATGCCATGTAGACCAAAGACCTATGAAAACAACTCCTGAGTAAAAAGTTCTGGAAAAGTTAAAGTTGGTTAAGAAGAGTGCCAAATTTTAACATGGGACAGAATATCATTGAATCCTTTATTAAAATATGAAAAATGCATGAATATCGTACACTGCCTAGAGGAGGTGGTCCACAAAAAGTTAATGAGGAGGTAGATAGGGGATTAGACAGAGAAGTAGCAGAGCTCATTTCAGTTCAAGATTACTACAAATTGTAGAAAAGGTCAGAAAAGGTCAGGGGGTAAATACTTATTCAAAGCAGTGAAAAACTCTTCTTGGAAAAAAAAAGAGTTCTTGAAGTTCTTCATATAGTTAATCATATAGCATTTAAAAAACATCCATTTTTGGGTTCTGCATAGAAGGCATCCTCAGCGGGACTAATCTTTATTAAAAGAAAAACATTCTGAATTTTGTACTCTGTGCTATCATATGCTGATGAGTATGTAAGTCAACTAAAGTCTGTTTTTGTTGTCATTCCTATATTCAAGTCGCATACATGGGAACAAAATTTAGCTTCTTAAGGAAATGTGAGATGAGTGCAACAATGTAAAATTAATACACAGGACAGTGCATGCTAACTAGACAGGACAAAAGATGTCACAAATTCTGAGACAGATGGATGTAATTGCGAGTAAAATCTTTATTTGCAGTCCAAATTGACAGGCAGAGTCTTAGTTAAAACAGCCACACGTCAGATGAGCAGGCAAACAAAGCAATACAGGGAAACTGGATCAAAAACACAGGAAAAGCCTGGGCTCCAGTGTGGTGCAACAGAAAAGCTTTCAGCAGGAGATCACTGATGATTCCACAGCCATCTGTGCCCTGGAGTCCAGGAGAGCAAAATTGTCTGTGCTGTCTGGGTGGGAGGGGCATACTCTCTCTAATCTGTCAATCATAATCACATTAGTCAATCGTGGATGTGTGTGAGCTCATGTATGTGAAAGAGAGTGGATAAACACTCTCCTCTGAGTGTGTTATACTGCCATGTGAAAATAAATAATAATAATAATAATAATAATAATAATAATAATAATAATAAAATAATAATAATAATAATAATAATAATTGTTAATATATTATTCTTCTTATTATTCTTATAATTTATTTATTTATTTGTTTTCACATGGCACTATAACACACTCAGAGGTTTGACATTTTATACAAAAAATGTATGCGTAACGTGTCAGAAAAAGCCTCTGTTAGCCTTCACTGTTCCTTCGCAAGCTGTTGTATGATAGGGGACAGCAGGGTGGTGTATAAGAATTGGCCAAGACCACATTATGGACAAAATGGGGGTGGAAAAACCAAATAAACAAACAAACAAACATAGGAAAAGCAAGTGATCAAAACCAGGAAGAAGTACAGGAAATGATGTTCCAAACTGTATTCCAAACTGTAAATAATGTCAAAACCTCACAAAACGAAACATCAACGTCATATAGTCTGGGCTGGGTTCAGATCAAGATGGAGAGCACTGGCTCCTGGATCATGGGTGGAAGGAATCAACACAACTGTCTGTAAAGTGTAGACTCTACTTTATCATGCAGTTGGGTAGGAAAAAAAAACAAAAGTGTGCCATAGAAGTGTTTTAAAGTGTAGGTGTCAGTGATGGGTTCTATATCTAAACTGTGAGGCCCTTAAACAACCTTTTCTTAAACATTAAGTGTTATGTTCTCTGTGCTATTTTAAGTGTTATGTTGTTTAATTAATAAAATACAGTACCTTGTTCAATTCTTAGTAAAATGCCATTTGGAAATTCACAGATTTAGACACAGATAGAGATAGAGAAGGTCCCCCCACCCATCCCAAAGTCACCTGCAGTAGGCATTCATGACTAAAGGCCAGAACACATTTTGTCATTATTTATGCCATCAGGGGTATTCCTGAGGACGAGATGTGATAAGACCCCCCACAGTATGAACTGCAGGCAACCTTTTCTGCTCCCACACGGCTGTACATATAGGGCTGAGCGCTATCGTTTGTCTTCTGATGAAAGCTGCTGACCCTTTGCTCGGTTCCACGAGGCTGCCACCTGTAATGCTAGAACCTGTTCTGTGCTTTTATTACTGGACACTGTGTAACATGTTTCTTTTAAAATATTAACAACAATGACTGTGTTCTCATTTTTGGGTCATCGAGATATTGAACATTTCCTTCTGGAGCAATGAGAATGAGCTTTTTTGTACCCTCATAACTGAAGTTGAATGAAATTGAAATCCGGGGAATCTTAATGAGGTGGGCAGTCAATATGCTGGCTGAACATTTCTCACACTGAAGCTTTTACTGTCCTGTGAAACCATAGGCATGATATGTTAACTGATAACACTTCCATCTACTAATGCTCGGTCTCACAGGTTCAATGATCTGTTTCCATTAGAAATGAATGCATTTCGAATGGAAAAGCTCATAATTCCATAGTACCAATCTGAAGGAGGCTTAATAAATCTCCCATTTGCCGTGCGTGCATTATTAGGTTAGAATCAGCAAAGCAAGAGTTGAGACTATAATATCACTCCCTCTACCTCCATTTAACATAGTTCACTGTGGCTAGCAATTCCAAGATGACATCATAGATGGCATCTCAAATCAAGTGGATTTTATTGTCATTTCAACAATATACAGCACACAGTGAAACAAAAAAGCGTTCCTCCAGGACCGTGGTGTTACATAAAACAATACACTGACCACATGAGACAACATATTACTAAATAAACCTACACATTCTACTGTGTGTGTGTGTGTGTGTGTGTGTGAATCCAGTCTCCGAGTATTGTGGAGTCTGATGGCTTAGGGGAAGAAACTGTTACGCAACCTGGTCATGAGGGCCGAACGCTTCGATACCTTTTTCCAGATGGCAGGAGGTGAAGTGTTTGTGTGAGGTGTGTGTGAGCGAATGCAGGAGAGAGATCCTGATGATCTGCTCAGCTGTCCTCATCGTATGCTGCAGGGTCTTGCGATCCAATATGGTGCAATACCTGAACCAGGCAGTGGTGCAGCTGCTCAGGATGCTCTCAACAGTTCCTCTTCAGAACATGGTGAGGATAAGGTGATTGGCTTATTTCAGCCTTCACAGAAAGTAGATATGCTACTGAGCTTTCTTAGTTATGGAGCTTGTGTTGAGGGATCAGGTGAGGTTCTCTGCCAGGTGAACACCAAGGACTTTGGTGCTCTTGACGATCTCCATGGAGGAGCCATCGATGTTCACCAGAGAGTGCTCGCTCCGTGCTCTCCTGAAGTCAACAACCATCTCTTTTGTTTGTTCCACATTCAGAGAGCTGTTGTTGGCTCTGAACCAGTCTGTTAGCCACTGCATCTCCTCTTTGTATGCTGACTCATTGTTCTTGCTGTTGAGATCTACCACGGTCGTGTCGTCAGTGAACTTGATGATGTGATTGGACCTGTTTATTGCTGAACAGTCATGAATCAGCAGAGTCAGAAGTGGTGGACTAAGCCCACAGCCCCAGGGGGCCCCAGTGCTCAGTGTGGTGGTGCTGGAGATGTTGTTCCTGATCCGGTCTGACAGTCGGGAAGTCCAGGATTCAGTTGCAGAGGAAGGTGATCAAGACCAACAGTTTCAGCTTTCCAATCAGGTGCTGAGGAATGATTTTGTTGAATGCTGAACTGAAGTCTATGAACAGCATTCAAACATAGGTGTCCTTTTTGTCCAGGTGGTTGAAAGTCAGATGTAGGATGGTAGCAAAGGCATCATGTGTTGAGTGGTTGGTACCATATGCGAATTGCAGTGGGACCAGTGAGGGGGGCAGCAGGGTCAATACAATAATAATAATAATAATTATTATTATTATTATTATTAACATTGTTGTTGTTCTTATTAACTTTTATATGTTTTATTTTTCTGTGTACTGTTTATTTCGTGTAGAGTGCTTTGAGAAGCTGCTTTTAAAGGCACTTGATAAAATAAAGTTTATTATTATTTCATGGTGATGAATGTGAGTGCAACAGGACGGTAGTCATTGATGCAGGACAATGAAGACTACTGTGGCATGGGGACAATGGTGTTGCTCTTGAAGCACACTGGAACAACAGCCCTGCTCAGGGAGATGTTGAAGATGTCAGCAAGAACATCTGCCAGCTGGTCTGCACATCCTCTGAGGAGTGAGCCAATAATGTGGTCTGGTCTTGCAGCTTTTCGTGGTTTGACTGCCTGTGTGGAGCATGTGGTGATGGTCTTGGAGATAGTGATGTCATCAATGCACTTGCTGATTTAGCTGGCCACTGATGCCGTGTATTCCTCCAAGTTGGTGGACTCACTGTCGGTTGCAGCCTCCCTGGCTGTGCCAGTCAGTGTCAGATAAGAAGAGCCATGTTCAGGTTTTCACCTTCTTTAAAACCGGTCTGACAAGCAGTCTGTATGCTGGGATTAGCATAACAGAGATGTGGTCTGAGTAGCTGAGATGGGGGTGGGCTCCACCTGGTACACGCTGGAGATCCATCAATCCATGTTCTATACTGCTTATCCTACTGGGTCATGGGGAACCTGGGGCCTATCCCAGGGAGCATGAGGCACAAGGGAGGGTACACCTTGGATGGAGTGCCAACTCATTGCAGGGCACACTCACATGCATGTCTTTGAACTGGAAGAGGAAACCAGAGTACACGAAGGAAACCCTTGCAGCATGGGGAGAACATGCAAACTCCAGACACACAGGGACAGCAGGAATCAAATCCCCAACCCTGAAGGTGTGAGGTGAACATGCAAACCTCTAAACCACCGTGCACCCAACGCTGTGTAAAAAAAGATCCAGTATGTTCACCCCTCTCATAGCAAAGACCACATTTTGATGAATTTTAGGGAGCAGTGATTTGAGATTTACATGGCTGAAATCTCCAGCGATAATAAACAGAACCATCTGGGTGTGTGTTCTGCAGTTTGTTAATAGCCCCATACAGTTCACAGAGTGAACTGTTAGCATTAGCACTGGGGGGAATGTACACTCTGATTATAAGAATGGTGGTGAATTCTCGTGAATTCTCGTTATTACATTTCTGTCTGCAGGAAATGAGGCAAGTCCATCTAACTGAATGATGGTGTAGGAACTCTGTTGCGGAGCCATGTCTCTGTGAAAACAAAGATGCAGCAGTCTCTAAATCAGGGTGTGTTCCCTGCTGGAAACAGATGCAGTCCAATTTATTGTCCAGGGAGAAGACATTGGAGAGCAGAATGGAAGGGAGAGCCAGCCAGCTAGGGTTTTTTAGCCTAGCATGGATCCCCGGTCTTTTGCCGCTTCCACTTCCTTGCACACCACTTACGACATCCCCTCATCTGGCCACCAGCATCAGTAGACGCTGTGGACTGGAGGCCTGGTCCCCGCAACATAACCGAGATTGCGCATCTTCTCCAGCAGATCATCATGCAGGTTGGGTGTTGCATGATTTCTGTATTGTAGCAGTGTCTTGCGATGGTAGACACAAACACTGGTTGCTCCAATGTCCATGGCACAATGTGGGGGACAGAGTGCCAACCCATCACAGGGCACTCTTGGGCATGGAGTTCACCAGAGCTTCACAGGTTGCCACTGGACTCCTATTACACTCCTCCATGGTGACATCACGGAGCTGGTGGATGTTGGAGAGCTTGAGCTCCTCCACCTTCCGTTTGAGGATGTCCCACAGATGCTCAATAGGGTTTAGGTCTGAAGACATGCTTGGCCAATTCATCACCTTCACCCTCCGCTTCTTTAGCAAGGCAGTGGTCATCTTGGAGGTGTGTTTGGGGTTGTTATCATGCTGGAATACTGCATATTGATCATGCTCTGCTTCAGTATGTCACAGTACATGTTGGCATTCATGGTTCCCTCAACGAACCCAGTGCAGGCAGCACTCATACATCCCCAGACCCACACTCCCACCACCATGCTTGACTGTAGACAAGACACACTTGTCTTTGTACTTCTCACCTGGTTGCCGCCATACACGCTTGACACCCTCTGAACCAAATAAGTTTATCTTGGTCTCAGAACACAGGATATGGTTCCAGTAATCCATGTCCTTAGTCTGCTTGTCTTCAGCAAACTGTTTGAGGGCTTTCTTGTGCATCATCTTTAGAAGAGGCTTCCTTCTGGGACGACAGCCATACAGACCTACAGTATTTGATGCAGTGTACGGCGTATGGTCTGAACACTGACAGGCTGACCTCCCACCCCTTCAACCTCTGCAGCAATGTTGGCAGCACTCGTACATCTATTTCCCAAAGACAACCTCTGGATATGACGCTGAGCACGTGCACTCATCTTCTTTAGTCGACCATGGCGAGGCCTGTTCTGAAGGAACCTGTCCTGTTAAACCGCTGTATGGTCTTGGTCACTTTGCTGCAGCTCGGGGACAACAAATTTACACTGTTACACAAGCTGTACACTCGCTACTTCACATTGTAGCAAAGTGTCATTTCTTCAGTGTTGTCACATGAAAAGATATAATCAAATATAAACAAATATGTGAGCTACTGTATGTCAAAGCAGGAAACATCTTTTCAATAGAAAAGAAACCAACATCATTTTCAGACTTTTATATAAAAAATGTTGTGTAGTGTATTTTACATTAATTTCCCCATATTTGAAATTATTCATGAGATACAATAATAATAATAACAATAATAAACAATATCAAAAAAACATATTTTGATTACATGTAAATTGATATATGATATTCATAAAGAAAACAGAAAAAAGCATGGTAAGACATTTTCCCCCCATCATCTCCATCTCCTTCTACACTGTCTTTTATTTTCTCTATTGATTCGTCTCAGTAATGTAGCACAAGCCCACATTGATCCCAAGAACTGCTTTCTATTTCCACCATTTGCAAGCTTTTAGATCTGTATTTTTCCTTTCATACATAAAAGCTGGTTTTGCATTGCTCCGTGTCATATTATCCATTGTAGCAGACCGTTAACAAAGACAAATTACTTCTGAAAGTCTCTAGGTTTATACCACTAGAGTATCATGTTTCTAGTAAAAGCATATTGTTTTATAAATGTGAGGAAAATAAAGTAATTTGGAGTAAGACAACTCCACTTGGTGTAACTCTGGCACAATGGCCGAGCGTTTCTGGAGTAAAACATACTTAGTACAACAGTACAGATGCTCACTAATGGCTTTCTGGATTTACTGTAGTCTCAGTGGGAGTCGTGTGTCTGAGGCTAAGTCATAGAACCCACCTTTTATTTTATAATTCATGACTTGTTTTTATACCCCACCTTATTTCACCTTCATTTCAACTTTCCTGACTTTCCCAGCCTCTTGTATTCCTATACACAACGTTAAATTTCATGAACCATGTAAAAATTAAATGCCAATTAGCTGCTTATTTAATACACAACTATTACATTCTTCTTCTCCTTCTTCTCTCTTCTTATTATTATTTATGTAAATGTCAAAAAGTTAGATGCGAGATATAGTTGGATATAAGTTTAGATGTGGCATTTGCACAAAATGTGTGCCAGTCATAGTAACATACAGTACTGTAGGTGCTAGATAATGGTGATGCCAGTGTCAACAAAGCAAAACGATCTTTAATAATGAGCAAAACATGAACTTGAAGCACATGGCATGAAGCAGACGGACAGTAAGCAATGACACACGGAAACATCGGGACTTAAATAAGAAAACTAATCAAGGTGAAACTGAAAACAGTTCTGCACCTTGCTATCTAAGTGAACTGCTTCGCCCCTACAACCCAACCCGCTCTCTCAGATCCTCTGGGCTCGGACTCCACTCTGTCCCTTAATCTCATCTCTCTGCTACGGGTGGCAGGTCTTTCTATGTTGTAGAATCCAAAATCTGGAATTCACTCCTTCTGACTCTTCGCAGCATCACATCCATCTCTGAGTTCAAATCCCGACTTAAAACCTATCTGTTCTCTGTGTAAATTGTCCTATTGTGTTGCTATGCATTTTTCTCTCAGTGACTGTTCTATCTGTAACATGTTTTTTCATTTTCTGTGTCTGATCATTGTTTTTCATATTTTGTGTTTGTCCAAGACTGTCCATTGTTTATGTTTTATTGCATTGTAAAGTGCAATAAAAATTGTAAAGCATTTTGTAAAGTGTCCTTGAGCTCTGGAAAGGTGCTATATAAATTAAATAATTATTATTTTTTATATAATAAGAGTAACAAGGCAGTACTAGTGGATGCTGGGAAATGGAGTCTCTGGAAACTGATTTCATCACTGTGACTGGTGCTGACGTGACAAAAGACAAGTGTGAAATATAATGACAGTTTTGCTTCAGGCTGCTTATACAGGGATCCTAGATACTGTGGATACTGTAACTCAGTTAACACACCATGTGTCTGAAATGGCCGTCTCCCTACTAGCTATACACTGTATTCCCTAGGCTATATCATTAAGCCATTCATATGTTGGTGAGCATGGTTAAATCCCCAAATGTTCTGATTTCAGACATGGGTAACTGTTGCATTATTAAGTGAATCAGGTGATCTAGAGGAATTGCAAGACTAAGCTAACAAGAAAAGAACAGTGTTGGAACAAATTTATAAATAGATTTAGTGAACATAACATCATTTTTAAGAACAAACTGGATAAATGTTTTGTATGAAAGACATCATGTGTCTGAAACAGCAGGATAAATGAATACATTTTGTAAATCTGAGATTCATAAAAGAGTAAGTGTAGCAAAATCAGCCATATGGTACAAAACCAACTGTTTAAGAAGCAGGATCTCACGTGTGATATTAACCACAAAATGAGGGAGCAGGGAATACTTTCAGTCATGAAGCAAATGGTGTTAAACAGATTAAAACCCTCAAGAGGGTTTACCACAAAACACTCATAAGCCTTAAGAAGAGAAAGGCCTGGTTGAAAGGAATATATAACAAGCCTATAGAGTTTTAGAACAAACTCATTGGTGATTGCAGCAAATATTATCCATTTAACCTTCATAAATCCTTATTTAAAACAACAACAACAACAACAACAACAAAAAACACATTAAATTAAGACAATATGAAATACATAAATATAAACCATGGAAATGTGTTAAATATTAGGTATCAATTTAAGCCTTAAAAAGGTTTCTTAAATGACAGGCTGCGTTTATCTCTTGAATTATTAACAGGGTTGAGTTTATAACATCATATTAGCAAATATAAAATGTGCTTTAAATCTATAATTTGAGTATCAGTGTTGTGTAGTGCACCTTTGGTATAATACCTTTTACTTGTGGGAGCTACCCTGAGTTCTTTTCTATTTATCAACAGAAATACTACATACTTACTCTTCTTTGTGTTTTGTGTTACCCATGCATTCCATACTTATCCAAGTAATAAATATACTCTTTAATGTCCACTGTATCCCCTCATACAATGATAATATCTCTTATCACTGATTAACTGTCTATGATCTCAGAAAAATTTAGTAACTTAAAGTGTATACACTTCTGTTTAACCTTTAAGTCAGTAATCAAACCAATGTCTAAACCTTTAACAGTTTTACTAATATAGACACAAAGTATTTAACATGAAAGTCAGACATTAGACATTCAGCTTCAATTTTACATCGTGTACAGTTCTCCGAATGCCTTGAGAAGTTTCAAATGTCACAAGAACAGAAAAATGTGTGCACAACACTCAAAAGATATAGGCTATTCATCCAGATTAACCAACAAAAACCGGCATCGCCCCATACAACAACAACAAAAAATAATAGGACAAGTTCCCCGTTGCAGGCCTGAATGTAGCTGGCGTACTCAGAAGCCTCAAAGAAAATGGCTACTTCGCCACAAACACAAAAACAAATAAAAGGTACCTTGATCAAGAATGGGGTCACACTCATGTAGGGCTGTTGCAAGATAAGGAGAAAAAGAGATTCACACAGAGATATTCATCCTCAAAGTCCACAGCTCTTTTCTCCGTAACAAACACTGTCTTTTCCTGGTTCGCCCTGTGCTGCCGGACGAGCCAGGCTTGGTAGCTGCACAAGCCCTCACTATGACAAATCCAGGGGAGAGAGAGCTGTCAGTTGATCCAGGGAGAGATCTGTGCAGAGGTGGAAGAGGAATTCTGTAGTAGGACAGTGGCTATGCGCAAGCAGGAAGCTTGGACTAATTGGGACCATACAACTTCCCATAAGATCACATGGCAGAGCTTTAGTAGTCAGAACCAGCTAGACTCACGCTTATGATCCAGTCAATGTATGATGTCCTCCCAAGCCCACCCAGCCTGCAGTGCTGGGGTGTAGCCAACACCACAGCATGTCCACTGTACCTGAGAAGAGGATCCTTGAAGCACATCTTGAGCTGCTGCCTGAAAATCTTGGGAAAGGGGAGGTACTGGTGGTGCAAAGATTGGGTGATGAAGGCAGTAGCTGACACTATCTACACTGAAATGGAACAGAGCAAACATGTGCTCCTAACAATGCACAACATTGCCTTTTGTCAAGGTGGGAGAAAAACCTCAGGCAGAGATCATGGCCTCAACTGTGCTGCAAGCCTCAGATCATGACTGGCAGCTGAAGGGAAGGGACCTAGGGAAGCAGCTGAAGTTTCCATAACACACTGCAAGGATGACACTCCTAGGCCAGATTTGGTCTTAACATCTGAGTGTTCTGATTATGTAATTGATTATGTTGCAATTGATTATGTTGGAATGCATTGTCCCCCGGGGAAGACCGTATAGAGGAGGTTCATCACTGATGATGTGTCCAAGTCGCACCATCTGGTGTTGCAAGAAACTAGGAAAACTTATTTTTCATAAGCTACAATGGATGACCAATGGAAAAGGATGCTTCAAGCATAACATCCATGTTAAATGGATTCATACATTAATGCATTAATGCAAAATAATCAGATTTTTTGTAATATTTAATCATATTTCAGTGTGAAGTGAAGTTTAAGTGCTCAGGGACAGTTTCCTAAGTGCGATAGATTTTGTAGGTTTTAAGTTATTCATCTAAAACATGCACTTTACATTTAGTTTGCATACAGACTGGAAAATGTCATACACACAAATGACACCACAGTCATACAGTAGGAACCATCCACATGCACAAGATGGCTGAAGATTAACATTGAAGTTAAAGTTAACACACAAAATATCTTGTTGCTTTAAATTAAATTTCTTTGTTGTCTTCCTTTTGTCCTAAGGGTACGTACAACTGCATTTTTTTTGCACTTGACTATACAGTAGATGTTGCGACTGGGATTTAAAATGTTCTAATCTTGTCTCCTGACATTCCCTGTAATAATGTGCCACTCTGTATGTGTGAAATATTTGTTTAAGATCTCATATCCCTTTTTTTTTTTTTTTTTTTGAGTCAAGCTCAGAGGACTTTTTCGCTTTCATGGTGCTGACCTGATAGGACTAAAATGACAATTTTAACATAAGAAGTCATCTCGCCTGAGCCTCCTGTGATGAGACAGGATATTCACTCTTCCTTTTTTCATGATGGGCTTTGAGGAGAATCAAGAGAAATGTCCCATCACCACAGGAAGAGAATCCACTTACTGCTGTCGCAATGACATTCAACACTCAGATAGCGACTGTATACTGCAAGACTGAAATAAATCCAGAGAAATCTGATGGGGAGCAGAAAAAAACCCAAAAATGGCTGAAGTTCTAATTCGTTTGTCTGGGTGATGGAAAAAGTCTCAAATGGGATTACAGGAGAATATAGTTGCATGGTCCTGTGTGCATATGTTCCTTAAGAAAGTTTATAAATGTTTTGCAGTAGTGGTGTAACACAAGGCCACTATCTTGAGTTAAATACAGAGTGGGTGTGGCCTAAACTGGATTTTTTTTTTTCAATTAAATAACAACTTTACCAAAATTTTTTAAAAAGGTCAAAATGCTAGCAGTATTAGCATGGTGTGTGAATTCTGGTTCTGACAGTTCCTCGATCTCTGCTGCATCGTGTCAGTTCTGAATGGTAGCTACACTTTCTTTTTTTTAATCCTGTCTGTGCATTTATTATTTATTTTTGTATCTTTGTGCAACATTTAACATGCTTAGGTGTTTCTATTTACCAAAATATATTTATAAAAGAAAAACTATTAGCCTAATTTGAACCACCGCAACCCTGATCAGGCAGTTACTAAGAATGAATAAATAAATGCTCTAAATGCTGCATTCTTTGCCCACAAGCTTTGCCCTGATCGCATGCTCTTGCATGAACACAAAATCCTCACCTAACTTTTTGTTGTTACTGTTGTTGATTCAAACAGAATCCGAGTCCCACTGCACACCGCTAGTCTCAACCAGACATTTGTACTAGTTTGGCATCTATGTTTGAGCTTATGGACTACTAAAAAATGAAGTTGCACCAAATATGAACTCAGGGAAGCTCAGTCCTTTGGCATTTTTAAAGCTCTTTTAAAGACACACTTTTTTAAACTCGCTTTTGACTCTTAATATCTTTTTGACTGTTTTATATTTGTTTTTTTATTACAGTTTTAGTCATTTTTATTTAACTTTTATTTATTCTGTGATTTGTGTTTTTATGTACAGCGCTTTGCGAAGCTACTTTAAAGGCGCTTTATAAAATAAAGTTTATTATTATTATATTATTATTAAATAGCATCGTTATAGCTTAAAAGGTACACCTGCCTAAAAAAATAAAAACAAACAAAAAAAAACCAACTAAACAATAATTCTTTATTAGTAATAGTTTTAATTTTATTTTGTGGGAAACAATGATTTCTCTTTGTGTGAAGTTCTTTTGTAATCTTTGATCACCAGGCATGGCCACACCACTGAAATACACTTATTGTAATGGCAAGAGTTGACATGGATTTTGTAAAAATGAGACAAACCTTGAGTAAATGTTAGACTGAAAAAGGTTTAGGATTACCTTTATACCCTGACTTACAATTGAGTGTATACTCAGCTTGTGCAGATGCCCAAGAACAACAAACAGCTTAGTGAGTTCAGAATGTCAGCAAAATGTACAATAAATGCAATGCAATTTCCTTAATTTATTATGTATGTCACGGTTCCCCCTTGAAGCAGCATGCTCTCGCGCGGTTGCGCATGCGTGTTGTGACATTTGAACATGTGCTCTTTGTTTTCGTTTCTGTCAATGGCTGGGAGGGCACGTGTGTTTTGTTTATGTTCGTCATGACCCCGCCCCGTGTCTGTCATAGGTTGTATCCCCACGTGTGTCTGTATTACTCCCAGCTGAATTCTGTTAATTCATGCCGGTTTATATACTACGCGCCGTACTACACACGGCGCGGTTAATTAAACATAGTAAACATAGTCCCTTGTTAGTTATAGTTCAGGCTGGGTTATCCACTCTCAGATCATTATCATAGTTCACGTTTATGCTTATGTTTGTTTCTCGACCCTGTTTTTCGTGCCACGTTGTTGATGTCTGCCTTGCCCCAAGTTTATGTCTGTTTGCTGTTCGCCTGACCTTCGCTTGTTTCCTGACTACGCCCTTGGATTACGTTTTGGATTTGTTTTCCTGCCTCTTGTAAATAAACTACACTCGTTCTTAAGTGCGCTTACCTCCTTCCTTCATCCGCTCTGTCACGACTTGTGACAATATATATATCAGAAGATATTCCTCTCCCAAATTTTAAGTTCTTACACACAAAAACAAACTCAAAAAAGAATAAAAGAAACCCTCCTCTGGGCATTGTGAATTTGTCTGGGTGGTGATTTGAAACCAGCATTTTGCATAATTATAAGAACACTTTTGTCTTCTTTTCTCCTTCCATCCTTCCTTCTCTGCTACATTAAAAATGTGAGAAATGGTGTGTAATTTTGATTCATGACTGAAAGCAATTTTCCAAAAAAAAGAAGAAAAAAAAAAGCCATTCAGATGTTCTTCTTAAAGCATTCATATCTGTTGAATAACCTGTTTTTTTTCTCAAAACTTCCTGCAAAAGATAATGTCACGTTTGGCGAATGGAGGCCGAAGCAATTGCAGATTTTTTTAAATATTTATTTTAAATACACAAATAACGAAACAAAAACACTAGGACAACTGGGCATAACACTGTGGCAAAAAACAAACACGGAGACAGAAGTGACGTGAGTCTACAACAACGAAAGACCAGGAGAAAGTGCAGACAAGGACTATAAATACACAATGGTGCTAATTAACAAAAACGTGAGTCAGGTGCATGTGGTCAGGTGGTGTACTGCAGTGGCTGATGGGACTTGAAGTCCCGGGTTTCCGGATACGTGACAGATCCCCCTCCAAAGGGCGCTACACCTGGGCGCCCAAAATCAGAGCCCCCTCCGGGGGTCCCGGCCCCTCCGGGCAAAAGTCCCCAGCAGAACCAGGAGGCCGAGCAGCTTCCACCATGGCACAAGGAAGCGGGTGGAAGTCCTTGGCAAAGCATGAAAAAAGAAGGCGACATCTTCCACGGGACAGGAGAGCGGAGCATGCCTCACCGCGAGGTTCAAGGGGGGGAGTACCTGACGAGGCGCAGGGGAGGCGAGGTCTCCGCGAGGCTCACGGGGAGCGAGGTTCTCCCGAGGCTCACGGGGAGCGAGGTTCTCCGCGGAGGCTCACGGGGAGCGAGGTTCTCCGCAGGCTCACGGGGAGCGAGGTTCTCCGCGAGGCCAGGGAGAGGAGCGAGGTTCTCCCGAGGCCCAAGGGAGGAACGACCGCTCTCCAGCGGGCATGAGGGGGGAAACGGAGACCTCCGTGGAGCAGGAAGGGGAGGCGACCCACTGAGCGCAGCGAGGGAAAGGAGCGACGTCTTCAGCGGAACGTGGAGGCAAAGTGACGTCCTCAGCGCAGCAGGATGGCAGAGAAACGACCGCGGCGCCGAGCAGGAAGGCCGAGCGGCGACCACAGCCGAGCAGGAAGGCCGAGCGACGTCCACAGCCGAGCAGGAAGGCCGAGCGACGTCCACAGCCGAGCAGGAAGGCCGAGCGACGTCCACAGCCGAGCAGGAAGGCCGGCGGTCCACAGCCGAGCAGGGCTGCTGAGCGGCGTCCACAGCCGGGCAGGGATGCTGAGCGGCGTCCACAGCTGAACAGGAAGGCTGTGCGACGACCACAGCTGAACAGGAAGGCTGTGCGACGACCTCAGCTGAACAGGACGGCTGTACGACGACCTCAGCTGAACAGGACGGCTGTGCGACGACCTCAGCTGAACAGGAAGGCAGGCGAACGACCACAGCTGAACAGGAAGGCTGAGGCACCTTAAGGTAGCTGAACAGCGGGGAGTCCCTGAGGTCAGCGAACAGAGGTGAATTCATGAGTCCGCCCGGGCTGGAGCGTCCTCACACACATAGCGGGCGGCAGAGGGACTTCCTTCACAGGACTCACCGGCTGCGCGACTCGGAGGTAGCTGAACAGCGGGGAATCCTTGAGGTCGCCGAACATAGGTGAATTCATGAGTCCGCCCGGGCTGGAGTCCTCTCACACACATAGCGGGGCGGAGAGACTTCCTGCACAGGACTCACCGGCTGCGCGACTCTGAGATAGCTGAACAGCGGGGAATCCTTGAGGTCCGCGAACAGAGGGGAATCCATGAGACCCATCGGGGAGGGAGGGTGGGAGCAAACTGCTGAATCCGGAAAAAAAATAAATTAAAAATCTACTGCCTCGTAGTCACGGTCTTTCGTTCTGTCACGTTTGGCGAATGGAGGCCGAAGCAATTGCAGATTTTTTAAATATTTATTTTAAATACACAAATAACGAAACAAAAACACTAGGACAACTGGGCATAACACTGTGGCAAAAAACAAACACGGAGACAGAAGTGACGTGAGTCTACAACAACGAAAGACCAGGAGAAAGTGCAGACAAGGACTATAAATACACAATGGTGCTAATTAACAAAAACGTGAGTCAGGTGCATGTGGTCAGGTGGTGTACTGCAGTGGCTGATGGGACTTGAAGTCCCGGGTTTCCGGATACGTGACAGATAAATTCCAGATTTGATTTGAGGGGATTAAAATGGACACTATGAAACAGCCAGGGTATATATATATATATATATATATATATATATATATATATATATATATATATATATATATATATATACAGTATATATATATATATATATATAATATATATATATATATATATATATATATATGCAAAGTCTAACACAAGTGAACTTCACAATGAGTGTATGAAAACTATGTACTTTTATCATCCTGAAACAGGAAGAACAATCCAGGTGAACAACTAAACTAGAATACTTGTGATGGTGACTTCTGTTGCCCCTCCCCAACATACATCTACACTTAGCTAAATATAGCTACCAAATTATACCTTTCCTTGTTGCTGGGGTGGTACCATCAATGATACTACTTCTGTACACTTAGCATATATATTTTATCTGAAAATGTGAATATAGAGATAGATAGAGTGTACATTATTGATGCCTAAGGGGAAAATGTGGCTACAAAGTGCAACAGACAGAGAGAAAGAACAAGAAAAGACAGGAAAGTATAAACAAAATAGTGGAATTTGCACAAGCAGGAAAAAAAAACCCAAAGCAACCAAAAGCACAAAAATACATTAAAAAAGTACAACATGACACGAGCTGCTGCAAGAGGCTGCCAGTCACGCAGCGCCGGAAATAAGAATGAGTGTTCTTTTAAAAATATCAATAGGCATAACTCTACTAATGTATATTATTCTAAAAGGGTAATATACCACATGCACATTCGCAGGGAAAATATACATTACATACTAGGTTAAAAAGATGGTAACACCCCAGTGACAGCTAATTAACAGATTAGTACATTTATTAATATGTGTGGGGCAATTTAGCACAGCCAATACACCCACTGGCATGTTTCTGGGAAGTGGGAGGAAACCAGCCTCATGATTGGCCCTTTGCATATAAGATTGGACACCTCTGATATTCAGTACCTGCTTCATCCTGGTCAGCATCAGAGTAGATTTTGTGAACCCTGATTGTGAGGCAGGACTACAATTTGTCTCCAGTCCATCACAAGGCACCACTAACACACATTCAAACACTTATTAACTAGGGGGGATTTAGCATGGACTATACACCTACTGGCATGCTTTGGGGAGGTGAAGAAACCTGGAGAACTGGGCGGAAACCCATGTTGCCACATGGGGAAACTCAAGCTCTGGATCTTACAGAGGATGCTGGAACTGAGAGGCAGCATTGCTACCCAGTTCTCCAACATAACACCAGTAACTAGAGATTTTTTATTTGGGACTTGAGTGATCCTTTGAAGAAATTGTTCACAAACCTTTCTAAGGAGTGTGTGTGTTAAGATTTAATTGATAACAGTCTTAGAATGAAATTATTGGACCAACGCAGCTGTTACTCTCTCAGTACCAAGCTCGGGAAAAAGTCACACAGACACAGAGTTTAGTGAAAGCTTCTTAGTTTAATGCTGATACAATCAGAGTATATATACACAGAAAAAGAGAAAGGTTGGGGGTCTGACACTTATATCATTTCTTGATTTAACTAGGACCAGAGAGCTTATTGTGTCAGAACAGGGACATTGACTTCTGTGTACTCAGATAAGAAGATGTTGCGCTTGGGGTGCATGTAGGAGAGGAAAGCAACCATAAAAGTACATTATTTCTACTTTAGAGGCTATAATTGGGTACACAGAGAGAGAGAGAGAGAGAGAGAGAGAGAGAGAGAAGAGACTGAGAGCATGCCTACAATATGTGGAACTTATCATTGCCCTCTTAGGTCCCAATGGGACCTGCACATGCTGCACCTGCCCCAAGTCATCTGTTCCCTTAAACGACAGTCACCTCTACAGCCATGCATATAAAGGGTTGGGACAATATAAAGGGGATAGTAGAGTGTTAGGCAGACATGTTAAGCGATATATATACAATCAGATCCTTGTTCCCATTAGGCAAGCAATGTTGCAGTTAATATTGTACTTGTATTTGTTAACTATAGCTTGTGTTCTGATGTTTTCAGTTGCAAAAGTCAGTTGAAGATGAGTGTGCATGGTGAAGAGTTGTAGCAAATGAGTAAAGCTTTAGCAGATTAGAAGATAAAGTTCATGTGTGTGTTTCTAATACAAAAATAATGCTATATGTGTATGTGTTAAGGTGAGATAAGTATAGGCCCCCTAAGGGCTACTTGATAGCAGTATTGTCTCTTTTCACGGATCAGCAGTGCTTGATACGGCTGGCCTGAATCCACTGGGATTATGAATACATCAGGACAGCAGTTTGTGTAATGGCCACCACACGTGTAGGAAGGCAGAAGGCTGCTTCCACAACCTCTTGTGGATTCACCCTTTTGATGAGAAGTCAGTCACCTGTCTGTCAGTCAGTAGGCTGTTCTGTGGGTAAAGGGAGAGAAGCTGAAACATCACCGTGCATGCTAGTCAATTTTTCAATGAGAATATAGAGTATAGTTGCCGACAATCATGTGCAGATCTCCTGTAAAACAAACACCTGGGTTATTACCCTTTGTTCATGGAGTGGCAAATGGTTTGCACATAATGATCTCAAAAGAAAACAATTTCATTTTCTGATTAGGTGTCATATGAATTTTGCATAGGACAGAGGGCAAAGGGTCAACCCAATTGCTGGAGGGATTCTCTAGTAGCAGCAGATGATGGAAGAGCAAGGTGGCCAGCAGGGCAGCATACTAAACCATGGGTGGGCAAGGGGGAACACCTTTCAAAGACCAAAACATAAGGTTGTCTGGAGAGGCCTGAGTTTGTAAAAAAGCAACATCAATGTCATGAGGAGATAGAGTATGAGAAACCATGTGAAAACTAGAGACATTATGCTGGACAAAGTGGCTGGGCGAGCCCATTTTGTCTTTGGCAGCCCATTTCGTCACTTCATCAGTGAGTGAATTATTGCCAGCCTTATCTTTGTTAGATAAGGCAAGAAAAGAAAAACAAACTGACTACAACTCACACAGGGTGAATAAAAGTCTTTGTTTTTTCTGCTGAAAATTGGTAAATGCTAATTCTGAGTCACTTATCCTGTTAGATCCGGGGAGGGCGGGCTCTTGTAGTTAACTATACTTACCTTCCATGTTATCTAAACACACACACACACACACACACACACATACACACAGACACACACTCTTCAGGTGGATGCCATGGTACAGAACAAATCCTGAAGCCCACCTCACCTCATCTTGAACATCACTACGTTGCAACCCAATAGATACCAACATACAACCACAACTTGTACAGAGACTAAAAGCATTGGGTGGGAGGGACTAGGTTCTTGTTACTCACTCAGTCTTCCTTAGTTAAGTGTTCAATATTTCCCCTACAAAGTGGTTGTATATTCCCTTCCGCCACAGATGCAGTGTGAGTGGGTGGGATAGCACTACCTTTTCAGCGTCAGTGACCATGAGCGTGGACTGCAGAAAGGTGAGCCTACCTTGAACTACAGGTTCTAAAGTTTTCAAGAGATGCTGCAGGACAATAGTGTTCCTGGGTGAAGTCCCAGAGTGCTGTAGCGTGCTGTTAATAATATTTATAACTTTAATGTGTCTTGTTTTACTCCATTGGGCAAAACTTTTGGATATGACTAATGAAATGTGCTGGAAAACACAACATCAGTAACAAAAGAAACTTGCACCTTGTTTTCATATAATATACAAGGTTGATGGTTGCTGTAAAGAGGAGATGTCTGAACATATTTTGTGAAAAGTGCTAATTACACATAAAGAAGGCTCAATATGTTTATTGAGAAGAAAATTACACATCTATTTTTTTTCAAAGAGTGTAGATACATCATGTGCTTCTGACAGAACATTGAGATTCACTGTACATTAGTTGCTCATAAGTTTGAAACCAGTATAGATAGCTTTTGAGTGATGTCACAATTTGCCATTTTGTGGGTCAAAAAATAGGATTAAAATAACATAAAACTTTAAAAACAGTTTTCGGGCATTAGTACAAAAGTTGTTCAATTAAAAGTTACAAAAGTTATTAAGTTACATAATTAGATTTACAATACTTTAAATACAATTAATTTAATTAATTTAAATGCAATAAGATAATTGCGCTTTATATGATATTAGAATTTATGGGATTTTCGAATTCACAACTCTTAAGATTATGTTGCAACTCAGTAGATAATCAACAACTCAGAAAATAATCAGAAAATATTCAATAATGCAGTGGTGTGATGAATTGCAGGTATTATTACTTGCCTGAAATGAGATATTTTCCAATAATCGCACATAGCACATAGTTAGTTCCTGTTTAGCAGCTACAGTCATTCCATCACCAGTTTCTTCCTCTACCCTCCCTTAAAAAAACCAAACAAAAAAAATATGAAGCTTGTCATAATGTCCTTCATCCTGGAAACTTCACATAACAGAACAGCATTACCTCAAAGCTGTCACTGAAAGACCCTTCTTTCATTCATATTTATGCCAGTTGGCAGATGCCCTTAACCAGAGCGATTTACAGAAGTGCTCTGAAGTCTTGATCAATAAATACATCATGATACTGGTTCACACGCTCACGGAGTAAGAAGAAGAGGTAGAAGAAGAAGAAAAAGAAGAAGCCTTTATTGGTCCCATATACATTACAGCACAGTGAAATTCTTTTCTTTGCATATCCCAGCTTGTTATTAAGCTGGGATCAGAGCGCAGTGTCAGCCATGCTATGGCACAACTGTAGCAGAAATAGCTAAGGGCCTTGCTCAAAGGCCCGACAGGGGCAGCTTGGCAGTGGTGAGGCTTGAACACTCAACCTTCTGATCAGTAACCCAGCCACTGGCATCTAGCAGTCTAAAAAAACTACAGACAACACAACATTTGCTTTAAAATAAAGTGATAAAAGATGCTTTCATAAATTTTATATAAACATCTCATTACAGAAAGCTTCATCAGAGACATATATATTATTTATGGTTAAATAACAACAGTTTTGAGCTTCCAATATACAAGTCCTTGTGAATTAGTTCTCCTTACATTTATTTACAGAAAGTGCCAACATATCAACGGTTAGACATTGTTCTTTAATACAAGAAATGACACTTTCTGAGAACATTTAATATTAGTTTACATTTGAATGTTCATACATTAGAATATTCCTCATATCAGTTCTTGTGAATGAATGGTTACTACAGAAACTATAATGTATTAGAATGAGGGCATTGATATAAACCTACTGTCAGAACGGCTCTTATGAAAAATTCATCAACACTTTTTGACCAATCAAATCCAAGAATTTACAACAGTGCTGTGGTATAAACCATAGAACTAGGTTTAGAGGAATTTTAGAACTCTTAATACAACATCTTATTTGGATATTCAGTATTTTGTGCTGTTGATAAACTCGATACTTAAATGATTCATCTCTAAATATCAGCACGGCAAGATTCTACAAAATTGGCAAGCTAACACATTTCATAATCCCTGGCCATTTTCCCCTCGTCTTTATTATCAATCCTGGAAGTGTGTATGTGTATGTGTGTGTGTGTTCAGCTTGGCCACCATTATTGGGGACTTGCCAGTACACTTACACTGACTGGCCAATTCAGAGAAGCTGTGTAAGTATGCCCCTGCTGAAAGAAACCATTTATCTCTGATTATCGCTGATTATCACTGTCAGTCTTCCCCTGCAGGCTGGAAAGTGCACCTGTCTTACCCATCCAAATTATGTTGCCATTTTGGCAAATGCTGCCCTACAGCGAGGCTGTCATAGCACAAAGAGGACACCAGTCCCACTCATCTTTCTCACAATGTCTCTATCTAATTAATCTGTTCTTTTCTTAAGTGGCGGCTCATGTGTATTGTCATAATGACACTGCTGTGTTGATTTTCAGCTCAGAAATCTTGACCTAAAAAGGTTTATGTTTACAATGAATGGACTCGGCTTTTAAAAGCAAGGTCCTTCAAGAGTTCAGTGGCTATTGTCATGAAATCCCTGGAGTCTGATGCCAGTTCAGAAGTGATTTTAATAATAAAACAACCAAAAAACAAAGACTGGAAAAACTAAAGCAAAGAACTAGTGAGGTGTCGTTCATGAATGATCCATTCATTTTGATCAAATCTTTAATGAGTTGTCTCAGAGAGTGATTAGTTTCCATTCATACTGAGAGAGAGAGAGAGAGAGAGAGAGAGAGATTGATTTTAATTATAATCTGCTGACATTAATTAAATGCCTTGAAAAAGATTTGTTCATTTTGCTGATCGAGATTCAAAGATCCGAGTGAGTAACATGATCTGAACTTCCAATCACTACAAAGAACTAGATTGAGGTGAGGTAAAGCAAAGAAAAGAAAATTAAAACTTCATTTTCAACATGAAAGCAAAACCCACTCATACTACAAACTATACACACAATACAATACAACCAAGGACGGAGAACACAGAACTTAAATAAGGTAACTAATTAGGGGAACACAAAACAGGTGTGCACAAACAAGGAAGGAAGTGGGGCAGACAACAAGAGAAGAATTTCAAACAATGTGAGTAAGGGTGCCCTTTGGTGGTCCAGGGGGAATTGTCCATGGTGGATTTGACAGCTACATTGATCAGACATGACATTCAAACCACTTGAGTTATATTGGGTTTGTCCCGATTTGTGTAGCGCCACCAAATCAGTTCTGACCTGTCGAGGCATGGACTCAACAAGGCCGCTGAAGGTGTGCAGTGATATCGGTCAGTAAGACGTTAGCAGCAGATCCTTTAAGTCCTGAAGTTGCGAGGTGGGGCCTCCCTGGATCAGACTTGTTTGTCCAGAACATCCCACAAATGCTCCATCGGATTGAGATCTGGGGAACTTGGAGGCCATTTCTATATCATAAGCCCTTTTTCATGTTTCTCAATCCATTCCAGGACATTAGAAATGGGCTAGCCTTTGCTCCCCACTTGCACCCAAGTCACAGGTTGTCCTTGTTTGGATCACTTTTGGTAGGTAATAATCACTGCACATTGGGAATACCCCACAAGACCTGACATTTTTGAAATGCTTGGACCCAGTTGTCTAGCTCTCACAATTTGGCCCTTATAAAAGTCACTCAAATTCTTACTCTTGCTCATTTTTTCCTGCTTCTAACACATCGACTTTGAGAACTGATTGTTCACTTGATGCGAATATATCCCACCCCTTGACAGGCAGCATTGTAAGGAGATAATATCATTCATGTCACTTGTCAGTGGTGTTATGGCTGATGAGTGTACATTTAGAGTCATGCCAATTCAAAGAACTGCTTAGTTCTCAAAGTTAAGAAAATGTGAGAAGTCTGATCTAAATTATGTCACATATACCTTGAAAGGTCACTGTTGTCAATTCTACTGCTTCTTATTCTTCTCAAACTAGGATAGTCCGTAATCCTATGAAAACCAAATATTACACACAAAACTAGAAAAGGAGTTTCTATAATAATAATAATAATAATAATAATAATAATAATAATAATAATAATAATAATAATAATTATTATTAATAATAATAATAATAATAATTATTATTATTATTATTATTATTATTATGTTTCATCACTACTAGTGTCTAATGAACAACAAAAGATAACAAATCATTTTCCTTCTTTTTCAGAACTGACTCCATGTTCCAGCCCTGTGTACATAACGATTTTAAGTATCAACGGCTGTAGAGGAGGCTACGGTGACTGGGAATAAATCTGAACTAATGAAAAGTCACTACGCAATAACTCTAATGAGACAGCGTTTAATAATTTATGTTGCACAGAAAAAAAAAAATTGTTTAAGGGAAAAAAAAAAAGCAGAACTATGTTATGCATGAAATAGTCATGCACATATGAATAAAGCTCTGGTGTGTGAATAGTATGTGTACGAGCATTTTAAGAATACTGCGTCTACAGCTGGACAACATCATAGTGAATGTTTGTTTCATGAATTAGTCTACTTTACATTACATATGCTGTTATGAAAAAAAACAATCGTTGGTGCGATTTAATGTTATCACACGAAAGTAGATTTTTTTAAAGTACTTTTCTATTCTTATACCACAATTTATAATAACTAACATATTTATTTATTAAGAAACAGTGTCAAATTTATATCCGTTTATAGATATTTCATTTTGTTTTATTTACGCAAAACAATTGAGATAGTTCTTATTGTCACTTAATTTATAGCAGCTATAAAGAGTCATCCAGTCACCAGGCTTACTTTTTTTCTCTCTTGAAATTAATAAGATGAAAAACAATAATAAATGTAAACAACGCAGTGTCATATCATAAACAAATAACTTATTTATTAAAACTTGAATACTAAATAAACATTAGCGTGATAGAAAGCGTTAGCATGATTGAACACATTTTAAATCTCTTAATGTGAATTGTCCACCATACAAGACCCTGTGAATGAGCTGCTGCTATAGAAACAATAACGCCATAGAATGAGTGCACTGATACAACCTTATAAATTAAATCAACACCTTCTGACCGATTAAATTAAAGAACTCAATGGCACTTTGGTATAAAATGTGACAGAAATTATGACGTAAATGTTCCCCAGAGAAGTCATGAAATACATATATTTATTTAAACAATCTTTATAAATAGTTCTTGACATATATAGGTCACCACAACGTGTTCTGCAAAACGCATATACTTTTGCTGATCATAAAGTGAAGGCCCTCAGCTATAGGCTTTGGTTTGTTTTTGGCTGAACTGTAAATCACTTTTCAATAAAAGCATCTGCCAGATGTAATAAACGCAATGTGGATTCAGCCTTATAGTAGCTGTCACGTAATGGAGGATGAGGACGGATGCAAGCGCAGACGGGAGTTTTATTAGAGGAGAGATAGGCAGACAAATCCAAATCGAAAGTCAAAAGCATGGTAATCAAACAAGTGAGAGCTCAGGCGATCGGCAAACAACATGAACTAGATTGATACAAGGCTCAAGAAAGGCTAGGCTACAAACAAGCTCAAAACCATGGAACCAAAAACGAGGAACAGAGGCGTGGTACAGTGTAGACAAAAGTTATACTTCACAACCAACAATGAGACAAGAAGGGTTTAAATACTAATCGGAATCAATCGGATAACAAACCACAGCTGAGAACAATCAGTACGTTTACATGGACAACAATAGTCCGATAATAACCTGATTACGACGATACTCTGATTAAGAAACTAACATGTAAACAGAGATTATTAACATGTACACACCTTAATCACACTATTAACATCGTGTGGGATTTCTCAACGCATTTTGTGACAAGACACGTACACACACGGCAGCGCTCGACCGTTTGACGCCAAACAAGAGAGCACGGCTGCGTCCCAAACCGTGTATTTACCTGCTATATAGTAGGTGAAATACACGTGAACAACAGGTAAACAAAGTGAACACGCGTGTCAGCAGGTAAACAAAGTCAATGTCAAGTGCAAACCCGGAAGCAGGTGCAAATAATCATGATTGTATTCAACATCCATATAGCATTCGAAATACACACTATCCCTTTAGCAATATGGTTTGTTATTTTTTCAGCCATTAATATAAAAAGGTCTGTGAAAAAGAAAATTAGCAACAACAGTGAGTGAGAAGAAGTGCATATGGAGGGAAAAAGGTATTAAGCACGAGGTATTTCCAGAGAGTTCACGTCCAGCTTCGAATGATATGTACGGAATCAAACATGGTATGGCGTGTTACCGGGAAAATAACCCACTCATTGGTGTGATGCGGCCTGAAGCAAAGCGAAGTTACCGTTAACTTTGAAGCAACCAAAGTGTGTTATTTTCCTACAACATCATGTGCCATTCCTTACTTAATGCAAATAAGAGCATTAATCCACTTTCACAAAGGCAACCATCACTTTCAGTGCATGCAAAGAACTCCTCCGTTTCTACTCCGTTTCTGCGCATTTTCCTCTTCATTTCCTTGACATCCTTTGTTCCAATGAGTCGGAATCATTTTGTTGTTGAGGAATTAGTCTATTTGTCCATTTTTACAGTCGAACGCCTAAGCTTGTGCAGCACGTCAGTATAGCGTACAAGACTAAAATAGCACATGCACTCTAAGTTTCAAATGTGACCTGTATGAATGGGATAAATCAGCAGTACCCGATATCCAGCCTCATAGTTACAGCAATATGAGTAATATCAGTTTAAATCTAATTAATGAAACAAACGAGGAGATTTGTAAATTATGGGATGGCGACCCATGATTTGAAAACCTCTGCTCTAAGGAAATCTTCCCATATTCTATGTAGAACCATGCAACAAAGTGTTTCCCTGACAGATAGGGTTCCTTCAGGAAGCTAAAATGTCTATATCTATATAAAGAAGCCCATTAGAAAAAAGAAGAAAAGAAAAGCTACAAGAGGCTTACCTTCGAGCTAACCTTGCTTGGCTTGTGAACAATTGTACAGAATTGAAAATGGTGATATCTTCGCTGGAAAGACCACACAGCTTTATTAAGTGCATGATCTTGGGTCATTTCTGGTGCCGTGATCTGGTGACATCCAATTATGCTTCAATTGTTAAGGCCCAGAACCCTCTCTGGGCAAGTTGTGAATCTTGGAGCGGTCTTCTTGAAGCTATAAAAAGGAGAAACACCCATGTTTCCACTAACATGACAGAAGCACGGAGTAAATTGAAAGTTTCATGGTTTTTTTGCTTTTTTTTATTATTATTATTATTATTAAAAAAAATGTAAAATAAAGTAAATTCAGAACTCATTTATTTTTTCTTCTCTTTCACGTTATGTGACAACAACAGATGGCAATTTGTCTGCAAAAGAGGAGAATAAACCGCAACAAAAATAACTGAAATGAGGAAAAACTAGCAGCAATAAGATAATGAATGTCATCGTGGAAGACGGACCGTTAGCTTGAGAAGGTGCTCCAGGTGAAAACGGCTCAGAGATACTGACATGATGTGTGAGGTGTCAGGAAAATAAAGGATAAGAAGCAGACAGAGAGATTCTGTCACTCATCACACACATGACTAATGAGCAGGATTGTGTCACTTTGCCTTTTGGCATGTATTCAACACTGTGCCCATTACACGCACATCCTTACATCCCTCCTACAACATAAGACTAATATTAACCCTTAAATGCATGCATTCGCCGATCGTTATTAAATATTCAGGTCGTTAGCGACCCGGAGTTTATATCTAACACGGACGGATCTCTAACCTTCCCCAATAGTATCAAACTGTCATAATGTTTTATTAACAATGACAAAATAATCAAATGCTGCATATTTCATTATATTTTGACATTTATCAATAAACAAATGAAAATATATACACCATTAAATTGACGCTCTTATAATTCACACACTAAAATAGTGATAGTAATAGTATTTAAATAAAGTCATTACAGTCACCATAACAACATTTAAATCATTACAATATTTAGTAGTATAATAGTATAATTTTCATGGCTAAAAACTGGGACTGTTCCAGGGCTGAGCCCAGATTCTTCTCCATACATTTTTTTCCAGCTCAGCTAGCGGCTTTCCATAAAGTTTTGTTTTATGGTCCGTGAGGTAACTTAGGGACTGGCATGCTGTCCAGGGTGTACCCCGCTTTGTGCCCGATGTTCCCTGGGATAGGCTCCAAGTTCCCCCGTGACCCTGAAGAAGGAGTAAGCGGTAGAAGATGGATGGAAGGATGGATGGAGGTAACTTAGCTGTCAATGTATGACATGATCAGAAACATTTGGATTTATCGTAAAACCTGCCAGACCGATAAAATATAAGACTCCGTTCTCTCCACCATATATATCAGCATAACGAATGTTAATCAGCATAAAGTCCTTATTTACATTCATTTTCAATTTCATTAAAATACTACCTAACTCTTTTGAGTGATTTCTGTATTTGACAGAAGCTCCATTGATTTGGTTGCCTTTCTAGGTGTTGCACAGTTGTGGTGCAGCGTGCTACTCATTAGGTCCACTGGGGAAGGAATCACAGTGCCCCATGTCCGAGAGAGGACCAATGACAGCGCTGCTGAATTGAGTTCTGTTGTGAATACTCCACAGCGACCAAGATCTAAATCAAATAATCAAAAAAAGAAAATATTACTTTTTCACAAGCAAAAGGAAAGCGTACGCTCAGACAGACAGCTACATCTATGATGTACAGAATAATTTCGTTAAAGATTGAGATGAGGAAAGAGGTATTATGATTATACTTATGTCTGTATACCAGAAATGCATGCGCACCATGGTGATGTTGTTTCTCATGCAATGGCTAGAAAAAAAAAAAGTCTCACTTTTTCCAATGCCTGGCTCAGTCACAAAGCTGGCTCCATTTTTGTCTTGGCAGGTTCTTTGTTAAACGAAGAGATTTTTGCACAATTTCTTGTCAGGAATTCATGATGAAGAATCATATACTATATATAGTATGTTTGTATGAATGATCACACTCCTGGTCTGCCAGTTGATGACGAGAAACTAGTCTTAACTGACTATATCACTTCTTGCTGCAAGGCTCAGGATGCAGCGTGAGTTGAGTTGTGTTATAAATTTTGCCATGACACTTTTCTGAATGCAGTGACTTGTGAAATCTCCATGGCGTAACTCAAAGGGTATGCAATGGCATAGATACATAACGAAGGTTTTAGCCCTAACACCATGGTCTCCGAGCTGAGACATTTATCAATCTCACACTGTTTTTTCCATCACTCCTGAACAAAATCCTATGAAGCTTAAACTTCTCTACCAATGGCAAAGCGAGCATCATGTTCTTTTCCAGGAGAAAACCATGACCTCAGACATGAAGGTGCTGATTTTAACCCAGGATGCTTCACACTTAACAGTGATGGTCATGAGTTTGTGTTTTAGCCTTCCTATTTATGGAGCCACTTCACCTGCACGTCTTTAAATCGGCCACGTTCTACACCACCTGTAGCTGTGAGGTCACACCAAAAAACAGTTACAGTACAGGGTTAATATGTTCAGTACACCATGCTCTCATGACTGAAGGCTGGGTGTGTATAGGTGAAGCTGAACATGGACGGATGTAATCGTGCTAACCCAGCTGGCTTTGTAAAAAACATCAACAGAAAAATGAGAACTATCCACAAAAACGTGAGAAATAATATGCAACACTCATGAACAGCATAATTGGACCCAGAATCAGGTTGTCAACATTTGTCTGTAACACTGAATATGCTCGACGCTCGTGCACAGCCTGAGAGACTGGGAATTGGAATTGGATGTCTGACCACAGAAAACAAAACATAATACATGATCCTCAATCATTCAGTAGTAATCATGGATGAAATATGCACCGTGGGAAAGTATTCGTATGTGGAATTTGTCCTTGCACTCAGTAGAAAATAAGATTCCACTCTGATTATCCAGCTGGTTTGTGCTTTGTTTCTCTGTCAGAAGCTCATTTCTGTCGTTCTTACAGGTGGGAGGAACAAAAGCCCCTGTGTTTTATGTATAAAAGCAGCCAGGCATGGAAAAGCTAACAAAGCCAATTTTCTGTCATTTGTCATCGCTTCACTTATCAATATTGAATTGCATAACACATGCGGTTATAACGCATATGATGCTGCCTTATGAAGCGATAATAGGTCTCACATTAAGATGTATGCGTAAATAAATGTTTTATTTTATCCGAAAGGTAAAATCTGAAGACGAATCATCTAAAAACAGTAGATTGTCCCAATTAAAAATAAAATGCAAGAGAGTCACACATATAAGTGCATTAATATTCATCTTCAAACTGAATCTTTTGAATGCATGCGAGTCTTCTTCAATCAAACAAGTTGTGTTGGCTAATCGTGCAATGTCCGCAGCTGAGCTAATAAAAGCTCACTAAGCTAACTAACTGATCTAAACATTGTTCTGTAAGGTCATTTATCATAAGGTATAATACTTAAAGGGTTGCTAGCAAATGCAGTAAGATGCATGAAATTCATCTAGGGGTTGGACACAAGCCATAACTGGGCCAATCCTGGCCCGCAGGAGTGTATATGTACCTCAGGTGTAAATGTTCTCAACAAATGATATCAGAATTTCAGTGCCAGCTCAGACAGTGGTCCTAAGTACATTGCATAATGTCAATGTTTCTTGGATGGACGGCATCCAATTCAAATTCAACTTGAATTTCCCCTTGGGGATCAATAAAGTATCTATCTATCTATCTATCTATCTATCTATCTATCTATCTATCTATCTATCTATCTATCTCTATCTATCTATCTATCTATCTATCTATCTATCTACAGTATCTATCTATCTACAGTATCTATCTATCTATCTATCTATCTATCTATCTATCTATCTATCTATCTATCTATCTATCTATCTATCTATCTATCTATCTATCTATCTATCTATCTATCTATCTATCTATCTATCTACAGTATCTATCTATCTATCTATCTATCTATCTATCTATCTATCTATCTATCTATCTATCTATCTATCTATCTATCTATCTATCTATCTATCTATCTATCTACAGTATCTATCTATCTATCTATCTATCTATCTATCTATCTATCTATCTATCTATCTATCTATCTATCTATCTATCTATCTATCTATCTATCTATCTATCTATCTATCTATCCAAGAAAAGAAAAAAAAAACTTTGCATGCTCTTTGGCACAAAACTGCAAGATTAGACTTTGATAAAGAACCTGGATAGAAGCCTGATGAATATTGGGAGCACATTCTTTGGTCAGATGAGACAGAGATAAATTTGTTCAGCTCAGATGGAGTCCAGTATGTTTGGTGTGAACCTGGCCAGGACTATCACAGTGAATGCATAGTTCTGGCAGTGAAACTCGGTGGTGGGAGTGTGACGATATGGGGCTGCATGAGTGCAAAAGGTGTTGGGAGATTACATTTATAGAGGGAATCGTAAATGTCTATGGAAGTACCAAAATACAGGCTGAGAAGATGTCTCCCAGTCTCCAGAAGCTTGGCAGAAGAAGAATATTCAATCAATCAATCAATCAATCAATCATTGTATTTCTATAGCACATTTAAAAACAACACATGCTGACCAAAGTGCTTCACATACAGTCATGGATGAAATTATTGGCACCCCTGGAACTTTTCCAGAAAATGCACCATTTCTACCAGAAAAGTGTTGCAATGACAAATGTTTTAGTATAAACATGTTTATTACCTTTAAGTGCATTGGAACAGCACAAAAAAGCAGAAGAAAATTGAAAATTTGACATCATTTTACACAAACCTCAAATAATTAGAACTATTATTTACATATAGTAAATAAATAAAATATAAAATAAGCACCCAAATTAATCACAGTTGAAAGCAAGTGAAAAGAGGTGAGTCTGCAAATAAGATTTTAAAAGATCTCCCCAATCTCCATTTGACTTTAGACAGGACTTGATGATTGTTAAATGTGAACTCTGCAAAGACCTTAATAGTCTAGACGCTAGACAGTGTGCAATGCTGAAGGAGATCTGTAATATACAGAGGAGCCATGCCATGCAATCTCTTAAAAGTAAATAATAAAATCTTAAACTGGATCCTAAATTTAACTGGAAGCCAATGAAGAGATGCTAACCGTGGAGATATGTTGCTGTGGTTTTCTTTGTCCCAGTCAGCAGTCTGGCAGCTGCGTTCAGGACTAACTGATGACATGACTGTGAAGAAAGAGAAATGCCACAGGACAACGAATTGCAGTAATCCAATTTGGAGGAAATATAAACAACTTCCATGTCCTTAAAAGATATACAGGGTTGCAATTTTGCAATGTTTCTTAATTGAAACATAGATTGGTCATGTACTTGGTAGAGGCAGGTGGCTCAAACACCATCACTTCAGTTTTTGACTCATTTAGGTGAAGAAAATACATTGCCATTCACTATTTGATTTAATTTATATAGCAGGTAAGGGAGTTTAACACAGAGTTGTCCCCCGGCTTTAAAGGAAAATACAGCTAGATATCATCAGCATAACAGTGCTAGGAAATATTATGCTTTTGAAAGATTTGGGCCAATAGAAGCATGTATAAAGAAAATAATACTGGGCCCAAGATAGAGCCTTGGGGAACCCCACATTTAATGGGAGCTGGGGAGGATGAGAAGTCACCTGATTCAACAGAAATTGTCCTGTTTTTAAGATAAGAAGAGATACATATAAGAGCGTTCCCCTGAATTCCTGTCCACTGACTTCGAGGAGAAGTAAGATTGTCAGACTACCTGAATCAACAGCCAGCCATAGGTCATTAAATACTTTTAAGGTGAGCAAAAGGTGCTAGTTCTAAGAGCAACAATTTTATTAATATAAAACTCTGAGAAACATTCACAAGCTTCAGAGGTCATATCAGGAAAAGTACTCATAACAGAATTTAGCAAGGTGTTTATTGTGCTAAATAATAATTGGTGCTTACTAGAATTCATTTTAATAATATCCTAAAAATATCTAGTCTTGGCTATTTTTACAGACTGTTGATATTTAATCATCCTCTCTTTCAAGTGTCATAGGACACTTAAAGTCTGTCCTTCTTCCATTTCCTCTCTGCTTTCCTCCACATTTGCCAAAGCCCGTGAGTACGATCATTTAGCCAAGGCTGAGATCTAGACTTAGGTACCGTATTACATTTCTAAATGGAGCGACGATGTCCCTAATGGCCTTGCATATAGAATTCAAAATTAAAACCAAATTACAAGGTGGTGACGAGATTGTATTAATCAGAGGGGAAGATTTATATGCCTCAGAGAATTTGCTACCTGTTGAGGGATTTATGGAACAAACACATTTGCCTAGCGGTTTTAAATTAATTAAACAATTAGAAAAGGAAGAGGAGAAAGTAACGGGTTTATGATCAGAGAGACAAAAATCTTTTATGTCCATATTAGAAACAGGGACACCCAGAGACAAGCAAAAATCCAGCCTATGACCTTGCTTGTGAGTGGAATGCAAAATAGACTGAGTTAAGTTAAAATAGTCAATTAAATGTAAGAGCTCTTTAACCATAGGCCTGTTTGGGCAGCACATGAATGTAAATTTCACCCAGAATTAACAATCAGATTTATATACAACAACAGCTAGAAACTCAGAAATTCTTCAATAACAATTTTGCTGTACTTCGGAAGATGATATATGAGTGCACAGGTCACATGAAAACCCAAGTCTATGTTAAACTCTGTTTGCTCTCAGCTTCACCAGAACACCACCTCTCTTTATCCCGTTTCCTATGGCCTTTCTTTTTGTGGAGAATGCAGTCCGGTATACAGCAAGGGTTTGTTGGAAGTCGTGCAAAAAATGAAGAGTACAATGACTTTTGTCCTTTAGGATTCCAACAGCATACATCTGGAGCAAAGTTTCGAATGTTCAAGAGGCATTCACGGCCATAAATCTGGTACAAACAGACAGCAACAAAGCATGGAAACAGCAGGAAAGACATGTAGCATAGGCATCAGGGGACGGCTAGCTGACAGACATGCTGGCGCCATCTTGCCTTGCCATTCCAGCATGTAAATGAGCAAAGATCACGCAAGAGTTCCTACAGAAGAAAAAAGTGAAAGCTATGACCTGGCCAAGTATTTCACCTGACTTGAATCCAAATAGAACAGCTTTGGGAAGAGAAAGGTAGAGCAACACAACAGCTCCAGCAAAGAGCAACTGAAAAAAAAAATTATCTGATGAATGGCAGAACATTTCTCCAGAAATTTGTACAACAGTGATATCCTCCAAGCTGAGGAGGATTGAGTCAGTCATCAAAAGTAAAGGTGGACCTACATAAAGTATTGAAAAATTTAAAGATTTGAATCTCAGTACAGAATTTTGTTGAATCGAAGTCCTACAGTACTGTGGGGGCTCAATTTTTAATCTAAATTGTTAGTTTTTCATTTTTACATAAGAACAAATACCCTGCTGTTCAACTTAGAAGGAATGCAATTACTCTATGCTGATACAATTTTGAATCATTTGACATTTAAGTGATATTGCAAAGGGGTGTACTCACTTCTGCTGTGTACTACGCTACACACCATTTATTATTTATTACAGCTTTTTTCCAAGGTGTCTCTTTACTCAAGAACTTGGCGTTCTTGCCTATGTTAAAGAGTGGACAGTTCAAACTGTGTGATTAACTCTGGTGTGCAACTTGGCCTTGAACCTTCTCCAGGATCTTCCTCTTTAGCCTTGGGATTCTTGCACATTGCAGCTGGGTCGTGCTTTTGATCTCTCTTGGAGATTTTAACTGGAACTTCCCTGAGGATACTGCTGCAGAAATAAAATTCTATTTATTTATATATATATATATATATATATATATATATATATATATATATATATATATATATATATATATATATATATATATATATATATATATATATATATGTGCTTTTTGAGTGATTTCAAACCAGATGAAGACATTTTAGAAATGTCCAGAATGCTGTACCTCACTGTAGATGCTTTGAAAAATAACTGTTCTAATAACACTGTCTGTATATTTTAAGATATTTTTTAATACAACTTCACATGCTGACTGACTAAATGCATTTCGCCCAAATTTATTGCCTCTAATGATTTTTAAAAAAGTGTATGATAAAAGCTATTTGTCTCTCTTAGTGTTGACACATGGGACAATAGGACACATGGGACTCTCCTGGTTCTCTTCAGCCAGCAGGAAAAACGTGTCAAAGTGTGTTCACACTGTAGGCAGCCAAAGCTTACAAAACCTAAATCAGGCAAAAACGTCGATAAGAAATCCATCATTACTTCAGGACCTCGGAGCACTTGCTGAACTTTGACTTTTCTCCTGAGAGCCCAGCGTCCTCTGTACGTGCTCGTTCTTTCTGGTGTGCTCTTGCACGACTTCAACTCTGACTCTTACCTACACTGTCATCACACTCAGTCAGGTAGGGGAGACCGAGGATGGTTGTAACACCGGCCGGTTGTAAAACTTCTGCTTTCTCCAATCAGGGACAAGTTACAAATCACTGTTGGATTAAAATGACGGCAAAAATACAACACAAGGGAGACAAGTGTGGGAAAATAAGGGTTTATGAAGGAAAAAGGGTACAAAGGTTAAAAGCATAAGTTAGTAACACTCACTAACTTTGTAACGCACGCACACTAGATATGTAAACACGCTAGACAAATAAGGTAAATATGATTAAAGGAAATAAACAGCGTTTATACACTTGAAACAGAACGACACACTGATGTGGGTCTCTCTGCGTTTTGAAAAGAGCATCAGATTATGTAAAAGAGCTGGAGAAGTCTGTAAAATCTGTGGAAATATCGTATGGCATTTGTGATGTAAGCTTGTATAGATTCTATAAAAAGAGGACGATGTTAGAAGAGAAGGGATCAAGGGAACTTCCAAGTGTGGGCTACCACAGTGGAAAGAAGGTCTTCACTGATGAACAAGAGAAAGAACTTAGAGAATATCTGATGAGGGCAGCTGATGCATTTTATGGACTGTGTCCATGAGATGAAGAGTAGGATTAGGGATACTATAGGAGAACGTTAGAGGAAAATGACCAAATTATAGTAGTGCCAGTGTAATACATACAGATGGATAGATGGGGGGATATTGGAAATGATTACAGGTGCGAGATTACAGGTGAGAGATCTTGCGTATCAGCTTGCTGTGAAATGTGGGTGCAAATATCTAAAGACATGGGATGAATCTTCAAAGGCAGGAGCAGACTGGTTTTCAGTCTACATGAAAAGAAACCCAACTCTGTCCATTAGGGACCCTGAGGCCACAAGCCTGGCACAGGCTACCAGTTTTAATAAACACATTGTGGCAGTGTTGTTCAATTACAGAAGGTGGTGCACATTTGCTTGGTTGAAAAGTCAAACAAGTGTTGAATAAAAAGGTTTCAAGTCGATTTTTTGTCATAATCATATCATAATGTTACACCCCAATGGATGTTACAACTAACCCAGATTATGGGGTAAACTTTAGCGATTCACTCCTTGTATTTGAATCGAAAACACACCTTTTCTGATTGTGCTAAAAAAGATAACAGATATGCCATTTAAAAGCAGACACTTGTAATTAGTTTGAGTCTTAAAAGAACTTAAACGTTACACACAGAAATGTCCAAAATATTACAACCATCCCCGGTCTCCCCTTAAGTACACCAGACTGTGTGCGTCGGTGTTTTTCATCTGTATGTCTATACATGTTTACATGTATATTAATCTCACATTTGCTTCATGGATGTAGCATTTGTGGAGTTGTATGACTGTCTTTCGGCATCCTGAGGACACAGACGTTACAAATTATTATCTATTATTATTATCCATATCACCAATAATATGAGTAATACCTACATGCTGCATAATACAAAGAGATATAAGAGATGAGCTATGAGATCATAATTAATATACCATAAACAAAGCATATTGTGGTGAAACAAACCCTCTGCCTCTCAGTGCACAGCTCTTTTTCCTTTACTTACATCTTCAGCTTCAATTCATGGCCGGCTCCTTCCTTGTTCTTGCTCTCAGTCTCCTCCACCTCAGCCTTGAGCTGAAATAAAAACTTAATTACATAAATAAAAAATAAAAAATTACAGCCACAAAGCGATTCAGTCTATATTATGTCACTTATCATATTAAGTCAGTTATTTTATATTTGACAGACTTAAAAATAGAAGAAAAATGAATACTAATTGATGAGCGTGCTGAAAGCAAAAGTTTGTACACCCTTCCAGTACATGTTCGGCTTCCGTTGACCCGTTACTCAATTCTATCGTTCCAGTGTTTGACAGTATAGATGCTTTATAATATCCTACATACTGTTAAACTCCTCCCCTTTTTGACAATCTGATTTTTCTCTTGAATTCCATTCCGCAGTCGCTCGAATTCCGTTTCATCGTTTTGTATTAGGAGTTTGTTTTCTTTCTTCACTCAGTACTCTGTTGATCGTAACCAAATCCTCCTCATTCTGTTCTTTGCTCTTCTCATTCGTTTCAAATATGTCTTGGAGGACGATGTCCTGCAGGGACAGTACAGGGACAACTTTTTTATATATATTTTTTGTAAGGTCAGGTTAGCTTATTCAACTTTACTTATATCATAATGTACTTATATCGTTGATTGTAATAAATTATTGACAACTAGGGGTGTGATCAAGTTGCTGCATAAGTTATATACTGTTAGATTATACCAGAATAGATAACAATATCCTGAGAAAAATGTTATTCTCAGGTGTTCCCTAACAAGAGTTTTGTAAAACATTACTGCCTCTTTTTAAAGAACTAAATGAAGCAAGTAGAAATTTTCTAAACACCGTGTTTATGGTACGTCTAACATGCACCTGAATCTGATCATGATGTTCTAGCTTACACAATATAGTACTCAAAACCAGGATACTGAATTGGACAGAAAACTAATTAAAAATGATTTGGCATGTACAGACATGTACTGCGTTGCAACATAAATAACAAACTACTCCCAAAAGCTTGCTGCTACGGATGTGTGAATGACTGAATGCTCGCCAAAAAGCCCTTGTAATGTTAGCATGAGTCTCACCTCGTCATGTACAATCTTGTTTTGCTCCTCCTTGTCCTGTGCAAGATCCTCGATATTTGTCTGTTTGTTTGTTTTGCTTTCTTATATTGGTCCTGCAGGCTCTGCACATCCTTCTTTACCTTATTGATGATATCTGGTCCAGTATCTCATTTTTTCATTTTACAGACGTGCAAGAAATTACAGTACAACAAACACAAGCGCATATTAATGACACTCTGTGTGGGTGTTCCAAATGAGTTTAAAATGTGGCAGGTGTTTATACCTTGTACACATTTCCACAAGTCGCCACATTATAGAAAAACAGCACTTAGTGTTCGATTGATTGCTGTTTCCCACATGCAGCTGGTTGTAAAAGCTACACTGATTGGAAAGAGGCCTTTCACAGTTCTAGTTATAGACATTCAGGGCTCCTGCTGAAAACTACCTTTATCTCCTCATTGTCCATCCACTCTGCTAATCTTCTTCGTTTTCAGCGTAAAAAAAAAATAGTGAAGCAGAACTATTCGAAAACACTCCAAATGTACTAATCCCGATGAATCCCTATTCCCCATATAGTACATTTAACTAATAAGAATACTAGGAAAAGAAATTAGCGGGATTTAGCACTGACATTTATTGTACTCCATCAACCCACAAATCATAAATTGACCATTGTCTACTGTCCTAGTATCACTAATGAGGCCTTACAGCTAAATGATTGGAATTGAAATCTCATAATCGAACCTGGATTTGGCTCATCAAAGTCTCAATCTCCTGGAGGAAATTCTGTCTGACTTTGTTAAGCTTTGTCCTGCAGTCCATACGCTGCTCATTTAGCTTGTCCATGTGGTCCTCTGCCTCAAGTGTACTGTGGTCCTACATGGTTTAACACACACAAATATCAGAAACTTTGAGCGTACAACTTTGTTGCTATAAAATATAACGAGATAAACGCCTTTATCAGTTGCACAGACATTACTAAGTAGAGGAAACCCATGGGGAGAACATGCTGAACTCCACACAGACTGTCACATGACCTCAGGACTGAATCAGGGACCCTGGAGCTCTGCACCACTGTGGAAGTTACTACTATAAAGTTAAGCTCATTCTATCAGTTTTAAAGAATATGTAGGTATTTGCATATCTTTCGCCTGGGTACGGATGAACCACTCAGTGTTGTTTTTTTTCTTTTTTTTTTTACCAATGCTCAACACTAGTCAGGGATCCTCCAGATGAGGGGAGCCATCCCCCGAGGTCAACAGGAACTGATCATCAGGTGTAATGACCATCTGGACACACGATAAAACATTACTGTCTTGGAATAAATAAATAAATTACTTCCTTGTAAAAAATGGCGAATTGGAAAAATTCAAAAAGTTCATTGAAATCAACAAGAACAGATACAGAGGTGCTTGAAAGTTTGTGAACCCTTCAGAATTTTTTACATTTCTCCATAAATATGACCAAAACATCATCAGATTTTCACACAAGTTCTCAAAGTAGATAAAGAGAATCCAATTTAACAAATAAGACAAAGACATTATACTTATAAATAACTTTTAATTTTTAAGAAAAATGATCGAATGTCTACAGATATAGATCTGTAAGTGATTAAGGTCTGGTGATTGACTTGGCCGGTCTAAAACCTTCCACGTTTCCCCCCTGATGAAGTCCTTTGTTGAGTTGCCATTGTGTTTTGAGTCACTGTCTTGCTGCATGATAAAGTTCATCCTCATTAATGGGGATGCGTTTCTCTGTCCAATGGCAGACACAATGTTCCTGTAAACGTCTGAATTCATTCTGCTGCTACCATCATGAGGTATATCATTAATAAAGATTAGTGAGAATGTTCCAGAAGCAGCCATGACACGACCTCCACCATGTTTCATAGATTAGCTTGTATATTTTGGATCATGAGAAGATCCTTTCTTTTTCCTCACTTTGACCTTTCCATCACTTTGGTAGAGGTTAATTCCAGAACTTTTGGGGCTCATCTCTGTTTTTCTTTATATATTCCAGTCTGGCTTTTAGATTCATAATGATGATGAGTGGGTTGCCTCTTGTGGTATGGCCTCTCTATTTTGCTCTTAATTTATTTGAACGGTGGACTGTGATATCTTCACCCCTGCCATGTGGAGGTTATTGTTGATGTCACTGACTGTTGTTTTTGGGTTTTTCTTTACAGCGCTCACAATGTTTCTGTCATCAGCTCTTATTGTTGTTGTTTTCCTTGGCTGACCCATTCGGTGTCTGTTGCTTAGTACACCAGTGGTTTCATTCTTTTTCAGGACATTCCAATTTGTTGTACTGGCTATGCCCAATGTTTGTGCAATGTCTCTGATTGCTTTCCCATCTTTTTCTCAGCTTCAAGACGGCTTGCTTTTCTCCCATCGACAGCGCTCTGGTCTCGATGTTTGCATTATCCTTTATAACAACAAATGTAGTCTTCACAGGTGAAACTGAAGGCTAACACCTTAGAAGAGTAGATGTTTAGAGCAATTTATTGTTTAAACAATCAATCTACCCTACCAGGACACACCTGGGTATGAAGGAACACCTGTCAGTCACATGCTCCAAGATTCTTTGCTCACCTACAAATCGAGTGGTCTGATACTAAATGTGCACGGATCTAAATTGTTTAACACATATACATATAAATACCATGAAATAAAAGCTGAACATTAAAGCTAAACTCTCTTTTCATATTATTTTTTTGATCTCAAACCCAAATGTCTTTAGTCTACAGCAAAAATAAATAAAATATTGGTCTTGCGGTTCCAAAAGTTTTGGAGGGGACTGTGCTAATTTAGCTAGTTTTGGAGGACATTGACTAGCTTTTAAGCTTAAACATGTTGCTTTTCTAAATGATTTGAGTTAAATGCTAAAATTAACAATGAGAACAACAATGGAGCAAAAAATTGAAGTAGAAATTAAGCTATATCGGTTATGTAGGCTATATGGGTTACATGTCTCGGCTAACATTACCTAGCATTGCTTAAACTTTTTTATACTTAATGTGTTATTTATTTATTTGCCTTAGTCTGATAATCTCGAGACTTTACTCCGTAGCTGTGAGCTGAGCAGGCCGTTGAGAATCTGCTGGCAGTGAAAGCGCATGCCTCCATCTGTTTACTGTGGTGCTGATACTGTTCAGAATGAGCTATTAGTACAGAGACAGGAAGTGAATCACCTCAACAACATGGTCTCATGGATACCAAATGACACACTAGTTACACAGGTGAATGTTAGAGTTAGTTGGCTAGAGTTATTATTATTATTATTATTATTATTATTATTATTATTATTATTATTATTATTATTATTATTATTATTACTATTATTATTATTATTATTATTATTACTATTATTATTATTATTATTATTATTATAAAACACATTTAATGTACACATTCATTTATTTTAATTTTATTAGATTTTTTTGGTATGGAGTAGTGAAGTAGTGATTCAAATTACATTTACATTTATAGCATTTGGCATTGTGATTTTCATTTATCTCATTGATACATCTGAGCAGTTGAGGGTTAAGGGCCTTGCTCAAGGGTCCAACACTAGACATCCAGTAAATAGAGGAAATTTATAAACACAGGAAATTCTTGCCAAAGACCTAAAGGCTTAAGACTGCCAAAATATGCAAAAAATAAAATGCCTGGTCTGGTCTTGTCTTACATGCAACATAGTTTCACACTTGCCATTTGGAACTACTTGCACTCAGTATAAAAAGATACAAAAAAATTAAGGTAGGCAGAGGGATTTTCTACCATTTCCTACAAATTAATTACTATGAAATTGGATGATTTCCCAGGTCGCCAGAATTTATTCTTATTCATATGAATTTCTGATGAGATCATTTTCCCCCTACCATACTGCTGTCAAATAGTCACTCTAGACTGCCAATAAGTTTTACTGGAGCAAAATAGCGAAAAAAGCCGCCAAATCCCACTAAAACGCCTGCTGTCTGGTCATGTCTCACACTTTCCAATTTGTAACACTCGGCCCAAATCGAATCATCTAAAGAGATACACAGGTTTAAGTTAGTATTAGACTTAAAAAAAAAACAAAAAAAACCCAACAATATTTATATGATTAAATATACTTTTCTTTATACTATTACTTTATCTGTTACTTATGTGAGAAGATCGAGGTTACTGGGGACGGGTAGCCCAACGAGAGTGACATCTTTAAAAGTCTCGCGAGTCATGCCCATTATACTCGTCATACTCCTCCGTGAGGTAGCTCCCTCTGTAGTACAGGAGCTAGATTTGCGTAGTTTACTAGGGTTTACTAGGAGTTTTCTTTTGTTTGTTTTGATTCTTGATCCTTTTGTTTGTGATGAATTTTCTTTTTTAATGATTTTCTTCTTTTTTATGGTTATTTACATGAATTATGTTGGGGTTGTGATTTGGATTTGGTTATTTTATTAATGTGACTTTGGTTTGACGTTGTCTTTGCCCTTGATGGAACCATCTAAAAGTATCTCCCTATTTGACCGTGCACTAGCACCGGGAGGTTAACAATACTCATTGGTGTTTCAAATAGTGTGTTGTATCATGTGAAATACAAATTGTTACTATTTTGGTACTCTGGCTTTCAGTTCATATGTCTGAGCTGCCTGTGTGGGGAAAACTTGGGCTCCCTGACCAATAAAAAAAGGAGTGGCATTGTCATACACACTTGATGTGTTAGGTTTGTGGTAAAGGGACATATATGATTGTGTGTGTGTGTGTATATATATATATATATATATATATATATATATATAATGCGTGTGTGTATGTATGTATAAAGACACATAAGTGGAACTTGTTTTACACAGGTAAAACTTAATATAGTTATATATTATATATATATTTTATTCCTTACAAACCTTACAATAACTTTTTTTTATAACACAGACACAAAAATAAAAACAACGCTAAAGTGGTACATATGACATGCTAAAAATGCTAACTAGGTTCAGTTGATGCCATGGCGCAAAGGGGCTGAGTGAACAGGAAAGAAGTCACTTCAGTTCAGTTTGAAGGAAGTCAGGAGGTTATCATGGGCACATGAAGGAAAAAAAATCGAAATCCCAAATGCGGCTGTATATCTGTGTTTGATCGTTTGCTTAAATCATTGTAATTATGCTACTGACGAAACCTTGTGATATGACACACACATAATAGTTACATCGTTGAGCTAGTTATCAAAATTAATATTTTTTACATAGCCTTCGCATCTAATATCAGTGAGAACCAGACGCTCTATGAAAAGGTACAGATCTGGACTGCGAGACGAGTTTGACATCTTCAGGCAAGGTTTGATTGCAGACGTACTCAGTGCACTGAGAGATGCTGTGCCGGTCTGAAAGCCACCTTTCATTCATCAGACAAGTTGCAGAGCTCTTAAATCAGCCTGATGCCTTTTGATAGTCACCTCTATGCATTACAAAAAAATAAAGACAACTCCAATTCCAAAAAAGTTGGGACAGTATGGAAAATGCAAAAAACAAACAAAAAGAGTCATTTGAAAATTTAATTCACCCTGTACTATATTGAAAACATATTATTAACACATTATATGATGTTTTCCTTCATGAATTTAATTTCTTTTGGAAAATATACAGTCTTTTCAAATGTGATGACTGCAACACACTTCAAAAAAGTTGGGACAGACGACTATTTATCACTGTGTAACATCACCTTTTTTTTTTAGTAATAACACTTATTAAACATTTGGACACTGAAGACTCTAGTTGGTTACGTGGAATTTTCTTTTATTCATCCTTTATGCATTTCTTCAGCTGCACAACTGTACAAGGCCTTCGTTGCCTTATTATGCACTTCATAATGCACTACACGTTACCAATCTGAGACAGGTTAAGAATGTAGGCATGCCATGCTCGCACCCACACTCTCTGCTTATGCAACTGTGCGTTTATAATCCAGGCAGAATGTGGTTTGTTCTTGTCCTTTGCAGGGACGTCCCTGGAAATGATGACATCGGGGTGGTGGCATATGTTGCTCCAAAATGTGTACATATCTATCTGTATTAATGCTGCCCTCACAAGTTACCCATGCCATGGGCACTGACACGCCCCCATACCATGACAGACGCTGGCTTTTGGACCTGACGCTAATAACAGCTTGAATGGTCCTTTTCCTCAATGGCCCAGAGAACACAAAGGCAGTTTTGTTTTGGTTTTATTTTTATAAAAACTATTTGAAATGTCGACTCGATGGCCCATTAAACACGATTCCACTGTGCTACTGTCCATCTAAGACAAGCCCAAGCTCAGAGGAGTCTTCGATGCTTCTGTACAGTGTTGATGTACGGCTTCTGCTTTGCATAGTAAAGCCTTAACTTGTATCTATGGATGCAGCGGCGAATTGTGTCGAATGACAAAGGTTTACCAAAGTATTCCCGAGCCCATGTCAGGATCTCCACTACAGACTCATGACGTTTTTTAAGACAGTGACGTCTGAGGGATCGGAGATCACACGCATTCAGAAGTGGTTTTCAGCCTTTCCCTTTACTCACCCGAGATTTGACCGGAATTCTTGAATATTTTAATTATATTGTGCACTGTAGAATGTGAAATCTTTGGGGAATGTTGTTCTCAAAGTGTTGGATTATTTGCTGATTCATCTGTTGGCAGATTGGTGGGCTCGCCCCCTCCCTGCCGCGAAAAAGGGGGCCGCGTGGGGGCTGTTTTCATGTTATTGTGTTAGAGATGTGGGATTCTTTTTTTTTTTTATTTTTTAATTTTTATTTTTTTTAATTTTTTGCTTTTCCCCCTTTTTTTTTTTTTTTTACTTTTTTTTTTTTTTTTTTATTTTTTTTTTCCTTTCTTTTCTTTTTTTTTTTTTTGGGTTTATAAAAAAAAAAAAAAAAAAAAAAAGAATATAAAATAAGAAACAAACCAAAAATATATTTTTTTTTATTACAATATTGTTTTTTTGGGGGAAAGACAAAAATAACCCACACAATAAAAAAAACCAACAAAAAAAACAGAACACAAAACACCACATCTTTTTGTCTCCTATTTTTTTTTCTTTCCCTGTTGCTTGGGGTTTTTGTTTTTTTTTTTGGAGTCTCTAAAGCAGCCAGTTTTTTTTTTTTTTGTTTTTTTTTTTTTTTTTTTTTTGTGTTTTTTATTAATGGATTGTAATTTTTTTTGAAGTTTTTTTTTTTTTTTTTGGGGGTGTGTTGTTGTTTATGGAGATTTTTTTTTTTTTTTTTTGTTTTTTTTTTTTTTTTTTTTTTAGTTTTTATTTTTTTTTTTTTTTTTTTTTAAAATAAATTGTGGTGTTGCCTCTCCAAGCCAAGCATCAAGTCCTGTGGATCTGTGTGAGAAGAAAGCAGAGCAGAGGGAACGCTGTCTGCTATGTGTTTCTCATACCAAATAATCCGCCTGGAGTCACACATAAAAAAGACTACAGAAATTCAGTGTGTGTGGGTATCTGTACGTCTAGGAGGAGGGGGGAGGATAATGGTACTCCTCACCATCTTTCCTCAAATATTTAAGCTTTGCATTCCATGGCTTGGAATTTAAACAAGAAAACTTTAAATAATTTAAAAAAGAGCAGGGGATGTAGAATCGGTTGGTGGAAAAGCATAAGGTTCTGATTTCAAACTAAAAGTTTATGTGTAGAAAATCACGCGCAAATGATTTTAAAAAAGTTCCTATACTGACAGAGTCTACGGAGCAAGTTTTGTACATTTATCTTAATGCAGATCCTACCTACTGTTAAAGTGTACAATACAGGACAATGATCACGCAGCATCATTTAACAGGGTCGAGAATGGAGATTCTATGTACAGTTTAATACAACTGAAGGGAACGCATTCCATTTAAATGAACAAATTCATTTTCACCATTTGAACACACATGTATCTTGTAATTATGCATCACTCTCGCAAAACAAGGTGAAACTTTCTCAAAACATTGAGAAACCTCATGTGCAAACGATTATAAACTACAAATGCAATTTTAATCTAGTTAAATATGGATACGGATCATCAAGAGGAACCAACTTTGCAAACACAACTTGAGCAGAATGTTTCACAGTGGTAAATTTTTCTAAACTCTCTTACCTTTCAGGTACAATGTAAATTCTGATGGCCCACCGGCAGACCGTTGTGTTGTTAAGTGCAAAGTTCTCCTATATACACAGGTTCTTCTTCCCCAGTCCAAAGACATGCATGGTAGGTTGATTGGCATGTCTAAATTGTCCATAGTGTATTAATGGGTGTGTGAGTGTGTATGTGATTGTGCCCAACGATGGACTGGCACCCTGTCCAGGGTGTACCCGGACTGTGCCTACCTACTGTAAAATTGCTAAATACAGGGCAGTGATCATGCAGCATGATTTAACATGGTCCAGAATGGAGAATTTATTTACAAATTAATACAACTGGAGGACACATTTTCGATTTAAATGAGCAAACCCATTTCCACCATTTGAACACAATTTCAAGTCTTGAAATTATGCATCCCAAGCTCAAAATAATGAGAAACATCCTGCAAATTATGACTTAATATTATGTTCCTATTAGAGATTTGCTTCACGTTCACATGTATTATAATAGCATGTAAAAGTCCTGCAAAAAGGTTTTCTTCAACATGGTTTTAAAACGTCTGTCATTAGCTTTAAATGCTATTTGAAATCAGACCTCATTTAAATATTGTTTCCTCTCCTACTTCTTTACATTATTTACACATTATATTTCTTTATAAGTCTCTCAGTTTATCAGATTGCATTCACACATTAGCCTCTTTATTACGGATCTAATGATGGCGTGTTTAGTTTGTTTGAACCAATCCCTGGTGTGTTTTTCCTCTCGCATATCTTTAGATCTGTGAGAACATGGCGTAATGCTCAGTCCAAGAGCGCCTGAGTGAGGTAGACTTGGTCCACTTTTATATGAACTATCGAGCAGTGAGAAAGTGAGTCAACTCCAAATCGAATCAACCGCAGGAAGTGAATAGGATATCTCATGTATTTTGGGTTGCAGTGTTTTTTGTGGATGTGATTGGTCTACCAAAGGGCTGAGCTGTAGTGCTGTAGAAATGCCATATGCTCAACAAATAATAAATGAAAATAAATGCTGTATGAGATGCACAAATGTTAACTATACAAAACTATAAACTATACAATTTATGCCTATTTATCTAACTCCAACCTTGTTCCCCATGGTTGGTGGATTCACTCCAGTTTCCTAACTAGACCAAAACATGCATTGTAGGTTGATTGACATCTCTAAATTGTCTGTTCTGTGTGAATGGGTATGTGAGTGTGTGTGCCATTGTGCCCGTGATGGGTTGGCACCCCGTCCACCCGAAGCCCTGTGTCCCGAGTCCCCCAGGATAGGTCTCAGGCACCTCTTTACCCTGTGTAGGATAAATGGTACATAAAATGGAGGGATGGATGGATGAATGGTTTCATTTGTAGTGCAGTTTGAAACCAAAACATTGATCAAAACGAATCACTTTAACACTGATTCAGACTTGGCAGATGGACTAATAGGTGTGAAAGTAGTAAATCAGGACTCTGGTATTTTTATTCACATTTGCACCTCTTGTTAGGAGTTGAAGTAGATGTGAGTTGCAGAATCACATCGCATCAGGTACAAGGTAATAGTCCAAACAGCTGCAAAGAATCAATTTATGCAGGTGACAAATGCACCCTGTAATCTCACCACACACTCCACTCACACTACTACTAAATTCATTTCAGACACTTTTGGGTCATATTCATAAAGAACCCAGATATACTGAGCTGTTTTTTTGGCTATGGATGCGTTCCTATTTCCAGAAAGACCATTTAATGAATAGGCCAGTGGGAAAAGCAACTTTGCTGACACAGCACTACAATATATGTGAGTCTATGGCTTTGCAGAATCTCTGCACCAGCCCTCTATCTTAAGATACAAAATGCCTTTAAGGATAATCTCAAAGCAGCCTGACCTCATGCAAAATTCATAGCAAAACAAGTATTTGCTTAGATTTTACATGAAAGAAGTCATAAGAAAAGCTACAAACTGCTAACACTGTCCATTATACTAGCCTTAAACAGTCCGACCTTTTCACACGAGCTCTTGGACTTTGATCTCATGAAATAAATTGCACAAATCCAAAACAGATATGGTTAGTGCAAATCATATGAGGGTACAAATACTAAAAGTGGCTTTTGATACAAACGGAAACTTTGTAAACATGAACCATGTTTACAAGAGACACTCATAGACACTTAATGCATATCATAATCCAACATTCAAATCCAATAAGTAGTCAAAGAATCAAGATAAGGGTCAAATATGATTAGACAAAGACAGGAAACAGGCTCAGAACGTACACAAATAAGGACACTGAACAAGGCTTTACAAAAACCAATGATAAACCATGTTCTGGTGCCAACTACTTTCAATGGAACGTAGCTAAAGACTGCTAACTAGCCAAAATAAAAAGTGCTTAATGTCCCTAGATGATGTCATGCATTAATTAGCATATTCATGATGTCATTGTATCGTATTTGCATTCTGTCTAGTGCCAGGCCTTTACATCTGTTTGCTTCTCTCCTACTCTCTGTGCTCACATGCTGTATTTTAATACAGCCAAATTCCCAATAAAGCTCTTCTCATTTACATATTTGTCTGTACCTGTTACATACTTGTCAAACAACAACGTATGAAATAGTGACTGAAACATGGCCCGTTAAGACTACACGTCAACCGGTAGTTACTTCCAAGTCATTTCCAAGCTGTTGCTCTGCACTGCTAAATCCCTGATTTTAGAATTTTATCTGACACACATACTGTAAGTTAAAGACAACTTTTCTGGGAATATTTACATGTAAAACGATCACTCAGAGAGAAAGTTGTAAGCAAGGAACGTCTTTTTTTTTTTTTGGATTGCCCAAAAAGTCACTAGATTTGTTACTTGGTGCTCTTTTGGAAAAAGAAAGAAAGAAAGAAAAAAAAAACGGCACAAAAAACAACCACAAAAAGAAACAAAACAAATGTCATTAATTGGGCCTGAAAAGTCGTGAATCTAGAGACAAAATCACTAAGAAACCACGTTCTTTATATTGTATACTTTGCGTCCCAATTGTATGTACTCTTTTTGTAAAGAAAAAATACTGTATTAAAAGAGTGTGTATTAAAAGAGTGTGCAAATATCGGGACATATTAAAAGGTTGTGTAATGGAAGAGAACATTGTTTCCCAGATGAGTCATTGTATACAAACTCCTTGTTGCATTTCATCCTTTCTTCTTCCGTTATTCCCTTGATTTATTTTTTCACATTTAATTTTCACTTCTCTAAATTGAATCCTTGAAGCAAAAACCATCACACAGCTCCTCCTCCCTTGTGCAAGGAGTTGTGGGAAATATTAGCTGAAATAAATGTCCACGGATCCACACTTTGAAATTTTACCGGAAATAGTAGCCCATCTGGGTACCTTTGGGATACTTATTTCAACATGCTACAATTTGGGACATACTGTACTAATTCTCACCTTTAGTATGGATAGTTTACCAATTGGGATGCCGTGGCTGCGTCTGTAATCGTGTACTGTGACGGCATTCGATGCAGTGCCTACTGCATGGCTGTTGAAACAGTATGTCCGAATCAGTTTGTGTGTGTAGTATGAATACAATCCTGGACATACTACATCCGCCATGTTGGCATTGTCATGTGACCTTTGATGTTCTCATAAACACAAAAATCTTAAAGGGACCACCAGATTAAAGCAACCCCATTAACGGCAAAATGCACACCAGGAAAGCGAAATGAATTAGTAATGTAATGTGGGCGGGGTTAACAGGCTGAGGTAAATTTGTTGCCGTTAGCTTGGCTGGCTAAGGCATGATGGAGATCACAAAAAAAAAAAAGGTTTCAAATGCTGTCACAACTATTTTCTTGTTTAAACCTTCAACAAGTGAAAAATTTCTTCTGGTATTGTTAAACAAGTCCTGTTTAGAGCTGACACGCCGTCTTCCACCATTTTGTTTTCTGAGCGTGCCCGCACCTGTCCCATGGCATTATGGGATTTTTAACTCACATAGTGGCCATTGGTTGCATACTGAAAAATCTTGCCGGAAGCAGTACGCCATGTGGGTATTTCTCTCCTACTGTTTCTCATCTACTGAGAATTCAGACATACTAACCCTCTGGCGTACTGCTTTTCCCTACCGCGTCGTAGGGTAGTATGTGATTTCAAATGCAGCCAGGGTTTGTCTTGGAAAAGGAAATGACTGTGAAAACTAAAGAAGAATATCTAGAGTTTGAGTGAGTGTGACCTCTGGTGGCGTGGAGGTGACCTGTCCCTGACAGATGTCACATTGGGTCTGGCTAGTATCTCTCTCAATCTGTTTAACCATGAGGTGACTGTGTAATAAGCATTAGATACAGTATATGAGGGCGTTGTGCTTGGTTTATTTTGCTCTGTTTTGTCAATGTGTGCAGCATCATCATGCAGCTTAAACATAGCTGTAACATTTTGATTTGTGAAAAAGTAATAAGGGATAAGTGTTAACTTTTCTTTGTCTGCTTGTTGAACCAACTTGTCTGTCAGGCAATTATAGATAAAAAAATATATATAAAAAAAAAAAAAAAAGGGTTCATGGTGGCTTAGTGGTTAGCATATTTAATCTAGTTAAATATGGATACGGATGATCAAGAGGAACCAACTTTGCAAACACAACTTGAGCAGAATGTTTCACAGTGGTAAATTTTTATTTTTTAACTCTCTTACCTTTCAGGTACAATGTAAATTCTGATGGCCCACCGGCAGACCGTTGTGTTGTTAAGTGCAAAGTTCTGCTATATACACAGGTTCTTCTTCCCCAGTCCAAAGACATGCATGGTAGGTTGATTGGCGTGTCTAAATTGTCCATAGTGTATGAATGGGTGTGTGAGTGTGTATGTGATTGTGCCCTGCGATGGACTGGCACCCTGTCCAGGGTGTACCCTGCCTTATGCCCGATGCTTCCTGGGATAGGCTCCAGGTTCCCCGCGACCCTGAAGAAGGAATAAGTGGTAGAGGTACAATAGCCTGTATACAAAATCTCATTATCCTGGGCTTGTGCACATATGTGCTTGTTAAAAAAACCATTCCTTATTTATTTCCACTTTGCTGTTATAAAAAGCTCCACTCTTCTAGGAAGTCTTTCCACCAGATTTTGAAGTGTTGCTATAGGGATTTGTGTTCATTCAGCTACAAGAGCTTTAGTGATATCAGGCACTGATAATGAGCGATGAGGTCTGGGGTGCAGTTGGTGTTCCAGCTCACGTTGTGCACAGGGACATTCTTGTGCTGGAACAGGTTCTGGGCCTCTTGGTTCCAGTGAAAGAAAATTGTAATTCTACAGCATACATAGACGTTGTAGATAATTCTGTGTTTCCAACTTTGTAGCAACATTTTGAAGAACCACATATGGGTATGAAGCTCAGGTGTTCACATACTTTTAACTATATAGCGTATGTATCATGAATGCCTTGTATTACTTGGTAAATACCTATTAAAAAATATGGCTAGATATGATATGAAATGATATGGCCAGAGCCATATCACCCTGCAGTTCTCGCCTGGTTTCCCACTGAGCCTCGGTTGAGCCTGGCCAGTACCAGGATGGGAGACCTCCTGAGGAAAACTAGGATCACTGCTGGAATTAGTATTCCTAAGGCAAGCAGGTGGTGCTCACCATGAGTTCTGTGTGGGTCTAAATGCCCCAGTATAGTGATATGGGTATACACTGTACTGTAAACAAAAAAAATAGGATGAGACGTTAAAGCAAGCACCTGGCACTCTGTGGTCATTGTAAATCCCACAGTTCTTGTAAAGAGTAGGGGTATAACCCTGGTGTCCTTGCAAAATTCCTTACTGGCCCTTATCTATCATGGCCCCCTAATAATCTCCATTCCTTGGCTACATCACTCTCCACCAATAGCTGGTGTGTGATGGTTGTTCTGGCGCATTATGGCTGTTATCGCATCATCCAGGTGGATGCTTCACACTGGTGGTGGTTGAGGAGATTCCCCCCCTACAATATAAAGCGCTTTGAGTGCCTAGAAAAGTGCTATATAAATCTAAGGAATTCCTCCTCTTCCTCTTCTTCTTCTTCTTCTTATTATTATTATTATTAGCTACGGGAAAAGGAACTATACTAAAATATACTACTTTGCAACGACTTTACCTGACGATGGAAAATCTTGAGCATATGTAAATATGACGTGCAAACATTTTTTTTTTGTGCTTTTTACCCTAGTCTTGATTCAGCAGATTTGCAGAGCAGTTGACTCAGCACAGGAGTCAACACACTTTCCCTCCTAATTCGTATATCCTGCAAAATACATCCCACCTTGATTGTATTGTCACGGCAGCCCATGGGGTGTTGTTAACTGCGGCACTCAAAATGTGTTCTGATGACAAGTAGAATAAGTGCTGAGTGTGGAAGAAAGCGAGGAAGAAGACAGAAGAGCATTGAGAAGTGATGGGAGACAGAGAGGGAGTGGCTGACATTGAAACTGATCATCTGTAACTGAGCCGGGACTCGACATAAGTCTTTTCTGTCTCGACAGAGTGCCTAGAGCGATGTGACCAGGTCTGTATTTGAATAACTTATGCCCTTCTGCTGCATGGAATACACCCTATATACCCTCATGGCCCTTTCCCTTTCTTCCTAACTTTCTAGCTTTCTCACTTTCTTGCTCTTTCTGTCTGTCTCTCTGAGGGACGTATAGGCAGAGGGCTGGATGGGAAGAGGTCCACATGGTGTCGCGAATGCCTGAAGAAATCAGCCATTTAAAATGACCTGTAGTTTTTGAGGTTTGAAAAGAAGCTCTCTTGCCTAATAGAGTTTCTCGTTTTCTTCTTTTTTTTTTTCCAGATGAGTATGAGCACATGGTTTTATGGTACTCTATTATACCGATACTGATATCAGGACCATCATGGGACATTTTATTAGCTCTGTTTATGTTGGTTGTGCTTGTGTGCTGATATCAGCCAGCTCCTCAGGCTGAATTTATGTTTAAGAGTATCTTATATACGGTGTCCTCCACTAATATCGGCACCCTCGGCTGTGAACATTTGTCTTTATTGTTTAACCTTTTGATATTTTGTTCAATAAATTCACAAATATACTCTGCTTTCATGGGTATCAAATAGTTGCAAACACAACACAGGTTTATCCAAAAAAAAAAAAATCTTTGTTAAATATTGGTGTGCAACAATTATTGGAACCCATTTAGTCAATACTTTGTGCTACCTCACTTTGCTCTGTGAGGTTGACGAATACATGGCAAGGGATCTGAGACCATTCCTTTATATAGAATCTTTCCCGATCCTTAAAATATCGAGGTCATGCTGGAGGACTCTCCTCTTCAGTTCACCCCACAGATATTCTATAGGTTTCCATAAGTCAGGGGACTGGGATGGTCATGTCAGGACCTTGATTTTGTGATCAGTAAACCGTTTTTGTGATGATATGTTAAAGGTAGCATGAAATTATTTTCTGTAAGGTTAGTGTTCCTGAAGAGTTTTATTCTGCTTATACTACAGCAGTTTGCCAATGATTCATATGTTTTATTTAATTAAAGAACGACACACCATTTTTTTACCATTTATTCAGTAGTTGCACTTCATAATTGCAACTATAAAGTGAGAGTTGTTCTCTCAGTTTCACTTGGAGCTAATATGACAAAAAAATAAAAAGAAACTGCAGCTTGCTGCCGAGAAAATAGAAAATGCAATATCCTCCATCCTCAAGACTTTCCAGTGTTGGAAAACCTAAAGCTCTTCTAATAATGAATTGTTTTCCTTATAATAAACAATGTACAGAGCAGGACAGAAAAAATGGCTTGAGGGAAAAAATGGCACCGAAAATTTATATGAATATTTCAATTGTAACGGCAAAAAAAAAAAAAAACTCCCGTAGTTAATTCCTGATTTAAAAAAAAGAAGTTTTTATTGGGAACACTTGCTATACAATATATACTCAATATAAAGAGCAATCAAGGTTAATTCATACGATATTTCTGAAATCTCTACGAGGGTTGTTAATGCACAGATAAGATGGAGCAGTTTTTGATTAAAAAAGGGATTAAATCAGCCATTCAATCCCGGACATACCGTCAAAAACACGCCAACAGCAAAAAAACCAAAGACCTCCAAATCCACTGTGAAAATATCTACTAACGAGTCATGGACTGGCTCGATACAGAAACTCATGCTAATGTAAGTCACTGCCAGCAGTGCCAGCTGTGACAGCTTTGTCTCGTCATAAAACACACGAAATAATTAAAAGTTGTGGAAGAGGTTTCTTTATCTAATACAGTGGTGGTTTGGCGGTTATGGTTCTGGGTTACTGATCAGAAGGTCGGGGGTTCAAGCCCCAGCACTGCCAAGCTGCTACTGTTGGGCCCTTGAGCAAGGTCATTAACCCTCTCAGCTCCAGAGGGTGCAGTATCATGGCTGACCCTGCACTCTGACCCCAACTTCCTGACATGCTGGGGTACACGAAGAAAATCATTTCACTGTGCATACGTATATGTGACCAATAAAGACTCATTATCATTATATGAAAATCATCTCCACTGGGCAAATATTGCCCTTTAATTAAAAAATAAAGAGAATTTCTGACCCTGGTACAGAGTCTATAGTGTATTGTATTTAAACAAGTGCCTGACTTGATCACATTTTATCACTATCTGAAAAGTCTGTTCAGCTAACGGTGGCTTTAGTGTGTAAAAGTTGAGACATATTGCACCCAGATAATACTCCCTAAGTGGCTCTGCTTCAGTGGACCCAGAAATGATAGGGTCAGGGCTGTATCATCGGGAGTACCACTATCCGGAAAAGTGGGATTTGAGGCCGAGAGAGCAGCACAGTTTCACTGCCTGCTAGAACATTTAGAAGAGAATTAAATAAACTCACGGAATAAAAAAAAACTGAATAAAGTAACTGAAAGAAAATGTTCTTTGTGCTCAGTGAGTAAAGATGAGCAATGCAAAGCAGCCCACAGAAAATGCCCATGTGTCAGCCTTTATAACTGTATTTTAGAGCTCAGTTAACCTGTTGGAAGCCAAATACTCACTGTGGTTTTAAATGATGTTTAATCCACTTGAGTTGTAATTGCCGTACTGCAGCGGTAACCCATGCTGAGGACCGAGAGGCAATGAATCACAGTCTTGTATTGACTCTGAACCCGTACCCACTACACCATTTCACATCATCATCACGAAACAGATTGGATTGCTGTAAAAATGGATTCGGGTCTAATTCAGGTTCTATATGCGATATATTATTCTTTCTGACAGCTTTTCTCAACACTGCTAAGAACAAATAATGTAGATCAGATGTGCATTGATGTGCCTATTGATTCTGATGGTTTATCCCTAAGAGATATGTTTTACTGAAGTGTGTAATGTATTGTGATCATCTCATTTCTGCGCTGTTGGGTTGAACACCTCATTTTTACCCCTTTAAACAGTGCAATTATAACACGGCAAACTAGTGGCAATGTATTAAACGTTGAAACGATTCTAATCACAACACACTGTCGCATGTGTAAATACACACCTGTACATAAATCTCAGTATTGGATATAAAATTGGCTGTGACATCATGGTTTCCCTCAATCATTCTTACAAAGTAAAAGTCAGAGTTAGACATCATGCAAAATAGTTTATACACTAATACTACAGTCATGTTGGTATGCATACACACCCAAGGCAAGGTGAGAATCACAAACAAAGCATTTGCACAAATTAATCCATATAAATAATTAATACACATTTATATATATATATATATATATATATATATATATATATATATATATATATATATATATATATATATATATATATATATATATATATGCTTCGATTAATGAAGAGAGGTTTACGAGGCTTTCATGTGCCAAAGGTAAGTGTGGATAAACAAAATAATTCAAAGCATGTACTGTATTAAATAATAATATAATATAGGCACATGGAAAGAACATCATCTGTAAAGTTAAGATGCTTTCAACATAATATACTACAAATAAATACATTTAAAAAAGCAGAAAACTAACTTAAGTAAATATTTCACATGCTCACCCTTTGCCGTTAAAAAGGCGTCAGTTCAGTCAGGGTCACTGTCATACAATTTTATCAAGAAATCAGCTGATCCGTTTTGCCTTAAGTACTTTTCCGAGAACCGGTCACAGTTCGTCTGCAAACTTTGGCTGTCGCACTCACTTCTATTTTCTGCCACGAGCAATATTTGATTTCTTACACACAGTATTTCAGGTATTCTGACGTATTATGCATGATTTATAAAGTGCAAACATTTGTTTTATATAGTCTTATGATTCTAATGTTACATTACATTAAACATTTATACAGGCTTTTTCATAACGCATTATAACCTCCATGACCACGTGACATGTTTTTAGAAACAGTGGTATCTAATCTGACACTATAACCTCACATGCTGATGCTTTATGAAGTTCAATGTATGTGATTTATTCTATGATGTATACATATGTGTCTACAGTGTTGTTATAAACAAATATTACGATGCCTAATGCCATCGAAGTGGTTCGTATTTAAGAAGAAACATTTACATGGACATATGTTGTACTGTATAAAACCTATGTCTATGTTGTTATGCATTATAACATCCATGCCTACAATGTTATAAAGTCATTTGCTGCTGATTTATAATGTGTGATGCACGTGAATGAGCATTTATGCATGCTTATACCGGATATTATAATATTTGATATATTTATTATAATAACAGAGCCTTGGTTATTACATAAGTGTGCACAAACAGACACTATCACGCATTATGGAGCCTAATGTTATGACGTTGTCTAACCATCATATGCCGATGTTTTATAAAGTGATATATATTCATGTATTAATAAACAGTTACACAGGCTTATGCCGTATAACTTATAACTCCAAAGTCTTTGTTATAATGCACTCTACCTACAGGCGTACCTACAGTGTCGTTATAAACTATGTAAGCTGACTTTATGAAGTCGTATGTTGACACTTGAATACTATTATGTTTTATTCCCTACTTGTATTCTTTATTATCGTGTAAAAATGTAACGCGATCTCAGCGTGGACCCGATTAAAGTATCAGATGGCGTTTGTATGTTGTGGAGCTAGATTTGACATCGGATCAGATCATGAGGACCATCACAAGACTTTTGTAACAGACAAAAATGACAAGGTTGTGGTCACCGGAGCCATTCGATAACAGCCGGATCAAAAATAAAAAGACATCCTTCAGCACCTAATAAATGGCTGGAGTAATGATTTCCAGGAATTTTGGCAATTCCATGCTGATGGTTGTGTGTGTGGTCTGCATTTACGGCCAGCTTCTGTATTGATTCAGGCATTTTAGTGCTACTCGGTGAAAATAGCAATGAGGTGCTAGAAGGTCTGTAGAAAGTACTGCAGGTTTCAGAGTTCTTGACTGCTGGATGTGAACATTATTACTGCTGAAACATGATAAATCTAGTACATATAATAACACACCGAGCAGGAATATTTGTACACCTTTTCATTTTAGGCTTCTAACTTCAAGCGCAAGCTAGGAAACCGCAAACCCCGTTTCCCCCCGACCCTGAAGGAAGGCTAAGCGGTATAGATGATAGATGGATTATCGATAAGTTTATTATGCATTATGAATCATTAACATCATGAAGTGCTCATAACATATTATATAATAAGACAATTACCTACACAATGTCCAGGGTGTACCCCGCCTTGTGCCCGATGCTTCCTGGGATAGGCTCCAGGTTCCCCACGACCCTGCAGAATGAGTAAACGGTAGAAGATGGATGGATGGATGGATGGATGGAAGATCATTACCAAAGAAACCAAGCCGTTATAATCTGGATGCAGAATATCTTCGGTATTGACCATGTGTTAAAAACAATGCTTATAATGCATTCTGTTAACCCTTTATAAATGCATTATAAACATTCCTCTAACCCGTAATCCCTTTTCATGAACAATCACAGCATTGTGAATAACGCCTTATAAATGCATTGTACCAGGAAATGAATATACGGTATTCATCGGTCATTAGACATATGGCTTACATAGATGGTTTTGTACAGTTTTGAACACATTCATATCATGTTATTATAGCTAATATATTCGATTTCATACCAGCAGTGAGTTTTGATAAGAAAGCTGAACATTTCAGTCTTTTAAAGCCCGAATTACTCACTTATGCTTCTTTGTTTTATCTCAGAGAGTGAGACGCTTTAGAAGCGACAGTGTGACAGAATGTTCAGCCGTCTATGTCGAAGGGTTAAAGTGAATAAATAAATGAAAGATTGAGTTCTCCTATGGCTATAACCTAATCTTGCGTATTCTGAGAGAATCGGCGTTTTTATTATTTTTTTTTACCGTTGAAACAGAGCGCGATTTCAATAGTACCGTTCCTGTAAATAAGCGTCGCTCGCCTACAGATCGCACTGATGTAGTTTAAAAAAGAAAGCGAGAAGACAAAAGGAAGCGAGCTTGTGCTGTACCACCCCCTCATCCTCCCACAATTTCACCATTCTGCTCCAGGCTGTTCCTGATCCTTTCAGGCTATTAGTGGGTTTACAGAGAGCAATCGAAAAGCTTCTTCTGCGCTCCTTCATCTCAACGAGGAACTCTCGCAGGGACCAATCAACTCTCTAGTAATCCAGGGGTCTAATCAGAAAGGCTTCTGTCTCAGGAGGTGATCATTGAGTGGATTATGCACAAACAGCTGGTCAAAGCTTTTTTTATATTCTTTTACACTGTGTACATGTAGCTGAGTTAGAAGCCTTAGTAGTGAAAAATCTCATTTACGAAACATGAGGAAGTAAAATGTCTTAAAAAAAAAAGAAGGAAATGCTGAACTGAGTTTTTTTTCCCTCCTACTTAATCTTTCTTAAAACAAAAAAACAAAAAACAACAACCTTTTGCATATGACTTCATAACATTAGGTTGTATAATGCATTGTAACAGCATTGTAGTACTCATTTTATAATAACCAAGGCTCTGGTATTACACATATTATTATAAACTGGCGTATTTACGTGCATAGCAGTTCATAAACCGTCGTGCATGTCGGTTCATAACATTAGGTTACATATAAATGTATTATAATACATGTTTATAACAATGTTTACAGCATTTATAACAATGCAGACATGGATGTTATAGGCTCAGGTTTCACATTGCATGACATAATTCTCTATAATGGTTTATTGTGACATGCGCTAACACTTTTCCAACTATTCCTTCATAACATTACGCAATAATGTTAATAATAATATCTCAGGTGTTTGTATAATACATAATAATGTCTTTGTGTGTGTGTGTGTGTGTGCGTGTTTGGAGCACTCTCGATTGCTTTTATAGTGCTCTACACAACAGGGTTAGCGGTTGTTTGTCACTGGATTTTGAAGAGTTGCTGCAGTGAATATCTTTGTTGTGCAGCCATATTTGATGTAAAGTGTGTGCAATTATTGCCCATTGATGACTCTTTACTGATTAAACAACAACATTTTCATGATTTGTCTGGAAGCAATCTGTCACTTGGCAGTTTTTCATTCTCTGTCTCTCTCTCTCTCTCTCTCTCTCTCTCTCTCTCTCTCTCCTGGATGAACAAACGGCACAACAGAGGCAAACAGATATTTGATCTATAAATTGAATCATTGTCTCTGCGACCGCCCGATGAAGTGGAATTACGCGTCTTTGACTGGTTTATTGCACATCTTGAGAAACAGTGGGTGTAATATTGCTATCGGCGTGATAACTGACCTATGTCGATCAGTCCCAGGATCATTTGTTCAGATTTGAGTTGTTATTTCATTTCAAATCCTTATCTTGTATTTTCTGAATATAGAACACTGACCAACTGAGCTGCTGATGAAGAAGATGTGGTTATGGGTCAAAACCCGTGCTTTAGGTTAAAGCAATGCTTTTTTTTTTATTATCATGAGAAATGCTATTGAAGTAGCAGTGGCAGAGCCAGGAATTCATTTCAGAGGGCTGTGCTAAATAAAATCGGTTGTGCAAATAAATCGATATACACTACGCATCCAGGAATTTGTAGGTTGACGTAGACAGTTTTTTGATGTGTTAATTCTTTAATACATAATCTACACTCAACCAATTTTGCCATATTATTAACATCAGGAAATCAAATGCCTTTCTGACATTTACACTGACAATGATTCAAATATCATGCTAATATTGGATACATTACATATGATCTCATAAAAGCAGATCTCTTCTTTTCCTCATCCTGTGGTAAACCTCCAGCACTTCACTTCACATCAGCTGTCACTATGATATCCCAGAGCTCAGAGTGGAGCTCGCTGCCTAGTAGCTTTCAAACAGACACAGAACAATACATGGTTCTGATTGGCTAATCCTGTTTCTCACTGCAGCAGCTAGTGACCAATCAAATGCGATTAATCATTTGGTAATATATAAAACCGTAACGATGACGGTGGACTTTTGATGACGTATATTATCAGCTGTGCTGTTTGTGTGTCATGTTAACCGCTAAAATATAAGACTTTTAAATTGTCGTAAAAATATTTAGCGCAAAAAAATCTTCTGGAATATATTTGTATCAAGCGCACACACACCTACTAGTATAAAAATAAACAACCTTTTTTGGGGGATTTTGTATTTGGACATTCTTAGTTAATGTTATTTAATATACTTCCAGTCCATATATCCACTTCAAATTTACACACATGAGTTTGTACTTATAAAGATCAGCAAAACGTATCTATAAGCATACACAATGATATGTTACAAAAAAGGAAGCTGCTATGGATACATTTTTTGGGCACGATATTTAAAACGAAATTGCACCTGGTGTCATAATAAAAGACATTGCTCCTCCTAAAGTTCTCAGGAACAACATTACGTAGTAACAGTTGGATCGAAAAATGCTACACAGCCACAGCTTTAAAACTTTAAACACCCCTGTCAGTACAATCGGTTCGATAACATGCAGGTGGAAAGTTCATCGAACCTCTATTAATCATTCCTAGACTGTGTGCCATGCAAGATTTCACAACATGCTCTCAGGCTAATGTTGAGGAATGTAAGAGAGAAGCCAGCAGTCACTCGAAACAGAGCTGCAGGACAACTTGAAAGCAGCAGGAACAACAGTTATACATAATAATAAGCTACAATGCAATCATCTTAGTTCCTACATCCTATGCCAAACTCCTCTTTGGCACACAGGCATTTAGGCATATCAAATTCAGCACACTGGGAGAAAGAAGGTTTGCCTATTGGGTATGATTCCAAGATGTCCATACTCACAGTGAAGCACAGGATGGAGATGGGAGCATCATATAGGGCTGTTGTTCTGAAATCAGTACTCGAGTACTACACATTATCTAAGGAAACGTGAACGGAGTGATTTACCAGGGCATTTTAATAGAGAATCTTGCGAGTTTAACAAAACAATGACTCCAAACATCCAGAGAACATCACTCATGACTGGTTTCTAAAAGAGGTACGTTTTCTGAAGGTGGTCTACCCAATTTCCTGGCTTAATTTATGGAGCAGTTGGAAAATTTCTAGTCCATCAGTGGTAACCTTGTACAATTTGCCCAAAGGAATGCGCCCGAACTGAACCACAGTGCTTACTGTAGACATCTCAAAGCTATAATTGCCCACAACAGCCTTGCAACTAATTATTGATTTTAGTCATTTGTGGTGTCACAACGCATTTTCTGTCTCAATTTCTTCTTTTATAGAACTTAAATAAGGGTGCTGATTTGGGCTAACACAAAACAGGGGTGAGGGCTCCATGACAGGGTCATGTGACATGTTGGGGCTGGTGAGTGATGTACTCTAGCCCAGCACTGATTTCGGCATCACCCTGACATTATGCTTCTGAATACCGCCTTTTTTCTCTCTCATATTTATTAGTACAATCTCAAAAGAAAAGATTATGCAGCATATATATATATATATATATATATATATATATATATATATATATATATATATATATATATATATATATATATATTAAAGTGTCTGAATGCGTATTTCTCTTTAATGTGGTTACGTTTCACATTGTGCTACGACCTCTAGACAAGTTCATTCCTGTTATCACTATATTAAGCTATGAGCAGCTAATCCTTCCACCACGATGTTTCCACTATGAAGTGGAACCTCGACGTGAAAAGAAGAAGAAGACGTATATTATGCTATAAAACTTACAAAGCCTTGTTCACTCACGATCTCTTCTAGTTAAAAGGGCAAAAAAAGAGTGTCATGTTACTGAGAAACCGGAAATCCTTTACCATGTTAGAGATCTTACTCACTGTTACGAACTACTGACACTGGAGACTCCTTCCATAAATGTTACATAAACGTCTCCACAAAGAAAACTTCCCCATATTAACGATTATATGTCTTTTTCCCTCTTTTTTTTTAACAACAGCACATTTTTTTTTTCCTTTACATTTTTACACATTTATTATTAACCCTAGATGATGTGACGCCTCCACTGTACAAGTGCATTCATCTAAACCGCCAGCACTACGGTCTGAGCTGCGGTTATTCCACAACGCTGTGGCATAAGTGCTATCATTAACCTTTCTACCACATTCTTTTATAACAGCCTCATTTGTCTACCATTAATGTACTACTCATCGTTTTACTCAGAAGAGTATATTCTGTATATATATATATATATATATATATATATATATATACGTAAAAACATATATTACAGTTTGGAAACATGCAGAAATCTAAGTGCAATTTTGTAACGAGGAGGATTTCATTATTTATAGTGTCAGTATAGCCACAGGCGTGCTCTTAGCAAGCTCTGGGCGTAAGCTTTGATGCAACCTGCCGAATGTTTCATCACTACCGAGATGAGAAACAACAAACAGAGTAGAAAAGGAAATGATTAGACCATGCATAAATCTGTTTAACATGTCCTTAGACAGGTTTTTTTTTTTCAGATACTAACGTAAGAGGCTCATTTCCTGTACAATAGCTCACAGTGCAGGCTTTAGTATGATTAGTGGCCAGTCCTGTGATTTCCGTGAAGGAATCGAGTTGGATTGCCACAGAGTTGGTAATGAAATGCTTGTGTTACTGACAGCCACTCCGTCCGAACAAGGCATCTCACATCAGGGTGCATCTCTCACTTTCTGTGTTCTGCACTACCGCTTCCTTTTTATTGTATTTACTTGCCTTCCACTTTTTTTTTTTTTTTTGATGAATATCACTATTCTACAATCACAATGCAGTGGGTCAGCTGACCAATCAGAGCACTTTGGGTTGTTCGGAAGGAGGGGCTTTGGTGAAACCGGAACTCAATCAGAACATTTCAGACACACTGGTAATAGAGGTACTGCAATAATGTACAGTATGTGAAAAATAATGTGTTTTTTGAACATTAAAGCCTGTTAACCTATTCTATTACACCCTTAAACCAAATAATGAGCTTTTAAAATCATCACATGACTGACATAATGGTTTATAAAAATTCCCATAGTTGCATGCAAAGCACTTTATATACCATTAATATATAACTTCATAATATTAGGATACATAATATATTATAACGCATTATAGTGTTCCATACATAATGACATAAATCTGTGTACATGCTCATCACATGTATCACATTAAATAGCATCAGCACATGAAATGATATCATTGGTTATACATTATACATTATAATGTCTGTTTATAACAACGCTGTAGACGTTAATGCTCTAAAAGCAAAGGCTCTGCTTTTCTAAATCATACATAATGCATCATAATGCCTGACATAACTCTGGTTTAGACACTAATGTTCTGTTGCAACCTTAGCTCAGGCATAACCCTGTAGAAATAATCATAGTTTACAACCCATGTATTTGACTTCTTAACATTCGATTACATAAAGCATTATACTATGTGCTTATATATATATATATATATATATATATATATACAGTGGTGTGAAAAAGTGTTTGCCCCCTTCCTCATTTCCTGTTCCTTTGCATGTTTGTCACACTTAAGTGTTTCGGAACATCAAACCAATTTAAACAATAGTCAAGGACAACACAAGTAAACACAAAATGCAATTTGTAAATGAAGGTGTTTATTATTAAAGGTGAAAAAAATCCAAACCATCATGGCCCTGTGTGAAAAAGTGATTGCCCCCCTTGTTAAAACATACTATAACTGTGGTTGTCCACACCTGAGTTCAATTTCTCTAGCCACACCCAGGCCTGATTATTGCCACACCTGTTCACAATCAAGGCATTACTTAAATAGGAGCTGCTTGACACAGTAAGGTCCACCAGAAGATCCTTAAAAGCTACACATCATGCTGAGACCCAAAGAAATTCAGGAACAATTGAGAAAGAAAGTAATTGAGATCTATCAGTCTGGAAAGGGTTATAAAGCCATTTCCAAAGCTTTGGGAATCCAGCGAACCACAGTGAGAGCCATTATCCACAAATGGCGAAGACATGGAACAGTGGTGAACCTTCCCAGGAGTGGCCGGCCGCCCAAAATTACCCCAAGAGCGCAGCGACGACTCATCCATGAGGTCACAAAAGACCCCACAACAACGTCCAAAGAACTGCAGGCCTCACTTGCCTCAGCTAAGGTCAGCGTTCATGCCTCCACCATCAGGAAAAGACTGGGCAAAAATGGCCTGCATGGCAGAGTTCCAAGGAGAAAACCACTGCTGAGCAAAAAGAACATCAAAGCTCGTCTCAATTTCTCCACAACACATCTTGATGATCCCCAAGACTTTTGGGACAACATTCTGTGGACCGATGAGACAAAAGAGGAACTCTTTGGAAGGTGTGTGTCCAAGTATATCTGGCGTAGAAGGAACACTGCATTTCATAAAAAGAACATTATACCAACAGTAAAATATGGTGGTGGTAGTGTGATGGTCTGGGGCTGTTTTGCTGCTTCAGGACCTGAAAGACTTGCCGTGATAAAAGGAACTATGAATTCTGCTGTCTACCAAGAGATCCTGAAGGAGAATGTCCGACCATCTGTTCGTGTACTCAAGCTGAAACGAACTTGGGTTCTGCAGCAGGACAATGATCCTAAACACACCAGCAAGTCCACCACCGAATGGCTGAAGAAAAACAAAATGAAGACTTTGGAGTGGCCTAGCCAAAGTCCTGACCTGAATCCTATTGAGATGTTGTGGTATGACCTTAAAAAGGCCGTTCATGCTCGAAAACCCTCTAATGTAACTGAATTAGGACAATTCTGCAAAGATGAGTGGGCCAAAATTCCTCGAGGACGCTGTAAAAGCCTCATTGCACGTTATCGCAAACGCTTGGTTGCAGTTGTTGCTGCTAAGGGTGGCCCAACCAGTTATTAGGTTTAGGGGGCAATCACTTTTTCACACAGGGCCATGATGGTTTGGATTTTTTTTCACCTTTAATAATAAACACCTTCATTTACAAATTGCATTTTGTGTTTACTTGTGTTGTCCTTGACTATTGTTTAAATTGGTTTGATGTTCCGAAACACTTAAGTGTGACAAACATGCAAAGGAACAGGAAATGAGGAAGGGGGCAAACACTTTTTCACACCACTGTATATATATAGTCGTTATTATTATATATCATACTGAATACATTATAATGCCTGGCTTAATTCAGGGTTTTAAACCACAAGCATATGACATTCTAGACATTCTGGATAAAGATGTTATAATGCATTATAATACAGGTTCTGGTTTACATGTCATGGCATAAACATTATAATGCGTTATGTTATCTGGCATATGTTTATGCTTTAGTTATCCATTATGAAATAGTGGAAATATCTTCTACCACTTACTCCTTTTCAGGGTCGCGGGGGAACCTGCAGCCTATCCCATGGAGCATCGGGCACAAGGTGGGGTACACCCTGGAGAGGGTGAGCACAGTTATAATGCAATATTAATACAGAGTTCATGACAAATGTTGCTAAATAAAAAAATCATCAGGAACACAGACATTATTGACATCACGCTGGTCTTGTAAGGTCTCAGGCAAACAGTAAGGTATGGTTATAAAGTAGCACATGGAGGTAGTAACTGCTGAATGTGAAATATCTGTGAAACAATAAACAAACTCCAAATATCGTACAAAAAAAATGTATAGGGATCAAAAACATCTCAGGGATGTTATTGACTATTTATAGATAAGAGATTTGATGATAAATATTCAGAGTTTCACAGAAGAGAGCATGGAGAAGCCCAGCAATGCCTATCGCCATGGTAACTAGCCTGTTGTCGGAGGTGGTTTTGGACAAACCACATAAAGCCAGTAAGAATGAGCGTACATAGTGATGTACAGCTTTAATAAACAATTTGCTGGTTTGATATTTATTTAGCATAAATCACTTGCTTTAACTTCAAGACAAATCCTGAGACCGAAATGCTCCTTCACTAGACGCTAATGTTGAACAGATTGTAAAGTTGCATCAGGATTAAGTAACTGAGCAAATGGGAGCATTTTTATAAAACCTGTAGTCATAAAGCTTTAGAGTGCACGTATAATTCCTGGTAATTGGGTAATAGTGTAAAGATAAAATACAATAATGAAGTGCTTGTCGATTATAGTGACTGCTGAAAGAAAATGTAAAAATTTCATCTTGCACCCCGAAATCAACCACTTCATTTATGTACCACTAATTAGCGATAACGAAGAGAAGACGAAGAGAAAAGAGAAAGAGAGAGAAATTAGGTCTGTGGAGGTTCATGTACATTGTGTTCATACTTTTTTATTTCTTTATTTTTATTAAATGGAAATGAGGGTACAAGGTTATTTATGTTTGTTTGTTTTTTTTTCTTGGCACACACTAAACGTTTCATATAATAATAATAATAATAATAATAATAATAATAATAATAATAATAATAATAATAATAATAATAATAATAAAATGCCCAATGAAGTATATTTCAGCTTGAAAATTTATCAGCTTAAGATCTCTGGAACGTTCTTTTTTTTCTGTAAACGTACGACAAAGCACAACTGGATCATTTTATTCAGAATTAAAATGTTGGGCGAATAAAATATTCTGAAATTGCAGTAGCTGTACAATCCTGGTATTAATTTTTTTTAAGCCACCATTTTGTCCTCCTTTACCGTCACCCTCTTGCCATATTCGAAAAGTACAATAACGATCCATATTATTAACTCTGGCCACAAAATGAATCCAAAGTGATGATAAAGAAGCAAAGCAAATCAGTATTATATAATACTTGATAGAGATGCACTGATGTATCGGCCGATAATCGGTATCGGCTGATAAAGGCTATTTTTCATGATATTGGCCATCGGCCGATGGTTTACGAACATCCGATGATCAGGGTGGCTTATATCCTGCCAATCAAAAAAGGGCGGGAAAACACATGGATTTCATGCTATATGTAAAAAAGATGTCTCTTTTATATTATACATTACCAAACTGTAAAGCCGGATGAGTTATTTTAACTCAAACAAAAAAAAAATTGCTAAAAAAAACTTTTAAAAAATTAAGTTGATAATTCAATTTCTTTAAGCCAGATACACTTCAATTAAAAGTTTAAGTTCAATTTTTGTTATATTTAAGTGTGTTTTCCTTAAATAAATTGACATTAAAATTTTGAGGTAATTGGTTTCCTCAATTTTTTGGAGTTCATTGAACTTATCCGGTTGTACAGTGCAGTTTGATGTTCAGTGATGAAGTAGACATGCTTGTGTTTGTGGAGAGTGAATGTGAGACTAACACAAGGATTGTTTTTTTTTTACATTAACGTTCAATAACATTCAATAAGTTAATAATCTTACTTTAATCTTCAGAATTGAGTTCATGTGTTCATGTTGATGAGACCCGTTACTGTGGAGCAACTTGTTTAAATGGAGAGAATAAAGTTTATATTTTCATTTCTTTCGGAATTGTGGAATTAATTATTATTCATTTAAAAGGAGGTATAAAAGACAGAACTATCGGTATCGGTACCGGTATCGGCCGATATCGCTCTGAATAATCGCTTATCGGTATCGGCTGAGAGATTTAGTATCGGTGCATCCCTAGTACTTGACATATGCGAAGTGTCCTTATCTTCTTCCTATATGATTTCAGGTGTCAGAATACCAGATAATTAATTGCAGCTTCTGCAGACGTTCTGCTGTTGTGGATGACCTCGTATGAGTAACCTAAAGCTTTGCACTTCCCAAAAACAGTGAAAATGAACTGAAATGGATTGACTTGAACAACGATGCGCTTTATAGCTGTCTGGACACTGTCGCGGAACTTGTATTCTTCTTTCGTTTTTGTTTGGAACAGGGAAAATGCTGAGACATTCTCATTGAGCAATCTCAGTCAGTGTTACTCACCACAGTTTTTGAATTCATTTGCATGAAAATGGCAACCCTGGTGTCTGGTCTCTTCAGTTTATGCTACAACCCTTTCCTTCCCACTGGCACGGCAAGCCTGGTGTTAACTTGTTTTAGAGACATGAACAAGGTTAATATACTGTAGCTAGGATTCATAAAGTGATAGTTGGCGATGTATGCACAGGTAATGTATTCCTCCAAACAGATGGATACAGATGGCAGTCGAGTCCTCGTGTCTTTCTTTTTTTTTCTTTTTTTTTTCCAAAGGACAAGAACAGTCTGGACTCATCTCCTTCATTGGTACTCATTTCATATTACGGCCGTCATCTGTGCAATTGGCTGTGTAATGACAGCAGTGCTTGTGCTGGTAGAAGAATCAAAAGATGTCTAATTGAAGTGTAATGGCCCTGCAATCCATCAGCCCACGGCGGTGCGCAAAGACCTCGATGCTTCTCTGCTCTGCCGTTCTTTACCCTCCAGGTTTCCCAAGGCATCTGTGCCCTTAAGACACCAGTGTCAAGGTGTCTGTATATGCAAATCCACCTGAGAGGCGTCTCCTGAGTTGGCTTTAGTTCTCTCAGATTTCAGAAAGTTTTATTTTATGATGTTTTTTGGGTGTTTTTTTCGTCAAAGTCTGTAGGAGTTTTACAAGTTTTACTTAATTAATATAAATAAATACCAATCTTGAAAAGCTATTATTTCTTATCTCTTAGTTCCTTTATTCAGACACGAGGCAAGCTGGCCATCCAGATTTCCTTGGGGATTACGTTTGTTCTTTCAACTGCAGCATTAAACACACCTGCTTTTGTTTTCCTTTTAATTCGCAACTAAGCTTTGACATTTTCTTAGAAATTCTTTGAAATGAAAATAGCGACATTCGTGAGATACATTAACATTTCTATGATAAGAAATATGAATGATAGAACGAAAAGAAAAGCGGGAAAAGGCGCAAGGGGACGTCAATGACAGGAACCAAGGAAAAAGGAAGAGAGAATGAAAGGGAGAGAGGAAAAAATAAACGATGGGATGAAAGGATGGAAGACCAGAAAGGAAAAGGGTGGGGAAAGGGAGGGAGTGGAGAAAAGCAGAAGGAGGAAGAATAAAGGAGAAATGAAAGAGCAGGAGAGAAAGAGAGGGAGGGTGTGTGAGGACGAAATAAAAGAACAGATGAATAAGTAGAATAAAGTAGGCGGGGTAAGGGAAGAAGGTAGATACAAGAACAATCGTGTTATCGAGCAATAGGGAAATGAGAAAGAAAGAAAGAAAGAAAGAAAGAAAGAAAGAAAGAAAGAAAGAAAGAAAGAAAGAAAGAAAGAAAGAAAGAAAGAAAGAAAGAAAGAGGAATGGAAAAGAGAGACAGAGAGAGAGGGGGAAGATATTGGAGAAAGGAAAAGCAAACAGAGATTGAAAGGGGTGAGAAAGGGGATGAGTGAACAGGAGAAAAGTACAGAGGGAAAGGAAGGAAGAAAAGAAAGGAACGTGATGAGAAGGAGTGAAAAAGAGAAAGAGTTTTAAGATGCTTTTAACTTGTCCATTTCACTCCCTGAGCTCCGCTTCTCCACATCTCTGTAAAGCCAAACTCTAGGGACTCTTCTCGATTATTTCGAAACATAAAAACCAGTGTGAAAGACGTGCCACGTTTCACTGACGAGTTCTTGCGTCCGAGAGGAATCGTTTTCGTGGACGTGACAAACGTCTTGCAACGAGCTAACTCTTCATTATCGCTTGGACTGGAGGCATGCTTGTGATGATGACTCGGGGCGCAGGTGCAGATGACTCCTTTCACACGTATTTCACTTTCACTTAGTGTGTTGAAGAATCATTTCTCAGGAACACCACAACTGCTCTGTTCATAACAGCACATCCTCCACCGGTCCTCCGCGCTCCAACACGCACCTGACTCCATGCCAGAGAGACAGCCTCTCACTGCCGGCCTCAGAGGTCAGGGCATTTCGCACACTGACTACGTTTACATGGACAGCAGTAATCTAATTATTGACCTTATTCTGAATAAGACAATATTCTGATTAAGGTGTTTACATGAGTCGCTTTTAGAATATTCCTTTCATGTTCCTGTTTTACGTGTTATGGAACATAGATGGATTAACGTTACACGTCATTACGTCCCCGCGCCACGCCATCCGACGTCCCCTCCAGAATTTCACGTATTGACGTACAGTTGGTCTTTGTTATGGAACCGTATACAGTTTTGTGTGTTTTTATTTTTAATTTTACAAACGCTTCGGGTGTAGTTAATTATTTGTCGTGCTGTATGTGCAAATAGACGACTGCTTGAAGCCATGGGATGCGTCCCAAATAGCGTACTTACCATCTATATAGTAGCTGAGATATATGTATTTAACTATATAGCAGGTATGTACGCAGTTTGGGACGCAGCCGTGCTCTCTTGTCTCCCGTCAAACGGTCGAGCGCTGCCGTGTGTGTCACGTGTCCTGTCGCACAATGTGGTGAAAACTCTCACACGACGTTAATAGTGTGATTAAGGTGTGTACGTGTCTGTAACGCGACTAAAACAGGAATACTCCACACGTCTTCATTCCATCTGTGTTTACTTCAAGTATGACTTTAATCAGATTAAGGTCATCAATAATCTCTGTTTACATGCTAGTTTCTTAAACAGAGTATCGTCTTAATCAGGTTCAAATCAGAGTACTGATGTCCATGTAAACGTACTGAGTGACACACTCTTTAACTGTTCACAGCTTGTACTATATCTCCCTTCTAACAGTAAGTTCAGTTTTAATTAAAAGAAATAAAATAAAATAAGAGAAAAGAGAAAGAGTAGAACATCAGAAAAATATTTAATTGAATTTAAGATGCCGACGAGCTATCATAGAGAGAGAGAGAGAGAGAGAGAGAGGGAGAGAGAGAAAGCAAGAATAGTCAATAAAAAAAACCTTCAAAAAACAGAAAAGAGTATTGGAATGAAATTTAATTAAATTCGAACTACTAACTGATTCTCTAACTGATTCTAAATCACACTCCTTTCTCATGCTCCGATGAAATGTTATTTATTCGCAATGACGAGACTGTTGATTTAAACTGAGTCGCAGTTGCGTGTTTTCTTTTTCCACTAAGTTGTGAAATAAAATATGAAATGAAAACATCTCAGAAAGATGAGAGACGGATTCGAGAAACCAGCACACATTTACGATATCAGCTCTGCCATTATGAGAAGTGTATTTACAACATTTGCTTTCTCATCCCATTAGTCAAAACTTTATTATTTCACGAGAACATTCTACCCCCAAGATATGATTTGCATTTTGATATTGATATTGTATCTTATATTTTGGTGGCGTGTGTGTGTGTGTGTGTGTGTATTTTTCTAATAGATCATGGGGAAAAAAAAAAGAAAATATGCTAATGCCTCACTGTGAGGAAAAAAAACCAGCGACCACACGTCCACCATCCCGAACTCACCCCAGGCCTCTACGCTGCATAATGGCTGCACTGCATATGGCACGGCAGCCTTTAGTCTACAGAGGAATGAAGACAAATTATTCAGACATCGGTTCCAGGAGCCTGGCGACTTCCATAAGGCCGAGCAGGAAAGCGCTGGCTCAGCAACGACGGATCCATAGAAGTCATTAAATGTTAATGAATGTTAAGGGAAAAGGCAGACAGGCTGTTCTCTTTAGAGCCCTCTGCCCCAGTCCACTAGTCCACTGTCTACTACACGCTCTGTTAGCTTTCCAGATGTTGCTCACATTGAATATCCTTCCCTTTCTGAAAACAAGGATTAACTGGGTCAAGGAGAGGTGAGTTTCTGTCGAGGATCTTTCATTTTTGTCGAGCTGTGGTGACTCTGGACCGAGAGCGGCGGCGTAGCGCGAGCATGATGGCATGCTTTAATAGGAATGTTGAACACCATCCCGAAGTTCATCTCATTCTATGAGCATGCGAGATAAGGAGTAATTGCCTGTTTGCTTATCAGGAGCCTGAATGAGCTGAGAAGCGATGTCTGCTGGGAGCCTTTGCCATGGTTGGGCAGTGAAGCAGAGTGGCGCTACACTACACACGGCTGCCAGACCACTGAGAGCCAGAGATAAATAAGGCTCAGGAGCGGCCTGTGTGTGTGTGTGTGTGTGTGTGTGTGTAGAGCTTGATATACATATACACCAAAAATGAAGGTTTTGACCTTGAACCAAAGTGCATTTTGCTTATATGTTATCCAGTAACACAAAGTTTGTGATATTGAATGTTGCATAAGTATTCACCCCCCTCCTAAAATTTTACACATTGTGTAGTGTGGCAATCTGGAACCGAAGTGGACTTAACTGGGATTACGTGGCATGAATCTAAACAAAATATCCCATCATATTATTTCATAATATAACTTGCAAATAAGTATAGTTTTCAAAGGAGGAAAGATGAGAGAAGAAGGGAGTGAGACGAAAGACGAGGGCAGGAAAAAGGGAAAGGGAGGGGAGAAAATGAAAAGGGAGCTAAATAATTATGAGAAAAGCAAAAATGGGTAAAAGAGAAAGGATGGAAGAAAGGAAAATAATGGGACAGAGAAAAAATGAAGGGAGGATACGGAGGAAAGGAAAAAAAAAGAGGAAGAATAAAGGAAAATGAAAGGGATAAATAGAAAGACGTCGGGAAGGATGGATACAGGAGCAATCTTATTTGAAAGTGATTAAGAAATTAGAAAAAAAAAACAAGAATGAAAGAGAGAGAGAGAGAGAGAGAGAGAGAGAATGGTGCTACACAACATACTGCTGCCAGAACACTGAGAGAGCGATAAATAAGGTTTATATACACATTTTGGCATAAAAAAAAGTTGTGACTGCATAAGTATTCACCCCCTAAATGAGTTCTGGTGTAACCAGTCAGGAGATCTCCATCCACCAAAGAGGGAATTAGTCAGACCAGCAACTAAGATGCCCATTTTGTGTATATCCATGATGTAATCCTAATTATGTTCATTTCCCATCCAGCTTGTAAAACTAAAATATACAGAAAAGTTCAAAGGGTGTGAATACTTATGCAAGATGCTGTAGCAATGGCTCGTGTACACCTGTGAAAGCTTTCGGGTTGAGTCTTTGTCTCCTGTGAGACTTCAGTGCCAGTGAGGAAAAAAGGTTGGAGATGTCAAAGCCAAGTGCACAGCGTTCTTTAATACAAGCACATAACTATGTACAGTGCTGCTGGAAAGTTTGTGAACCCTTCTGTATTTCTGCATAAACACGACCTAAAACATCCTCAGATTATCACACAATTCCTCAAAGAGAATCAAATTAAAACAAATACGACAAAAATATTATACACAGTCATTGATGTATTGAGGAAAATGATCCAATATTACATATCTGTTAGTGGCAAAAGTATGTGAACGACCCCCTTGTGCAGCAATAACTGCAACTAAACGTACAGAATATCTAGAAAAGTCTAAAGTGTTCACAAACTTCCGAGCACCACTGCATGCTCTTTGCTTAGTAAAGATAGTGAGTGGGTGTTTATTGGCCTACTCTCAAATCACTAGTTTAGTAATGTTATGAAAAAGACATGAGCTACTGTGTGTTTTCTGAAAATGAGTCACAATTAGAGTCAAACCTCACCAGGTGTTCGAGTAATTGTTCACTTATTATATTCCTGAGCATGTCCTGCTGTTCATTTTCGACCCTTATACCCTACAGTTACGTGTCTCTAATAAATCGCCAACAATTTCATTACTTACACAATAGCAAGAAATAAATAAGGATGTACATCCATATACAGTAAATAAACACTTACTAGATAACCTGAAGCTTAAACACAGCTGTGCTTCATGTCACAACTCATTGATTTTGAAGTAAAAAAACAAACAAACAAACAAACAAAACACTTATTTAATGACCTAGAAAATGTCTGAAGGGTTTATTTGATTTGAATCTAGTGGCCTCTGCAGTACAGTGTGCATGAGGAGTGTAAGTAGATTTATAGGATCTTGTTGTTGATCTTGTTGCCATAAAACCTACATTTGAATCTCTCCCGAAATAAGGACTATATGTATATGACAAAGCAATACATCCAGTGTATAACACTATCTAAACAGAAACCTGACGATGTTAAAATCCCAAACACGGAAACATATGTACATGGGTCATGCCTACATGCTAACTGCCTTTAATGGGATGCAGTTTATTTACCACAGTATTTCTAATGCGAGTTTAAATAAATAACCCAACAGCCTCTTGAAGTTGTTCCGGTAATGGTGCATGCTGATCTAACAGCTTGTTTTCTATGCAACATTTAGCAAATGACTTGGCAAATGATGTAAATTATAATGTGTACATCTGGGCTCTCACGGCCTAAAATGAACAAACAAACAAACAAACAAACAAACAAACAAATAAATGACCGTTGACAATTTGACACTGATACAGGATATCGATTTGGTATTTGGAATTTCATTGATTTTTATTGTTTTTTTACAGTTACATTGTATACAATGACAATAAAAAAAAAAAAAGTGGAAAAAAATACAGTGTCAGCCAGGAAGTCATTCACTTCAGCCAGTATTATTACAATAAAATACACAAAAATTGTAAAAATACAATACGTTTTTTTTTTTTAATTGTTATTATTATTTCTGTTGTATCAGAGTGACTTGTACAAGCTTCAGGATTTGAGTTAAATGCTTCGGATTACTCAACATAATGCAATGAAAGCACCTTAAATCTCTTTATGTAAAGAGGGTTTAGGGAAATGCCTTAGTTAGCAAGCAGCAAGCAAACAATTAATCGAAGGGATGCTACTTGAGAAGAATTCAAACATGGGAAACTTAACCTGTAACATCTCCCTGTTAAGTGCGTTGCTTGTGGAAATATACTTTCTGTAAGGGCTTTTTTTTACGTGTATGGCATTTGGCAGACGCCCGTATCCAACTTACATTCATCTCATTTATACATTTGATGGTTAAGATGAATAAAATGACTATGTATTTATAAAGCATTTTACACATTGTTCCGATTACTTCTGAAAATGCATCACGCCTTAGAGCAATGCATAATTATAATTTTAATATACTAAATTGTCCGTATGAATGGGTGTGTGAGTGTGTATGTGATTTTGCCCTGCGATGGACTGGCACCCTGTCCAGGGTGTACCCCGCCTCGTGCCTGATGCTCCCTGGGATTGGCTCCAGGTTCCCCGTGACCCTGAAGAAGGAATAAGCAGTAGAGGATGGATGGATGGATGGATAATATTAGGAAGTGTAAACAGTGAAGACCATAAAAAAAAGAAAAAAAGATGAGTCTATATGCTTGTATGTTTCATGCCACATTCACTAGACACTTTACAGTAAACGGTCTTTGTATTTAAAAATATTTCTTAGCATTTTATATAAAGGTCACGTCTGTAATGGACTACAGGCCCATTCATAATATGTTATGATGCTTCCATAAGGGTTTATACACAAATTAATTATGAACATACACTTTACTGTACTGTACTTTAAGCCAAACATTGGCAACACTTTCCATGAAGGTCATGAACTTGTTCATATTATGTTATAATGCTTTTATAAGACATTATAGACATGCTTACAGTTCATTACGGACGTGCACTGTACTGTACTTTAAGACAAACTTCGGTAACACTTTTTATGAAAGAGTCAAATCTATAATAAACTATGAATATGTTAATATCATGTTATGATGCATTCGTAAAGCATTATGCACATTGTTCAAATCAATGATGAAAATGCATTACACGTTATTAGCTATCTTCATTATGCATTATGAATTGTTAACATGATGGATTATACAGTAAGTTGTGTTCATAACACTCTTATATCATCAAGGGCATTATGTGAAGATAAACTGGTGATATAATGTGTTATAAGCACTACTTTTAAAACATTTTAGAAATGTGTTATAAGCAATGCAAGAAACTGCAATACCTTTTCATAAGCAATTACAATGGTGTTTATAATGCTTTATGAATGTGTTATACTGTTTGTCATAAATGTATTCATTATGCATATGGCCTTCATATAAAATGTTGACCAAACTGCATAATGCATCATGAATTCGTAATGCATAATAATGCATAAGTCAAATCCATAGTCTCAGTTTCTGTTTCTTTTAAGTAACTGAATGTATATGTTACAAACACTACTTGTAATTCACTGTGTTAAGAGCTCATAATGCATAATAATGTTTGCTATAAAGGGTAGGGCGTATTCACAAGTAATTATAGTATATGTATAATGCCTAGGTGCCACAGTGGCACTGCAGGTAGGGTTCCAGTGTCCCCAGTTTGACTCTGACCAGGATAAACCAGTTACTGAAGATGAATAATGGCCAATGGAATCATAACATGTTATGAAGGTGCTCATAGTGCATTATAGATGTGGTATTACCAAATATGCTTATATATGAGAAAACAACAGCTTACAGGAAATGTTGATCTATCTTATTATTCATTGTCTTGTTGTTTGTCATATTATTGTACTGGAATTCTTAACCAGGGACATTATCTCAAGTGGAAAATAGTTTATCCTCCATCATTAGCTGCTGCTGAAAGAACACGTTTTCAGCCGTGCCAAGCTTTAATTTATTTTTATTTTGCCTGGATGACACATGACAGGGCTTCTCTGGAGACTCGCAGATCATTATTATTATGATAATGGACTCCACTCTTGTTTGGTCAAAAGAAAATAAAAGCACAAACAGATTAATTATGGTTCCAATTAGAAGTAATTAAGAGAAGAACAGGCAGAAGGGGAAGCTATTAACAAGCGTTACATAGACATACTGCAGTACCGTTCGCATTCCCTGTACTGCCATTATTCAAAAACAGGACCTGCGAGCACCTCGGCTTTCTGTTCGTCCCACTGGGACATTGCAAATCCCCCCTGGCAGTGGAAACCGTTTGTAGGGGCTGCAGAAGGAACTCCGACAATTGTTTCAGGGAATTCAATGGAAAATCCAGCGTGTAAGCCGAGCTCTGAGAAGACTGCCTTCTATTTTAACAAGCATGTTCAGCAGCGATAATCTGGAACACGCTCGGAGAATGTCAAATTTGCAAAAAAAAAAAAATATATATATATATATATATATATATATATATATATATATATATATATATATATATATATGAACAAGCCAAATCTTAAAAAACATCATATGAAAGGGTTAACAGATATAGCTTTTCTTCATTCATATGACTTCATTCATATTAAATCCTGTGAATCGCTTGTGCTTGTTTAATTTCCTGAGATTTGTTTGCAGAATATTTCAAGCTGTCTTTATATTGTTCAATTTGCACACGTGGACACCATTTGTATTTCAGGCCACAGGTTATTTATTTATTTATTTATTTATTTATTTTTTAAAATAGCATTAAAATTCATAACCTCATTAACGAACATGAAATCAATTCTTTAAAATATAATGGAACGTGGCACCTAGAGGAAACCAACCAGTGGCCAGGTAAAGAAGAGATTAGACAGCTAAGCAAACCAAAGGCTAAGGCTAACTCTAAACATGTTGCTACCACCACCATGCTTCACTGTGTGCGATGAGCAGTGTTTGGTGTCCACTAAATGTAATGCTTTGTGTCATATACAGCTACAGAATTAATTGATTTTGTATTTACTCCTTTTTCTTAGGGGTGTCAGTCATTTCACCACATATGTGTATGACAAGTATATGATATGTATCGCTACTTTTTGAGGTTTTATTAAAAAAATAATAATAATATTACTAGCGATTCTTTGTTGCTTTTTATTATTGTTAATTTAATTTTACAAATGTTGGAGGTAATTCTGAAGGACTCTATAAAAAAAAAAAAAGGGTTCATGTGTAGTTTATTATTAGATATCCCCTATTGAGTCTCCTCAAGTATTTATCCTTGTTTGGTCTCAAGGACGTTTTTTCCCCCTCATAACTGTCACCTTTGGCTTGTTATAATGAGGTCTAGACTTCTGTAAAGCTGTGCTGTGTTGTGAGAGTGAGTATTTATTGTTAACAGTTCTGTACGGTTTGAAGCATAGGAGACAGGCCATTTCGATTAGTTTGCTAGATTTGGATCTGAGTGGTTATTTGATGGAGCAGCAGTCTGATTGCGTCTTTGCATTTTTTAACCTTTTTTTTTTTAGTTTTTTTTCGTAATCGTACACTTCCATTGTATGCCCCCAGTTTCCCAGCTGCTTGGTTTACATTGTTTACCCAATATCACATCGTGGCTGATGGTTTAATCGAGATGAGACAAACATGATCAGCATATTCAAACAGCCATAAACAAAATTTCTGCAAACTCTGGAATGGATTATAATGGCACGGTGGTTAAAGTAATTAACTGTTGTACGATCATGTTCGCTGCCTCCACACATTTACAGAGCTGACTGAACTTTTTGTTTCTGTTTACTTCCATTTGTGCTGGGTGAAGTGCTTAATTTCTTGAAAAAGGTTCATGTTTTGTGTGGATCTGCGGCCATTTATCATCAGATATGAGAGTTGCGCTGAAGTGGCAAAAATAAAACAAAAAAACAAAAAAACAAACAACGCCAAAAAAAAAAAAAGGATATTGTAGATCTAGACTACATGCTGTAAAAAAAATAAAAAAAAAATAAAAAAAAATAAAAAAATATATATAATTAGAGTTCAGGGACAGAAGTTATTTAAAGTTTAGGTGTGTGTGTGTGTGTGTGTGTGTGTGTGTGTGTATGCATGTGCTCAGTGACAGCTGGCTGTGTGTGTGAAATATATCAGTCCAAATGGAAATCAAATCTAGGGGGCATTTCACTCTGTGTAGACACAGCTACATTTACATTTATTCACTTAGTGGATGCTTTTATCCAAAGCGATTTACAAATGTGGAAACAAGCAAAAACTGTCAGAAAGAAATGGGGCTAGAAAGAACTGGGGCTAGAAAGAAATCAACCCCAGCTTTGCACCTTGATTCTCTTCATACTTTTTCTTCTTGCAAATTAGACGTCCACTTGACAGTTAGTCGGTTACAAAGAATGCACTGACAAAGCATCAGTCATTCTCTATAAATAGGCTGTATACAGTAAGAACAACACTCACAAGGAAAACCAGACGCTAGCGCATGCTCTTACCTGAAGTTAGTCACATTTCAGGTACTACGTCAAGTGGATGTTTACATTGCGAGAGAAAAAAAGACAGGAATGTGAGCTGTACAGTTGTAGTTGCGAGGAAATAAGTGACAATTTTGCAATATGAACTCGCAATTGTGAGAGGAAAAAGTCAGAATTGTGAAATAACTCAAAATGCAGTGAAAAAAAATCAGAATTGAGAGATGCAAACTCAAAATTTTGTGAAAAAAGATCAGAATTTAGAGATGTAATCTCATAATTGCAAAAAAAAGCGTTAGAATTGTGAGATGTAAACTTGAAATTGGGAGAAAGAAAAGTTAGAGCTGTGAGAAATAAATTGGCAAAGTCGCAATTACTCTTTGTCCCCCTCCATTGTGGAAACGGGCTTCCGTACAAAACTGAAACCTTATTGATGTCATTTTATTATCAAAAGATGGACAAGCTTAGCCATACTAAAAATGCAGCCCTTGGTGATATATTCTCCCAACACTAACCTCTAAAGGACATGAATCTGTCAAGAAGATTTGCCTGTCTCATCAGCCTAGTTCATCTCACTCTCTAACATGGCATAAGCCGTTGTTTGTCCTTGAAATGCGCTTCTGCTAGGCAAATGTTATAACGCGTTATAATGGCACTGTTGCACCTACACTAGTGTGTTAGAATAAATGTACTGAAAAGTTGTTTTTCGTGTTTTTTGTAACTGAAATTCACAGGCATGAAGCAGGTGTTTATCTCCTCGGCATATCCTAATATGACTCGAGTCAAAGTACATCAGCAGATTTGCAAACTAACGCTCAGTCAAGATAAAGCTGGATAAGCTTTTTTTCAATCCAGAGCGAGGTAAACATTTTTTTATCTTGTTTAATTTATTTTTCTCTCTTCCCTCACTCTAAGTGCATAGACATTGTGCAAACATTTACATGTTCATTTCCGTATTTAATCTCGTTTAATGCCGTGCCAACCTTGTATTCAAATGAGATCATTGGGGTAATGTCACATGTTGCTCTGTGAATACAGATTCATTACATGGGTTGTTTCAGTAATCATAATCATTCAAGCTGTTTACATCACCTCCAGGCCCAGCATTGTAATTTACCTTCATTATGTTTTGCCATTTTTTTTCTAAACTTAATCACCATATGTATAACCAGCAGCTCACATGTGGCTGAAAATGTTACTTTTATTCAGCTCTTCACAGGAGTGTACATATGAGGTCCCCTCTGATAGTACTGGAACTGTTTTTGCTATACACTGATGACATTTTTAGTTTGAGATCAAGGAATTCAGCTTTCACTTACTGCTATTGGGCATAGCCAATACGATAATTTGTAATGTCCTGGAAAAAAAAATAAACCAGCTAATGGATAACACAAAATGTTTTTTTAGGTCCCTTTAATGTGTCTATCTCAGCCAGTGGCAGCTTTCGTATACATCTGTTATCATACATGATATGCTAGCTCAGATACATCAAACATTATCACGGCCCAACTTTAGGCATGAAAGAAGTACAACTTCATGGTGATAGGTACGAGCCAACAGCCAATCAGGGAGGAGAAAGAATAAAAGAGAGGAAGTGGAAAATAGACTGAGGATATGGATAAAGGTGAGGTATTTATTTGTTCTCTAATTTGGTGAGGAGTTAGTGAATTGTTGAATGCTATACCACGATGTGTTTCACTCTACATCCGGGACATCTGTTCGCCCTTGGTGTGTATATTTATTGCGGCGTCTTTTAGGTAACTTTCTATAACTACTATAGTATGGTGTAAATAAAAATACATATTTTTGAGAAAAGACATCATATCTGACAAGAAATGTCATAATATCTGATATTACAAGAAAAATAAGGCTTAATATTTTTGAGAAAAATGTCATAATACTATGATAAAATATTACATACATACAATGGGGGAAATAAGTATTGGACGCGTTAACATTTTTTTCAGTAAATGTATTTCCAATGAGTCTATTCACATGAAATTTTCACCAGACGTCAGTATTAACTGAAGAAATCTGGAAATATAAAGAATTCACAACATTAAAGTTTATAAATACAGTTATGTGTAATAAAGTGGAGTGACACGGGGAAAAAAGTATTGAACACGTTAAGAAAAAGCAGTTCTCCAAGGCAAGGAAAGGCAAGGAACCAGCTGAAATCCATAAGTAATTATACCCCCTATCTGTGCAAATTAATATCAGCTGTATTAGTAAATCTATGGTCTATAAAAAGACTTTTTCTTAGCGTGTTCAATACTTTTTTCCTGTGACATTTCACTTTATTACACATAACTTTATTTATGGACGTCATTCTTGTGACTTCTTTATATGTCCAGATTTCTTGAGTTAATACTGATGGCTGGTGAAAATTTCATGTGAATAACCTCATAGTAAATATATTTACTGAATGCAATGTTGATGCATCCAAAACTTATTTCCTACCACTGTATACCGTGTGTGTTAATTTTAGGGATGTGGACGATCTGGTGTTACAAACAAGTTCTTGTATCTTTTTCTGATGGAGAAATCACAGGCAGCGTTCACCTTCAAGATTATTGATAGTTACGTCTGCGTGCCCTTGAAAGAGTGCTATAGCATATGGACTTGTATGATACACAGAAGTCTTATGATGAGTCCATATTCCTTAATGCGAACAAGGCCAGCTGTTTTTCTGCAGATGTAACCATAACTGGCGACTAACACGAGGTGTTTCTTTTCATCTGGGGCATGTGTTTGCCCTCGCTGTGTGTATTTATTGCTGCGTCTTTTAGCTCGCTTTCTAGCACTGTTACACAATGACATTTTAGTTCGATTAATTATAAAAATACAGGATTTTAAGAAAAAAAAGTCATAATATATCGAGACAATAATTATAATACTATGACAAAAAAAGTACATATAATTCTTGTCAATCAGAAATCAAAATACACTACTTAAATCATAAAATACACCAGGGAGCATGTTGAACTTTGCGATCCTATAAATCTCTATTATTAATCGCTCCTCATCCGTTCATCACAGAGAAGCATTTATAGCTTAATTAAGCTTAATTAAGTACTATCTGCATTAAGTAGAGTTCATTTCATTGTAAAGTCATTAAACTACTTATGTAATGTACCTTGTTATACTGCATAGGTCAAGTGGACCATTTTGGTTTGTTATTAACACAATCAGATGAAATAATTAATGACATTAGAATCAGATTTAGGATAATTCATGTCAGTATTTCCCCATTGCGCTCTTTAATATTTTAACAATATACAGTGGTGTGAAAAAGTGTTTGCCCCCTTCCTCATTTCCTGTTCCTTTGCATGTTTGTCACACTTAAGTGTTTCGGAACATCAAACCAATTTAAACAATAGTCAAGGACAACACAAGTAAATACAAAATGCAATTTGTAAATGAAGGTGTTTATTATTAAAGGTGAAAAAAAATCCAAACCATCATGGCCCTGTGTGAAAAAGTGTTTGCCCCCTAAACCTAATAACTGGTTGGGCCACCCTTAGCAGCAACAACTGCAACCAAGCGTTTGCGATAACGTGCAATGAGGCTTTTACAGCGTACTGGAGGAATTTTGGCCCACTCATCTTTGCAGAATTGTCCTAATTCAGTTACATTAGAGGGTTTTCGAGCATGAACGGCCTTTTTAAAGGTCATACCACAACATCTCAATAAGATTCAGGTCAGGACTTTGGCTAGGCCAATCCAAAGTCTTCATTTTGTTTTTCTTCAGCCATTCGGTGGTGGACTTGCTGGTGTGTTTAGGATCATTGTCCTGCTGCAGAACCCAAGTTCGTTTCAGCTTGAGTACACGAACAGATGGTCGGAAATTCTCCTTCAGGATCTCTTGGTAAACAGCAGAATTCATAGTTCCTTTTATCACGGCAAGTCTTCCAGGTCCTGAAGCAGCAAAACAGCCCCAGACCATCACACTACCACCACCATATTTTACTGTTGGTATAATGTTCTTTTTATGAAATGCAGTGTTCCTTCTACGCCAGATATACTTGGACACACACCTTCCAAAGAGTTCCACTTTTGTCTCATCGGTCCACAGAATGTTGTCCCAAAAGTCTTGGGGATCATCAAGATGTGTTGTGGAGAAATTGAGACGAGCTTTGATGTTCTTTTTGCTCAGCAGTGGTTTTCTCCTTGGAACTCTGCCATGCAGGCCATTTTTGCCCAGTCTTTTCCTGATGGTGGAGGCATGAACGCTGACCTTAACTGAGGCAAGCGAGGCCTGCAGTTCTTTGGACGTTGTTGTGGGGTCTTTTGTGACCTCTTGGATGAGTCGTCGCTGCGCTCTTGGGGTAATTTTGGGCGGCCAGCCACTCCTGGGAAGGTTCACCACTGTTCCATGTCTTCGCCATTTGTGGATAATGGCTCTCACTGTGGTTCGCTGGATTCCCAAAGCTTTGGAAATGGCTTTATAACCCTTTCCAGACTGATAGATCTCAATTACTTTCTTTCTCAATTGTTCCTGAATTTCTTTGGGTCTCGGCATGATGTGTAGCTTTTAAGGATCTTCTGGTGGACCTTACTGTGTCAAGCAGCTCCTATTTAAGTGATGCCTTGATTGTGAACAGGTGTGGCAATAATCAGGCCTGGGTGTGGCTAGAGAAATTGAACTCAGGTGTGGACAACCACAGTTATAGTATGTTTTAACAAGGGGGGCAATCACTTTTTCACACACAGGGCCATGATGGTTTGGATTTTTTTCACCTTTAATAATAAACACCTTCATTTACAAATTGCATTTTGTGTTTATTTGTGTTGTCCTTGACTATTGTTTAAATTGGTTTGATGTTCCGAAACACTTAAGTGTGACAAACATGCAAAGGAACAGGAAATGAGGAAGGGGGCAAACACTTTTTCACACCACTGTAATATGCCTGGAGAGTAACCAGAATTTCATCCACCTACACGTTTGGCATGTCCCGCGTCTACAAGTAGCCAAGGTGTTCAAATAAATTTCACAGTAGCAATATTGTAATGTCAGTACATTTTAAATCATACAGCTTGTAAGAAGATAAGGTATTGTAGTACTACTAATGAACAACACATACAATCATTATATCTATATTATTATTATTTTTTTTTTAAACTCCATAGTGTTATGCATTTGAAGCACAATGGAGTCAATGTTACTGGCTGATAATGAGACCTTTCTCTCTCTGACCCTGACCTGAGAATAACATGATTGCAGGCTGACGAGACAAATTACTATTGTTGGAGTCTATGAAGAAGAAATGTAAAATGAAGTTCCAGTTCAGGTTCTCCTCGTCGAGGTCAGCGGGTTCTTCATCATACAGTTTTCCTGTGTGAGCTTTTACATTTCAATTAGTGTCATCATGTCAGAGGGACCTACTGTAATGCCATGGTCATTCCTAATCTCACATTTTATGAAACTGAACGAAAAATAGCTGGTTTATTTTTTCTCTCATTCTAACACAACTGAATTTATTTCTAATTGGAGTAATCCTGATTACTGTGTAGTATTAGTCAACTTTAGACAGCTTCCCAAGTCATTCTCTTAAGGATTCCATAATTAATGAGCATTTTTTTTTGCAATTATATCAAACGTGTCAGAAATGACATGCTAAAAAGAAATAAATGGAACAAAATAAACATAATACTACTACTACTACTACTACTACTACTACTACTACTACTACTAATAATAATAATAATAATAATGATAATGATAATAATAATAATAATAAATAAATCATGGTGTCGGATTATTGATGGGCGTGTTTTGTGGCTGGTGCTCCATAGGATTTCATAGGACATCATGGATATCCTTCACTGACCAGAATTATTTTAATCCAAATATAAAGATTTTGCGGAAATGGTAGGCTCAGTTGTAATTTACATTACAGTGGAGGTAGAAATAGCAGCTGGATGCGATTTGCATGCACCATCTCAACTTCTTTTGAACCCTGCTGAAAACATGCTGTGTAAATCACAGACGATGTTAAAGGAGTTCACAGCACTCTTCTACAACTGTCCCTAACCTCGCCAGACAAAACAAGAAGAGACTCAGAAACATTCATCTCTCTAGAACGGGCTTCACATAAATGGGAATTGTGAAGGTTCTGAACTTATTAAACTCACAAAAAACAACAACAACAACATCAACAACAAACTGCAAAAAAATCATAACTCATTGCATGTTATGAGGGTACCAATATTTTTGCTATTGACAGGACCATTACATCTCTAGCTTGTCTCGTAAGATGAAAAAAAACAGAAGCTTGCGAAGTAAATAAATTGAAATGAAAACGTAAATTGGCTAACACAGGATAAATTAGCGCTCTCAGTCATCCCTCTCTGAACATTTAAATACCCCCCCATGCAGAACAGAGAGGCTTTGGGGATGACACGCTGCCCTAATCTGACATTAGCCTGCTTTGTTGGACATGAGACGCCACAGGAGGAACGTGGGATTGTTGCGTTGTGAATAATTCAGTATGGCACCACAGCAAATGCACACATGAGAAACCGTCCATCAGATGACACCAGGAATCATCAATGAGCTGCATTATGGGATGGATTTTCAAGGCTTGAGAGTAATGTGTATTGTTTTCAATGATAGCATAATAGCTAACAGGGTGTACTTTCCAGTCTCGCTGGAAAAAAAACAAAAAACGGTTCCACATTCCATACATGCATTTCAGGCTTTGTACAGAACAAGGTGCTTGAAGTGCTTGGATTTGGCTTTTTGAAATTGAAGTACTGGAAAACCTGGAAAATAGCCATTTCTTTTATCTACTGGTACTTTAAAAGTGCTTGAATTATAAGAAAAGAAATAAATACGAAATGGCTAAATGACTTTAAAGTGTTCTTTTCCGATAGAACACGAATACAATCCTTTCACTTAAAATAAGACTCCCTGCTGCAGCCCTTCCCCTTCCTCCTGCTGTTCACTTGCTCATTTTGACAGATACCGCTCCAGTCCAATTCTCAGACCACTTTAGCGACTTTTTTTTGTTGTTGTTGTTCTCTTCCAAAAAGCACCTAGCTACTAGAGATGAGCAGCACATTCAGTGTGAGGGGAAACGTAAACAATACGTTTCAAATACGAAGCAGTGATGTCATGGGTATGTAGCTATGACGTTTATTGACTCTTTGTGTATGTTTGTGTGTGTGTGTGTGTCTATGGTGTGTCTATCTGTATATATAACGTAAGACGTAAGCGTAAATTATTGTATGTATTTAACGTGTGTATATACCACCAACGTGTGGCGGCCCATGAGTAGCAGAAATGTCGTTGTGTGGAGTACTTGACATGCTTCCTGTTGAATGATTTCAGTACGTTTTCCTTGCGTCAAAGTGATTCTTAAATCCTATCTGAATTTATTTTAACTATTCATGGAAAGTTTTGGAGGACGTTTTGCTAAAAAATGTTAATTACCCCAGTGTATGGAGAATTTTGGGACACCCTGTATATTGATGTTATGGTGAAGATGAAGAAATGGCTGGGAACTTTTTTTTTCAATTATTATTATTATTAACTTTTTTTATTTTTATTTTGGAATCTAAAAAGAAGACATAAAGAATATGTTTGAATGACATCTCTTGTATAGTCCTTGAAAACAAAAACAAATAGTGCTTGAAAAGTCCTGGAATTTCATTATGAAGCATCTGTACAAACCCTGACATTTCTATTTTCCGTGTGATATCTCTTAACATTCCTTTCATGCGATTCAAAGTTGGGCCGAGCTCCTTCTTTAGTGTCCTCGTTCTCTTTTTCCTTCAGATATCTGCTGGAGAATCTGGAAGCGAAGCCGACTTCTTTTAATTCTCTGCCCTAGAAATGAACCTTCCCCTCTGATTCGTGCTCATGACCATTAAATCCTTTTCACATTGTTAAATTGTTAAACTCATAGACACAAATCGTTCCTGCTTCTGTACATGCAAAGAGTATTAATAAAACACCCAGGAGAATAATCAAAACTGATGGGGTTTTTTTATTAGTTTTTTTTTTAATGTGGGGAATATTTTCAATGTAATATAAGATGGCTTTTGTAACAGTAATATATTCTGAAAGACATTTCAGCACATGCTTTACTGTATATATGAGAATAAAATATATGGCATGATGGTTATTTATTTTTATTTTTTTTCCCAATATTAGATGCAATGTTAAATGACATTTTTAGTGTTAAATGTCTGACAGATATACTGAATAATATTCTATTGCATGGCAAATACTATATCTCAATGATGATAAAATACGTACAACGTAGACATTGTACTACAATATTCTACAACGACTACTAATTGAAAAAAAAAAAAACCTCTCGTGGTCACTATATGAGCAGCACAAAAGGCCCTACACATCAAGAATTGAACAATGCTGTGGTATAAGTAAGGAATAAAAGACTTCAGGGTGTGCTGTTATAGGAGATTGTACAACAGTTAACTCTGGTCCACTAATTTGATTGGTCGAACAGCTTTCCAAGAGTGCTTATATTCCCTGTAACCACAACTGGAACGTTTCACGGTGTTTATCACTCAGCAGGTCAGTGTTTGCTAGGTAAAACTCCCCTTCCTGAGTCAAACCCGTTACTACAGTACAGTTAGCGACATCCTCAGTGGACATCATTTTCAGGAATATAACTTTTGGTTTAGATTATGGAATCTTGTCAGATGAACAGGAAGATAGATCAGCGATTTTACCCGGAAGCACTTTTAAACAAGAATGTACAAATCAGCGTGAGCAAGGTAGCCATCTAGCCGACGTGCTACAGTATAAAGTGACTGTGGCTTCTTCAAACTCTATTTCCATTTGCGGAGCAAAAATACACAGAACATTCTTCCCTATTGTGTCCGAAATGTCACTTAATCGATATGAAATTCTTCTTTATATGTAGAAGTGTTGTGTAAAAGCAATATTTCCTTACAGTCATGCGGTTATTCTGAATATCAGCATGGCTGTTACGACTTACCGTCGGCTCGTGATGAGGCGAATTGAAAATGTGGCGATATTCAAACGAAATCCTATTTATTTGTTTATTTATTTATGTATTTTAAAACTTGCATTCTTTGCTGCAATTAGGTGTCGCAAAAGTGTATTTTTTTGTCTACGTAATTCTCAATGCAACTGATTCAGCGCTTAATGGGTGTCCGGATCATTCTACTAACACCCCCCCCAAAAAAAATAAAATAAAATAAATAAATAAATAAATAAATAAATACAAATAAAATTAAATAAATAAAAATAAAATACCAAACCATTGATTCAATTTGAATATATGTTGCACTTTGAAGGTTTCACATGACTCACCGTTGTTTATGAGAACCAGTGAATAAAAGTACACATTTCCCTATTTATTTGCATCAGTGACTGCATCTTTCATTTCAAACAGCAGTGCACTTCAGGGATTTATTGCAAATTAAATCCAATGTATCCAATTAACATCTGTTTCCAGACACTGCATTTATTCAATCACAGATTAATAACAAATATGTTTGTCTCAATGTTGGTGTCTCTTTTAATTTTTTTTAAAGCGTTCACTTCAGTTTGTTTATTGATCCTCTCAGTAGCAACAGATTAATGAAACTCGTATTTTTAATTTTTTTTTAGGACGTCACAGACCATCCCAATTCCAAAAAAAGTTGGGACGCAGATACATACATATATATATATATATATATATATATATATATATATATATATATATATATATATATATATATATATATATAAATGCATTTATTTACATTTTACACCGCATCCCAACTTTTTTGGACTTGGGTTTGTATGCTGTTTAATTCAACCTTTATAAAGCTTCTTAGCAACACTGGCTCCTGAAATTAATTACAAGCCTAAAGCACGCAACAGTACGCGTTTACATTTAGATTAGTAAACTAATAAACATGACTTGTTTTGACTCTTAATATCTGAGTTCAGTTGAGATTCAACGATCATGTGTAAATGTTTTCAACTGAAATGAGTTCATTAAAATCAGTATTTGCGGGATGTCCTTCCAAATGATGCTCTGTACTTTCTGCACTATGTCAATATTTCATATATTTTGCAGCTATACCCTAATCCTGTTTTCAGTTGGTCGAATTTACAGATGTAGGTGAAAATTTGGACACCCAGTATATATATTTTTTTCTGTTATTTTTTTTATTTTTTTCATTTATGTGTTTTTCTGTGTTTTCAGTTCATCCAATATAACTGTGCGTGAACATTCACAGGTTGTGTTTACTTCTTTTCACTTCCAAAAGCAGCTAAATATGGCATTTGGCCAAGGCACGCCCACACTTTTGCATACAAGTCCAACAAAGTGAATTCAATTCCATAATTACTGGAAGCTTTTATAAACAAAAATTGAACAAACGCAAATCCCACATGGATAATGTATCATGTTATTTAACACTATATAATAAGCGCTTTTTGTTAGGTAGTGCGATTCGTTTAGTACAAAACACTGATTTGGAAAATACGAGTGAAAATGCGTTTGAATGAGGACTAGTTTATAAACAATCAAACAAACAAATAAATAAATAAACCTTGAGTTCCCTCTAACAAGGTTTCAGCATAGCTGTACTGTTTGTATGTGTTTGACGAAGATTATAAAGTGCCTCTTTAAGATACTCTAGAATATGCCAGTATTATCTTTTCATAGTTAATTGAATATTATATAAATGTTCTAAAATGTTATTTAATTTCTATAGAGTGAAAATAATTGAGTCGTGAAGCGTAAGGTTCATTATATGAAACCGCTTTTACCTTTTCTCTTGAAGGCTACTTCCGGACACTTGCTGTTTCTTTCTCTAAAGCCTCCCCTCAGCTCCTATACGAACTGTAGCGATAAACACTATTTCTCAGAATCATTTAAAGTAACGTTTATGAAATTCACGTGTTATTGACCCCAAAAATATATATATATATATATATATATATATTTTTTTACAGCATGTAGTCTAGATCTACAATATCCTTTTCTTAACTTTCAATTTCACACATACCTCTGGTGAGACATGTTTCTAATGCAAAGCATAACTGTTCACATCCGTTCTTCAATCTGTACTCACTGAAAAGTAGATTTCAATATAACATTCTATCAACCACATTTCATTTTATCATAGATTACATTTGGCATCATTAAGATGTAGGCACTTTTCCTTTTCTGGAACATTCCACTCTCAGATCGTGAATAAACAAAATAGACGGATCATTTCGAATGAGAATTAGTCCCTTTGCTGTCGTTTTTATTGGGAGAATAAAATATTTTTTATACGCCACATGTCTTTCTGGAGCTGGTGTACCTTGTGAGAATCACTTTCTTCATATGACATTTCATGAGAGTTGTTTCTGTGGGGCAGCCGTCCTCTTCAGCTGGCATTGTGTGTGACATTTTGTCTTTTTACTTAAACTACTTAATCTCATATTAAATATTAATGTGACCTTTTCAACTAGGCTACAGTCAGTTTCCATTCAGCATGGCTGGCATTTCCCTGGAACCCGAACCCAACGCGTGACCTTATTTATAGCTTTCGGGCTTCGGTGTGTGAACGTATTGTGCACCACTTATTTAACCGCGAGAATGTGTTATTGTTATTATAATAGCACATACTCGATTCTGATTGGCCAGGAGGTGTTTAATTTGCTGTAACAGCAGATCTGACAGTAGTTCTGGCTGCAAATCAAAACATTAACAGTCTGTTAACGAGCTTGTTCTACTGTTATCTTGTGTATTTTATCAATTATTACCAAGGACTAGTATGGATAAATGGAATAATAAACAGAATAATAATGAAAAATGTATCATTGTTGGTATGGTGAATTGTTTTGTGAGGCTGTGTTTATTTCACATATTTGGAAGAAGCCTTTTAAAGAACTTTTATGCTACAGAAATTGAGCTTTCTGCTTTCTTGATCATATGACAAGCTTGTTTTTTCTTTTCTTTTACTTTAATGGCATCACTTTTTGGAAGGAGTCTCCAGTATCAGTACTTTATAAAAGTCAGTAAGATTTTCTGCTTTCTCTATAACATGACAAAACTTGTTTTGTCTTATTAACTTCAAGAGAGGGAAAAATGCTGAAAAAAAAAGAAAAAAAAGAAAAAAAAAGAGAGCGTCTAGTGAAAGAACAACTGTTTATAGCTGCTGTAATGTAAATGATTGCAGGAACTCATTCCGCAGCACATAAAAGTATGACATGTTGTCCTTTAATGAAAGTTTTTTGTGATGTTTTGTTTTGGGTTTTTTTCCCCCCCGATTTTTGAAAGGAGTCTCCAGTGTCAGACCTCAGTCATCACTGAGTTTTACATCATGCACTTTCTGGTTTCTCGATATCATGACAAGCTTGTTAATTTCAAGAGAGGAAAAAAAAGAGAATAAGAAAAGGCGAGTGAAAGAATGTTTATAGCATCTATATTATGCCTGACAACAGGAAGTAACTTCTTTCAAGGGAAATCCAGAACTCAACACAGTGGATACAATCTATAACTTTAAGCATTGGAAAATAATAAATTGTGGCTTTTTGTGTACCTCTCTCCCGCTCTATATTACTCATTGAAGGTATCCCAGGAAGACAACCAGATTCGATGTGAAGATTAGCCGAGTGGCAGTGATGTCATCACTTAAGAAGACAAAGTCCAGTGTGTCATTTTTAAACTTAAATACTATAATCTTTGGCAAATTGCTGTGGTATAAAAGGAATAAAACACTTCAGGATATGATTGTACAGAGAAAAATACTTCACATCAACTTCAGTTTGGTAACTGCAATGACAGCACATCTGGGGCGGCTGTGGCGCAGTTGGTAGAGCGGGTTGTCCACTAATTGTAGGGTTGGCGGTTCGATACCCGGCCCATGTGATTCCACATGCCGAAGTGTCATTGGGAAAGACACTGAACCCCGAGTTGCTCCTGATGGCAAGTTAGCGCCTTGCATGGCAGCTCTGCTACCATTGGTGTGAGAATGGGTTAATGAGACACAGTGTAAAGCGCTTTGGATAAAAGCACTATATAAGTGCACATTTAGATCTTGAAGATCTAGACATTTACATTTTACTTTTCACACATGGGCATAGATTTGGTTTGAGCATTGGGGGGTTGACGTGTGAAATGGTATGCTTCAAAATATTTTAATTAAATTAAGAGAATAAATAATTGGGGGGGGGGCAGTTTTGTAATATCTCTACAGCCATTACATACTGAAATTATCCTCTGCTTATCCATCCATCCATCCATCCATCCATCATCCACAAGCATTTATGATCAAATAATTGTTTCATTAAAACAAATTAGGGCATAATAACAGTCCAAATGAATGCACACTGTAACTGACTAAAACTTACACACATCATTTAGTGTCAACAACCTTGTTGCTGCTAATAATGGGAACTATTACAATAAAATTTAGCTAACATAACATAGCTACAATATATGTGGAGTGTCATTAAATAGATCATATCATATTATTCTCTCTGTGCCTCTCTGATATAATAGTTAGTTAGCAACAGAGGTGGGGGGCTCACAGAACTGCATGCAGGGAAGTTATGAAATTTGGCACACAGATAGAGGACAGTCTCAGCTTTAACCAGAGCAATTTCAGAGTCTCTATCTCAAACCCTCTGGTGCCACCAACAGCTCAAAATTTGCACTCATGTTTATGCTAATAACTTTTGAACCGTAAGGGCTAGAAACAAGATTCGTTTTTCCTCTGATTAACCATCATGACAATTTTTCAGTTTCTGAAGAACATACTTTTTCGAACTCCTTTTAGGCGGTTTGTCCGATTTTCACCAAAATTGATCAGATCATCTTCAGACCGTCCTGGCAAAAATGTATTAAAACTTTTTGAGAGACCCTACTGTTCTCGCACCAATGAATACGATGAAGAGCATGCCAAAATGGATGTGTGGCTGTATCTCTGCAACGGTTTGGCATATTAAGACCAAACTTGGTAGCCGTCTTCATAAGCATGACCTGAGGATACCTGCACAGTTTCAGTGGTCATGAGATATGAAAAATGGCTGGTTGACCAAAAAACACAAGACTTGTCTCATTAGATTTGTTATAGCATATCGGGTCGAACAATACCCAATTTTCCCATGTCCACCATTTTGAGTTTCGACCATTTTGAATTTTGTAGTAAAATGCTATATTTTATGAACACATTGGCATATCATTACGTGTCATTGGCACCATGCCCCAAAGGTACTCAAGATGTTTCAAGACAAAAAGTATAATGAAATGTCCTAAATGCTGAAATTTTACCTAAAGTCATATACAAATATCTAAAATTGCTCTTTTTTACAGTTGGTCCTGATGCTCCCTGCCATGCTTGTTTAACTCCTCATTTAGCCTCTTTTGTGCTTGGCCCCTTAACTGCTGCTTGCAGCTATATTTATTATTGTTGTTGGTGGTCTAGAACACCACTCATTCATATCTGAACCGTGATGCACAGATTGAGAATTCAGTAGTGTAAGGTACGTTCCAACAGACGTCACTTCCACATTCTTCAGTAAAACATTTCCCTTATAAATAATGTACAGTGATTGGATAAAGACTTTAATCACTGCTAAATTTCTAATGTGGTAAATGGTTTTCTATAACAGCAGCTTTGACAGTAGCACAGCTGCAAACCATGTGTATATGGAGTAAACAGGCTCTCTAATGAATTACAGTATACAGGGTGATGCCTTTCTTAAAGGAGATGTTGATTTCACTTTAATCTAAGGAGTTTCCAATGTCAGTGCTCCGGAACAGTCAGAGGTGAAGCTGTAAGTTAAGTTTTCATGTTTACGAGTTTACACTTTGCAGCTTCTATAACGTAAGTGATAGCAGGAACTATATTGTCTTATATCGTCTTAGATGTAATTATACATGAATAAAAATTATGACATTTATTATAACTATAGCCTATATATAGTATAATAGGTTATACTATAACCTCTCTCTCTCTCTCTCTCATATATATATATATATATATATATATATATATATATATATATATATATATATATATATATATATATATATATATATATATATATATATATATATATATATATATATATATATATATATATATTAAATACTTATTTAAAAAAAAAATAAATCATCATACATTTCATAATATCAATGCCTAACGAATGCATTGTAACAAGTATTTTCACCTTGGGCATTCCTTTAAAGGAATAACACGTTTTAGTGACTAGCCAAAATGACAAGTGAACTATTGTCTTCGATTATTATTCTAACCTTTACACCTTCCACTTTGACATCATCTCCATGTATAATATTGTGTCAGTATATTTTGCACCATTTAGGTTTCCTTTGCACTTTTCTTGCATAAGCTTCTCTCTTGTACTCAGTGTGCAAAGAAAGATTCAAAATATCCAACCTTCCTGCAGTGTAGACTGTGCGCCTGACATGCTGTTCCATCCTTGAATGTTAAATATTGAAAGAATTTGTGAGTCATCTGTCTCCGGACTCGTGGATAATGCCGCAGTAAGACCTGTCCAAATGCCAGTGTGCTGTGACACTTCACTGGCTCAAACTGACTTCCTTTACACACCACATGCCGTGGAACAGGAATTTCCCAGATGAATGAAACATGTAAGGTATCAGAAAGAGAAAGATGTACTCTGGTGGTTTAAGGGAAACGTCTCAAGCAAGTGTGTTACTGCAGGCCTGCATTTTGTCACAAAAATGCGTGAATATTAAACATAAATATAACAATTTCGATTCATTATTAGTATTGTCCCTTTGAAACCACAACACGTTTTTGTTTTACTTATTTTTGTTCCAGCATGAAGGACATCTGAGGAGACATAATTGGAGACAGTGCTGAATTTCTTTAAGGGGATTAAATTATAAATGAACTTTTCACTACAGATTATTACTAGAGGGCATCAAATAAACCAAAACATACGGAATATTAAATGAATTTGATCAGTCTAAATAGCAAAAACATTACATGTGACGAGAAAATGCAATGAAATAAAATAATAGTATGTACTGGATTAAGCGCTATTTAATAAGCCACTGTCTATTGAGGCCATGATGTTAAATGTAACCAAATTTGCAGTGATTAATGTGATAATTACTTCTTGACCTGTTCAGGCAGCAGTATATTGGCAATATAGATTGCAACTAGGTGTTTATTTCCATTCTTGCCAACTCAAGATAGTTCTGGCAAACTTGGACGCATGAACTACACACACATAATTCACATAATGAATGCATAACGTACATAATCATATCCTACACTCCAATTATTTCTTTTGACCGTTTCTGCTGCGTTTCAAAGGTCTATAATAGACTCTCACAGTGAATGCTGTCAAACACGAAATGAAATATCTGCCATATCACACAACATGAAATGAACATTTTGTCACTTCAAAGCCAGCAGTGTGGGTTAAATAATAAAGGCACATCACCATGAATTAATTGAAACATGTCCTTCAAACCTGCGCTGGATTGTGGTTGCTCAGCGCTTAGCAGAATCCTTAAATTCTTTCCTCAATAAAGTGTTAGCTAGTGAGGGCATCGATCCCCCAACCCTGGAAGTGTGAGGCAGCTGTTGTGCTAACGACAAATCCACAGACATAAACTGTAATTATTATGATCAGAATGTGATGCTCAACTTTAGCGCTTATGTAACCCGACTCTGAACATGCATAACTTTCCCCATGTAGATTTAAATGGACAATTTTGGATACAGAGTCTGTGGCTTTTTTGGCTGTTTCATGAGAAGTGTATTTTGCTCGGCCTTTTGTTTTATACATCACGGCCATGTCTTTAAACAAATAATAGAAAATACTTAGGACTGATGCAAACGTTGCTTATTCTCTGGAAAGATCTTTCTTCGTCCATTAAAGCGTTTATACACAACACATGCAGCGCCATTGTATAGTGTATAAGGCTTCATTAAAAAAGGCCTTTCATTCATGTATATGATGAATCTAGCGTGATTAAAAAACTCCAATAAAACCCGTCCATCCATCCATCCATCCATCCATCCATCTTCTATACCGCTTATCCTTCCTTCAGGGTCACGGGGAACTTGGAGACCATCCCAGGGAGCATTGGGCACAAGGCGGAAAACATTTCCAAAAATGAATTTCACATGCTGAAGCTCCTTTTCCTACCTGTTGTGAAATATTATTTCACCACATTTTCTCCTAATGAAAACCAT